>JAYJKW010000063.1:165000-334911 GCA_035084275.1 Hydrolagus colliei | reverse complement strand
ACCTAGAGGCCATGAACTCACATCTGCATCCCTGAGCGCACACCTACAGCCCTAAGCGCCCACCTACAGCCATAAGCGCCCACCCACTGCCCTACGCGCCCACCTACAGCCCTACGCGCCCACCTACAGCCCTAAGCGCCCATCTACAGCCCTAAGCGCCCACCTACAGCACTGAGCGCCCACTCACTGCCCTACTCGCCCACCTACAGACCTACTCGCCCACCTACAACCCTAAGCGCCCATCTACAGCCATAAGCGCCCACCTACAGCCATAAGCGCCCACCCACTGCCCTACGCGCCCACCTACAGCCCTAAGCGCCCATCTACAGCCCTAAGCGCCCACCTACAGCACTGAGCGCCCACCCACTGCCCTACTCGCCCACCTACAGACCTACTCGCCCACCTACAACCCTAAGCGCCCATCTACAGCCATAAGCGCCCACCTACAGCCCTAAGCGCCCACCTACAGCCCTAAACGCCCACCTACAGCCCTAAGCGCCCGCCTGCAGCCCTGGGCGCCCAAATACAGCACTAAGCGCCCACCTACAGCCCTAGGCACCCAACTACAGCCCTAAGCGCCCACCTACAGCCCTAAGCGCCCACCTACAGCCCTAAGCGCCCATCTACAGCCCGAAGCGCCCAACTACAGCATTGAGCGCCCAACTACAGCCCTAAGCGCCCACCTACAGCCCTAAGCGACCACGTAAAGCCCTAAGCGCCCACCCACAGCCCTAAGCGCCCACGCACTGCCCTACGCGCCCACCTACAGCACTAAGCGACCACCTACAGCCCTAAGTGCCCATCTACAGCCCGAAGCGCCCACCTACAGCCCTAAGCGCCCAACTACAGCCCTCAGTGCTCAACTACAGCCCTAAGCACCCATCTAAAGCCCTAAGCGCCCACCTACAGCACTGAGCGACCAGCCACTGCCATACGCGCCCACCTACAGCACTAAGCGCATACCTCCAGCCCTAAGCGCCCATCTACAGCTTTAAGCGCCCACCTACAGCCCTAAGGGCCCACCTACAGCCCTGAGCGCCCACCTACAGCCACAAGCGCCCACATACAGCCCTAAGCGACCACCTACAGCCCTAGGCGCCCAACTACAGCCCTAAGCGCCCACCAACAGCCCTAAGCGCCCACCCACTGCCCTACGCGCCCACCTACAGCCCTACGCGCCCATCTACAGCCATAAGGGCCCACCTACAGCCCTAAGCGCCCACCTACAGCCCTAAGCGCCTACCTACAGCCCTAAGCGCCCACCTACATCCCTAACGGCCCACCTACAGCCCTAATCGCCCACCTACAGCCCTAAACGCCCAACTACAGCCCTGAGCGCCCACCTATAGCCCTAAGCGACCACCTAAAGACCTAAGCGACCATCTACTGCCCTAAGCGCACACCTACAGCCATAAGCGCCCACATACAGCCCAAAGCGCCCACCTGCAGCCCTGAGCGCCCACCCACTGCCCTACGCGCCCACGTACATCCCTAAGCGACAACCTACAGGCCTAAGCGCCCACCTACAGCCCTAAGCGCCCACCTACAGCCCTAAGCGCCCACCTACAGCCCTAAGCGCCCACCTACAGCCCTAAGCGCCCACCTACAGCCCTAAGCGCCCACCTAAAGCACTGAGCGCACACCTACAGCCCTAAACGCCCATCTACAGCCCTAAGCGACCAGCCACTGCCATAGGCGCCCACCTACAGCCCTAAGCGCCCATCTACAGCCGTAGGCGCCCACCTACAGCCCTAACGGCCCACCTACAGCCCTGAGCGCACAACTACAGGCCTAAGCGCACACCTACAACCCTAATCGCCCACCTACAGCCATAAGCACCCACATACAGCCCTAAGTGCCCACCTACAGCCCTAGGCGCCCAACTACAGCCCTAAGCGCCCACCTACAGCCCTAAGCGCCCATCTACAGCCCTAAGCGCCCACCTACAGCACTGAGCGCCCACCTGCAGCAATGAGCGGCCACCTACAGCCCTAAGCGCCCACCTACAGCCCTAAGCGCCCACCCACTGCCCTATGCGCCCACCTACAGCCCTAAGCGCCCATCTACATCCATAAACGCCCACCTACAGCCCTAAGCGCCCACCTACAGCCCTAATCGCCCAATCACTGCCCTATGCGCCCACCTACAGCCCTAAGCGCCCATCTACATCCATAAACGCCCACCTACATCCCTAACGGCCCACCTACAGCCCTAATCGCCCACCTACAGCCCTAAACGCCCAACTACAGCCCTGAGCGCCCACCTATAGCCCTAAGCGACCACCTAAAGACCTAAGCGACCATCTACTGCCCTAAGCGCACACCTACAGCCATAAGCGCCCACATACAGCCCAAAGCGCCCACCTGCAGCCCTGAGCGCCCACCCACTGCCCTACGCGCCCACGTACATCCCTAAGCGACAACCTACAGGCCTAAGCGCCCACCTACAGCCCTAAGCGCCCACCTACAGCCCTAAGCGCCCACCTACAGCCCTAAGCGCCCACCTACAGCCCTAAGCGCCCACCTACAGCCCTAAGCGCCCACCTGAAGCACTGAGCGCACACCTACAGCCCTAAACGCCCATCTACAGCCCTAAGCGACCAGCCACTGCCATAGGCGCCCACCTACAGCCCTAAGCGCCCATCTACAGCCGTAGGCGCCCACCTACAGCCCTAACGGCCCACCTACAGCCCTGAGCGCACAACTACAGGCCTAAGCGCACACCTACAGCCCTAAGCGCCCACCTACAGCCATAAGCACCCACATACAGCCCTAAGTGCCCACCTACAGCCCTAGGCGCCCAACTACAGCCCTAAGCGCCCACCTACAGCCCTAAGCGCCCATCTACAGCCCTAAGCGCCCACCTACAGCACTGAGCGCCCACCTGCAGCAATGAGCGGCCACCTACAGCCCTAAGCGCCCACCTACAGCCCTAAGCGCCCACCCACTGCCCTATGCGCCCACCTACAGCCCTAAGCGCCCATCTACATCCATAAACGCCCACCTACAGCCCTAAGCGCCCACCTACAGCCCTAATCGCCCAACCACTGCCCTATGCGCCCACCTACAGCCCTAAGCGCCCATCTACATCCATAAACGCCCACCTACAGCCCTAAGCGCCCACCCACTGCCCTACGCGCCCATCTACAGCCCTAAGCGCGCATCTACAGCCATAAAGGCCCACCTACAGCCCTAAGCGCCCACCTACACGCCTAAGCGACCACCTACAGCCCTAACAGCCCACCTACAGCCCTAACGGCCCACCTACAGCCCGAAGCGCCCACCTACAGCCCTCAGCGCACACCTAGAGCAATAAGCGCCCACATACAGCCCAAAGCGCCCACCTACAGCCCTAGGCGCCCAACCACAGCCCTAAGCGACCACCTACAGCCCTAAGCGCCCACCTACAGCCCTAACCACCCACCTACAGCCCTAAGCGCCCACCTACAGCACTAAGCGCCCAACTACAGCCCTAAGCACCCATCTACAGCCCTAAGCGCCCACCTAAAGCACTGAGTGCACACCTACAGCCCTAAACGCCCATCTACAGCCCTAAGTGACCAGCCACTTCCATACGCGCCCACCTACAGCCCTAAGCGCCCACCTACAGCCCTAAGCGCCCACCTACAGCCGTAAGCGCCCACCTACAGCCATAAGCGCCCACCCACTGCCCTACGCGCCCACCTACAGCCCTACGCGCCCACCTACAGCCCTAAGCGCCCATCTACAGCCCTAAGCGCCCACCTACAGCACTGAGCGCCCACCCACTGCCCTACTCGCCCACCTACAGACCTACTCGCCCACCTACAACCCTAAGCGCCCATCTACAGCCATAAGCGCCCACCTACAGCCCTAAGCGCCCACCTACAGCCCTAAACGCCCACCTACAGCCCTAAGCGCCCGCCTGCAGCCCTGGGCGCCCAAATACAGCCCTAAGCGCCCACCTACAGCCCTAAGCGCCCAACTACAGCATTGAGCGCCCAACTACAGCCCTAAGCGCCCACCTACAGCCCTAAGCGCCCAACTACAGCCCTGAGCGCCCACCTACAGCCCTAAGCGCCCACCGACAGCACTGAGCGCCCACCTACAGCCCTAAGCGCCCACCTACAGCCCTAAACGCCCACCTACAGCCCTAAGCGCCCGCCTGCAGCCCTGGGCGCCCAAATACAGCCCTAAGCGCCCACCTACAGCCCTAAGCGCCCAACTACAGCATTGAGCGCCCAACTACAGCCCTAAGCGCCCACCTACAGCCCTAAGCGCCCAACTACAGCCCTGAGCGCCCACCTACAGCCCTAAGCGCCCACCGACAGCACTGAGCGCCCACCTACAGCACTAAGCGCACTCCTACAGATCTGAGCGCCCATCTACAGCCCTAATCGACCACCTACAGCCCTCAGCGCCCACCTACAGCCCTCAGCGCCCATCTACAGCCCTATGCGCCCACCTACAGCCCTAAGCGTCCACCTACAGCCCTCAGCGCCCACCGACAGCACTGAGCGCCCACCTACAGCACTAAGCGCACTCCTACAGATCTGAGCGCCCATCTACAGCCCTAATCAACCACCTACAGCCCTAAGCGCACACCTACTGCCCTAAGCGCCCACCTACTGACCTGAGCGCCCACCTACTGCCCTGAGCGCCCACCTACAGCCATAAGCGCCCATCTACAGCCCGAAGCGCCCACCTACAGCACTGAGCGCACAACTACAGCCCTAAGCGCCCACCTACAGCCCTAAGCGACCACCTAAAGCCCTAAGCGCCCACCCACAGCCCTAAGCGCCCACCCACTGCCCTATGCGCCCACCTACAGCACTAAGCGACCACCTACAGCCCTAAGCGCCCATCTACAGCCCGAAGCGCCCACCTACAACCCTAAGCGCCCACCTACAGCCCTAAGCGCTCAACTACAGCCCTAAGCGCCCACCCACAGCCCTAAGCGCCCACCTACAGCACTGAGCGCACACCTACAGCCCTAAGCGCCCATCTACAGCCCTAAGCGACCAGCCACTGCCATACGCGCCCACCTACAGCCCTAAGCGCCCACCTACAGCTTTAAGCGCCCACCTACAGCCCTAAGCGCCCACTTACAGCCCGAAGCGCACATCTACAGCCCTAACGGCCCACCTACAGCCCTGAGGGCCCACATACAGCCCTAAGCGACCACCTACAGCCCTAGGCGCCCAACTAAAGCCCGAAGCGCCCACCCACAGCCCTAAGCGCCCATCTACAGCCCTAAGCGCCCACCTACAGCACTGAGCGCCCACCTACAGCCCTAAGCGCCCACCAACAGCCCTAAGCGCCCACCCACTGCCCTACGCGCCCACCTACAGCCCTACGCGCCCATCTACAGCCATAAGCGCCCACCTACAGCACTAAGCGCCCACCCACTGCCCTACGCGCCCACCTGCAGCCCTAAGCGCCCACCTACAACACTAAGCGCCCACCTACAGCCCTCAGCGCCCACCTAGAGGCCATGAACTCACATCTGCATCCCTAAGCGCACACCTACAGCCCTAAGCGCCCACCTACAGCCATAAGCGCCCACCGACTGCCCTACGCGCCCACCTACAGCCCTACGCGCCCACCTACAGCCCTAAGCGCCCATCTACAGCCCTAAGCGCCCACCTACAGCACTGAGCGCCCACTCACTGCCCTACTCGCCCACCTACAGACCTACTCGCCCACCTACAACCCTAAGCGCCCATCTACAGCCATAAGCGCCCACCTACAGCCATAAGCGCCCACCCACTGCCCTACGCGCCCACCTACAGCCCTAAGCGCCCATCTACAGCCCTAAGCGCCCACCTACAGCACTGAGCGCCCACCCACTGCCCTACTCGCCCACCTACAGACCTACTCGCCCACCTACAACCCTAAGCGCCCATCTACAGCCATAAGCGCCCACCTACAGCCATAAGCGCCCACCTACAGCCCTAAACGCCCACCTACAGTCCTAAGCGCCCGCCTGCAGCCCTGGGCGCCCAAATACAGCACTAAGCGCCCACCTACAGCCCTTGGCGCCCAACTACAGCCCTAAGCGCCCACCTACAGCCCTAAGCGCCCACCTACAGCCCTAAGCGCCCACCTACAGCCCTAAGCGCCCATCTACAGCCCGAAGCGCCCAACTACAGCATTGAGCGCCCAACTACAGCGCTAAGCGCCCACCTACAGCCCTAAGCGCCCACATACAGCCCAAAGCGCCCACCCACAGCCCTAAGCGCACACGCACTGCCCTACGCGCCCACCTACAGCACTAAGCGACCACCTACAGCCCTAAGTGCCCATCTACAGCCCGAAGCGCCCACCTACAGCCCTAAGCGCCCACCTACAGCCCTCAGTGCTCAACTACAGCCCTAAGCACCCATCTAAAGCCCTAAGCGCCCACCTACAGCACTGAGCGACCAGCCACTGCCATACGCGCCCACCTACAGCACTAAGCGCATACCTCCAGCCCTAAGCGCCCATCTACAGCTTTAAGCGCCCACCTACAGCCCTAAGGGCCCACCTACAGCCCTGAGCGCCCACCTACAGCCACAAGCGCCCACATACAGCCCTAAGCGACCACCTACAGCCCTAGGCGCCCAACTACAGCCCTAAGCGCCCACCAACAGCCCTAAGCGCCCACCCACTGCCCTACGCGCCCACCTACAGCCCTACGCGCCCATCTACAGCCATAAGGGCCCACCTACAGCCCTAAGCGCCCACCTACAGCCCTAAGCGCCTACCTACAGCCCTAAGCGCCCACCTACATCCCTAACGGCCCACCTACAGCCCTAATCGCCCACCTACAGCCCTAAACGCCCACCTACAGCCCTGAGCGCCCACCTATAGCCCTAAGCGACCACCTAAAGACCTAAGCGACCATCTACTGCCCTAAGCGCACACCTACAGCCATAAGCGCCCACATACAGCCCAAAGCGCCCACCTGCAGCCCTGAGCGCCCACCCACTGCCCTACGCGCCCACGTACATCCCTAAGCGACAACCTACAGGCCTAAGCGCCCACCTACAGCCCTAAGCGCCCACCTACAGCCCTAAGCGCCCACCTACAGCCCTAAGCGCCCACCTACAGCCCTAAGCGCCCACCTACAGCCCTAAGCGCCCACCTAAAGCACTGAGCGCACACCTACAGCCCTAAACGCCCATCTACAGCCCTAAGCGACCAGCCACTGCCATAGGCGCCCACCTACAGCCCTAAGCGCCCATCTACAGCCGTAGGCGCCCACCTACAGCCCTAACGGCCCACCTACAGCCCTGAGCGCACAACTACAGGCCTAAGCGCACACCTACAGCCCTAAGCGCCCACCTACAGCCATAAGCACCCACATACAGCCCTAAGTGCCCACCTACAGCCCTAGGCGCCCAACTACAGCCCTAAGCGCCCACCTACAGCCCTAAGCGCCCATTTACAGCCCTAAGCGCCCACCTACAGCACTGAGCGCCCACCTGCAGCAGTGAGCGGCCACCTACAGCCCTAAGCGCCCACCTACAGCCCTAAGCGCCCACCCACTGCCCTATGCGCCCACCTACAGCCCTAAGCGCCCATCTACATCCATAAACGCCCACCTACAGCCCTAAGCGCCCACCTACAGCCCTAATCGCCCACCCACTGCCCTATGCGCCCACCTACAGCCCTACGCGCCCATCTACATCCATAAACGCCCACCTACAGCCCTAAGCGCCCACCCACTGCCCTACGCGCCCATCTACAGCCCTAAGCGCGCATCTACAGCCATAAAGGCCCACCTACAGCCCTAAGCGCCCACCTACACGCCTAAGCGACCACCTACAGCCCTAACAGCCCACCTACAGCCCTAACGGCCGACCTACAGCCCGAAGCGCCCACCTACAGCCCTCAGCGCACACCTAGAGCAATAAGCGCCCACATACAGCCCAAAGCGCCCACCTACAGCCCTAGGCGCCCAACCACAGCCCTAAGCGCCCATCTACAGCCCGAAGCGCCCACCCACTGCCCTACGAGCCCACGTACAGCCCTAAGCGACCACCTACAGCCCTAAGCGCCCACCTACAGCCCTAACCACCCACCTACAGCCCTAAGCGCCCACCTACAGCACTAAGCGCCCAACTACAGCCCTAAGCACCCATCTACAGCCCTAAGCGCCCACCTAAAGCACTGAGTGCACACCTACAGCCCTAAACGCCCATCTACAGCCCTAAGTGACCAGCCACTTCCATACGCGCCCACCTACAGCCATAAGCGCCCACCTACAGCCCTAAGCGCCCACCTACAGCCGTAAGCGCCCACCTACAGCCATAAGCGCCCACCCACTGCCCTACGCGCCCACCTACAGCCCTACGCGCCCACCTACAGCCCTAAGCGCCCATCTACAGCCCTAAGCGCACACCTACAGCACTGAGCGCCCACCCACTGCCCTACTCGCCCACCTACAGACCTACTCGCCCACCTACAACCCTAAGCGCCCATCTACAGCCATAAGCGCCCACCTACAGCCCTAAGCGCCCACCTACAGCCCTAAACGCCCACCTACAGCCCTAAGCGCCCGCCTGCAGCCCTGGGCGCCCAAATACAGCCCTAAGCGCCCACCTACAGCCCTAAGCGCCCAACTACAGCATTGAGCGCCCAACTACAGCCCTAAGCGCCCACCTACAGCCCTAAGCGACCACCTAAAGCCCTAAGCGCCCATCCACAGCCCTAAGCGCCCACCCACTGCCCTACGCGCCCACCTACAGCACTAAGCGACCACCTACAGCCCTAAGTGCCCACCTACAGCCCTAAGCGCCCACCTACAGCCCTCAGTGCTCAACTACAGCCCTAAGCACCCATCTAAAGCCCTAAGCGCCCACCTACAGCACTGAGCGACCAGCCACTGCCATACGCGCCCACCTACAGCCCTAAGCGCATACCTCCAGCCCTAAGCGCCCATCTACAGCTTTAAGCGCCCACCTACAGCCCTAAACGGCCCAACTACAGCCCTGAGCACACACCTACAGCCCTGAGCGCCCACCTACAGCCACAAGCGCCCACATACAGCCCTAAGCGACCACCTACAGCCCTAGGCGCCCAACTACAGCCCTAAGCGCCCACCCACAGCCCTAAGCGCACACCTACAGCCATAAGCGCCCACATACAGCCCAAAGTGCCCACCTACAGCCCTAGGCGCCCAACCACAGCCATAAGCGCCCACCCACTGCCCTACGCGCCCACGTACATCCCTAAGCGACAACCTACAGGCCTAAGCGCCCATCTACAGCCCTAAGCGCCCACCTACAGCCCTAAGCGCCCACCTACAGCCCTAAGCGCCCACCTACTGCCCTAAGCGCCCACCTACAGCCCTAAGCGCCCACCTACAGCCCTAAGCGCCATCTACAGCCCTAAGCGCCCATCTACAGCCCTAAGCGCCCACCTAAAGCACTGAGCGCACACCTACAGCCCTAAACGCCCATCTACAGCCCTAAGCGACCAGCCACTGCCATAGGCGCCCACCTACATCCCTAACCGCCCACCTACAGCCCTAAGCGCCCATCTACAGCCGTAGGCGCCCACCTACAGCCCTAACGGCCCACCTACAGCCCTGAGCGCACAACTACAGGCCTAAGCGCACACCTACAGCCCTAAGCGCCCACCTACAGCCATAAGCACCCACATACAGCCCTAAGTGCCCACCTACAGCCCTAGGCGCCCAACTACAGCCCTAAGCGCTCATCTACAGCCCTAAGCGCCCACATACAGCACTGAGCGCCCACCTGCAGCAATGAGCGGCCACCTACAGCCCTAAGCGCCCACCTACAGCCCTAAGCGCCCACCCACTGCCCTATGCGCCCACCTACAGCCCTAAGCGCCCATCTACATCCATAAACGCCCACCTACAGCCCTAAGCGCTCACCCACTGCCCTACGCGCCCACCTACAGCCCTAAGCGCGCATCTACAGCCATAAAGGCCCACCTACAGCCCTAAGCGCCCACCTACACGCCTAAGCGACCACCTACAGCCCTAACAGCCCACCTACAGCCCTAAGCGCACACCTACAGCCCTAAGTGCCCAGCTACAGCCCTAGGCGCCCAATTACAGCCCTAAGCGCCCATCTACAGCCCGAAGCGCCCACCCACTGCCCTACGAGCCCACCTACAGCCCTAAGCGCCCACCCACTGCCCTACGAGCCCACGTACAGCCCTAAGCGACCACCTACAGCCCTAAGCGCCCACCCACTGCCCTAACGGCCCACCTACAGCCCTGAGCGCCCAACTACAGCCCTAAGCGCCCATCTACTGCCCTAAGCGCCCACCTACAGCACTGAGCGCCCATCTACAGCACTGAGCGCACACCTACAGCACTGAGCGCACACCTACAGCCCTAAGCGCCCACCTACAGCCCTACGTGCCCATCTACAGCCCTACGCGCCCATCTACAGCCCTAAGCGCGCATCTACAGCCATAAAGGCCCACCTACAGCCCTAAGCGCCCACCTACACGCCTAAGCGACCACCTACAGCCCTAACAGCCCACCTACAGCCCTAACGGCCCACCTACAGCCCTCAGCGCACACCTACAGCCCTAACGGCCCACCTGCAGCCCTCAGCGCACACCTAGAGCAATAAGCGCCCACATACAGCCCAAAGTGCCCACCTACAGCCCTAGGCGCCCAACCACAGCCCTAAGCGCCGATCTACAGCCCGAAGCGCCCACCCACTGCCCTACGAGCCCACCTACAGCCCTAAGCGCCCACCCACTGCCCTACGAGCCCACGTACAGCCCTAAGCGACCACCTACAGCCCTAAGCGCCCACCTACAGCCCTAACCACCCACCTACAGCCCTAAGCGCCCACCTACAGCACTAAGCGCCCAACTACAGCCCTAAGCACCCATCTACAGCCCTAAGCGCCCACCTAAAGCACTGAGTGCACACCTACAGCCCTAAACGCCCATCTACAGCCCTAAGTGACCAGCCACTTCCATACGCGCCCACCTACAGCCCTAAGCGCCCACCTACAGCCCTAAGCGCCCACCTACAGCCGTAAGCGCCCACCTACAGTCTTAAGCGCCCACCCACTGCCCTACGCGCCCACCTACAGCCCTAAGCGCCCACCTACAGCCATAAGCGCCCACCTACAGCCCTACGCGCCCACCTACAGCCCTAAGCGCCCACCCACTGCCCTACGCGCCCACCTACAGCACTAAGCGACCACCTACAGCCCTAAGTGCCCATCTACAGCCCGAAGCGCCCCACCTACAGCACTAAGCGCCCACCTACAGCCCTCAGTGCTCAACTACAGCCCTAAGCACCCATCTAAGCCCTAAGCGCCCACCTACAGCACTGAGCGACCAGCCACTGCCATACGCGCCCACCTACAGCCCTAAGCGCATACCTCCAGCCCTAAGCGCCCATCTACAGCTTTAAGCGCCCACCTACAGCCCTAAGGGCCCACCTACAGCCCTAACGGCCCAACTACAGCCCTGAGCACACACCTACAGCCCTGAGCGCCCACCTACAGCCACAAGCGCCCACATACAGCCCTAAGCGACCACCTACAGCCCTAGGCGCCCAACTACAGCCCTAAGCGCCCACCCACAGCCCTAAGCGCCCACCCACAGCCCTAAGCGCCCACCAACAGACCTAAGCGCCCACCCACTGCCCTACGCGCCCACCTACAGCCCTACGCGCCCATCTACAGCCATAAGGGCCCACCTACAGCCCTAAGCGCCCACCTACAGCCCTAAGCGCCTACCTACAGCCCTAAGCGCCCACCTACATCCCTAACGGCCCACCTACAGCCCTAAACGCCCACCTACAGCCCTGAGCGCCCACCTATAGCCCTAAGCGACCAACTAAAGACCTAAGCGACCATCTACTGCCCTAAGCGCACACCTACAGCCCTAAGCGCCCACCTACAGCCCTAAGCGCCAAACTACAGCCCTAAGCACACATCTACAGCCCTAAGCGCCCACCTAAAGCACTGAGCGCCCACCTACAGCCCTAGGCGCCCAACCACAGCCATAAGCGCCCATCTACAGCCCGAAGCGCCCACCTACAGCCCTAGGCGCCCAACCACAGCCATAAGCGCCCATCTACAGCCCGAAGCGCCCACCTACAGCCCTAAGCGCCCACCTGCAGCCCTGAGCGCCCACCCACTGCCCTACGCGCCCAACTACAGCCCTAAGCACCCATCTACAGCCCTAAGCGCCCACCTAAAGCACTGAGCGCACACCTACAGCCCTAAACGCCCATCTACAGCCCTAAGCGACCAGCCACTGCCATAGGCGCCCACCTACAACCCTAAGCGCCCACCTACAGCCCTAAGCGCCCACCTACAGCCCTGAGCGCACAACTACAGGCCTAAGCGCACACCTACAGCCCTAACGGCCCACCTACAGCCCTGAGCGCACAACTACAGGCCTAAGCGCACACCTACAGCCCTAAGCGCCCACCTACAGCCATAAGCACCCACATACAGCCCTAAGTGCCCACCTACAGCCCTAGGCGCCCAACTACAGCCCTAAGCGCCCACCTACAGCCCTAAGCGCCCATCTACAGCCCTAAGCGCCCACCTACAGCACTGAGCGCCCATCTACAGCCGTAGGCGCCCACCTACAGCCCTAACGGCCCACCTACAGCCCTGAGCGCACAACTACAGGCCTAAGCGCACACCTACAGCCCTAAGCGCCCACCTACAGCCATAAGCACCCACATACAGCCCTAAGTGCCCACCTACAGCCCTAGGCGCCCAACTACAGCCCTAAGCGCCCATCTACAGCCCTAAGCGCCCACCTACAGCACTGAGCGCCCACCTGCAGCAATGAGCGGCCACCTACAGCCCTAAGCGCCCACCTACAGCCCTAAGCGCCCACCCACTGCCCTATGCGCCCACCTACAGCCCTAAGCGCCCATCTACATCCATAAACGCCCACCTACAGCCCTAAGCGCCCACCCACTGCCCTACGCGCCCACCTACAGCCCTAAGCGCGCATCTACAGCCATAAAGGCCCACCTACAGCCCTAAGCGCCCACCTACACGCCTAAGCGACCACCTACAGCCCTAACAGCCCACCTACAGCCCTAAGCGCACACCTACAGCCCTAAGTGCCCAGCTACAGCCCTAGGCGCCCAACTACAGCCCTAAGCGCCCATCTACAGCCCGAAGCGCCCACCCACTGCCCTACGAGCCCACCTACAGCCCTAAGCGCCCAACCACTGCCCTACGAGCCCACGTACAGCCCTAAGCGACCACCTACAGCCCTAAGCGCCCACCCACTGCCCTAACGGCCCACCTACAGCCCTGAGCGCCCAACTACAGCCCTAAGCGCCCATCTACTGCCCTAAGCGCCCACCTACAGCACTGAGCGCCCATCTACAGCACTGAGCGCACACCTACAGCACTGAGCGCACACCTACAGCCCTAAGCGCCCACCTACAGCCCTACGTGCCCATCTACAGCCCTACGCGCCCATCTACAGCCCTAAGCGCGCATCTACAGCCATAAAGGCCCACCTACAGCCCTAAGCGCCCACCTACACGCCTAAGCGACCACCTACAGCCCTAACAGCCCACCTACAGCCCTAACGGCCCACCTACAGCCCTCAGCGCACACCTACAGCCCTAACGGCCCACCTACAGCCCTCAGCGCACACCTAGAGCAATAAGCGCCCACATACAGCCCAAAGCGCCCACCTACAGCCCTAGGCGCCCAACCACAGCCCTAAGCGCCGATCTACAGCCCGAAGCGCCCACCCACTGCCCTACGAGCCCACCTACAGCCCTAAGCGCCCACCCACTGCCCTACGAGCCCACGTACAGCCCTAAGCGACCACCTACAGCCCTAAGCGCCCACCTACATCCCTAACCACCCACCTACAGCCCTAAGCGCCCACCTACAGCACTAAGCGCCCAACTACAGCCCTAAGCACCCATCTACAGCCCTAAGCGCCCACCTAAAGCACTGAGTGCACACCTACAGCCCTAAACGCCCATCTACAGCCCTAAGTGACCAGCCACTTCCATACGCGCCCACCTACAGCCCTAAGCGCCCACCTACAGCCCTAAGCGCCCACCTACAGCCCTAAGCGCCCACCTACAGCCGTAAGCGCCCACCTACAGTCTTAAGCGCCCACCCACTGCCCTACGCGCCCACCTACAGCCCTAAGCGCCCACCTACAGCCATAAGCGCCCACCTACAGCCCTACGCGCCCACCTACAGCCCTAAGCGCCCACCCACTGCCCTACGCGCCCACCTACAGCACTAAGCGACCACCTACAGCCCTAAGTGCCCATCTACAGCCCGAAGCGCCCACCTACAGCACTAAGCGCCCACCTACAGCCCTCAGTGCTCAACTACAGCCCTAAGCACCCATCTAAAGCACTAAGCGCCCACCTACAGCACTGAGCGACCAGCCACTGCCATACGCGCCCACCTACAGCCCTAAGCGCATACCTCCAGCCCTAAGCGCCCATCTACAGCTTTAAGCGCCCACCTACAGCCCTAAGGGCCCACCTACAGCCCTAACGGCCCAACTACAGCCCTGAGCACACACCTACAGCCCTGAGCGCCCACCTACAGCCACAAGCGCCCACATACAGCCCTAAGCGACCACCTACAGCCCTAGGCGCCCAACTACAGCCCTAAGCGCCCACCCACAGACCTAAGCGCCCACCCACAGCCCTAAGCGCCCACCAACAGACCTAAGCGCCCACCCACTGCCCTACGCGCCCACCTACAGCCCTACGCGCCCATCTACAGCCATAAGGGCCCACCTACAGCCCTAAGCGCCCACCTACAGCCCTAAGCGCCTACCTACAGCCCTAAGCGCCCACCTACATCCCTAACGGCCCACCTACAGCCCTAAACGCCCACCTACAGCCCTGAGCGCCCACCTATAGCCCTAAGCGACCAACTAAAGACCTAAGCGACCATCTACTGCCCTAAGCGCACACCTACAGCCCTAAGCGCCCACCTACAGCCCTAAGCGCCCAACTACAGTCCTAAGCACCCACCTACAGCCCTAAGCGCCCACCTAAAGCACTGAGCGCCCACCTACAGCCCTAGGCGCCCAACCACAGCCATAAGCGCCCATCTACAGCCCGAAGCGCCCACCTACAGCCCTAGGCGCCCAACCACAACCATAAGCGCCCATCTACAGCCCGAAGCGCCCACCTACAGCCCTAAGCGCCCACCTGCAGCCCTGAGCGCCCACCCACTGCCCTACGCGCCCACGTACATCCCTAAGCGACAACCTACAGCCCTAAGCGCCCACCTACAGCCCTAAGCGCCCACCTACAGCCCTAAGCGCCCACCTACAGCCCTAAGCGCCCACCTACAGCCCTAAGCGCCCAACTACAGCCCTAAGCACCCATCTACAGCCCTAAGCGCCCACCTAAAGCACTGAGCGCACACCTACAGCCCTAAACGCCCATCTACAGCCCTAAGCGACCAGCCACTGCCATAGGCGCCCACCTACAACCCTAAGCGCCCACCTACAGCCCTAAGCGCCCACCTACAGCCCTGAGCGCACAACTACAGGCCTAAGCGCACACCTACAGCCCTAACGGCCCACCTACAGCCCTGAGCGCACAACTACAGGCCTAAGCGCACACCTACAGCCCTAAGCGCCCACCTACAGCCATAAGCACCCACATACAGCCCTAAGTGCCCACCTACAGCCCTAGGCGCCCAACTACAGCCCTAAGCACCCACCTACAGCCCTAAGCGCCCATCTACAGCCCTAAGCGCCCACCTACAGCACTGAGCGCCCACCTACAGCAATGAGCGGCCACCTACAGCCCTAAGCGCCCACCTACAGCCCTAAGCGCCCACCCACTGCCCTATGCGCCCACCTACAGCCCTAAGCGCCCACCCACTGCCCTACGCGCCCACCTACAGCCCTAAGCGCGCATCTACAGCCATAAAGGCCCACCTACAGCCCTAAGCGCCCACCTACACGCCTAAGCGACCACCTACAGCCCTAACAGCCCACCTACAGCCCTAACGGCCCACCTACAGCCCTAAGCGCACACCTACAGCCCTAAGCGCCCAGCTACAGCCCTAGGCGCCCAACTACAGCCCTAAGCGCCCATCTACAGCCCGAAGCGCCCACCTACAGCCCTCAGCGCACACCTAGAGCAATAAGCGCCCACATACAGCCCAAAGCGCCCACCTACAGCCCTAGGCGCCCAACCACAGCCCTAAGCGCCCATCTACAGCCCGAAGCGCCCACCTAAAGCACTGAGCGCACACCTACAGCCCAAAACGCCCATCTACAGCCCTAAGCGACCAGCCACTGCCATACGCGCCCAACTACAGCCCTAAGCGCCCACCTACAGCCCTAAGTGTCCACCTACAGCCCTCAGCGCCCACCGACAGCACTGGGCGCCCACCTACAACACTAAGCGCACTCCTACAGACCTGATCGCCCACCTACAGCACTAAGCGCACTCCTACAGCCCTGCGCGCCCACCTACAGGTTTGAGCGCCCACCTACAGCCCGATGCGCCCACCTGCAGCCCTACAGGCCCACCTGCAGCCTTGAGTGCCCACCTACAGCCCTGAGCTCCCACATACAGCCCTAAGCGCACACCTACTGCCTTGAGCGCCCAGCTACAGCCCTCAGCCCTCACCTACAGCCCTAAGCGCCCACCGACAGCACTGAGCGCCCACCTACAGCCCTACGCGCACTCCTACAGACCTGAGCGCCCATCTGCAGCACTCAGCGCACACCTACAGCCCTAAGCGTCCACCTACAGCCCTAACCGCCCACCTACAGCCCTAGGCGCCCACCTATAGCCCTCAGCGCCCACCTACAGCCCTAAGCGCCCACCTACAGCCCTCAGCGCCCACCTACAGCCCTAAGCGCCCATCTACAGCCCTATGCGCCCACCTACAGCCCTAAGCGTCCACCTACAGCCCTAAGCGCCCACCTACAGCCCTAAGCGCCCACCGACAGCACTAAGCGCACTCCTACAGACCTGAGCGCCCACCTACAGCCCTCGGCGCCTACCTACAGCCCTAACGGCCCACCTACAGCCCTCGGCGCCTACCTACAGCCCTAACGGCCCACCTACAGCCCTAAACGCCCACCTACAGCCCTACAGGCCCACCTACAGCCCTGAGCTCCCACATACAGCCCTCGGCGCCCACCTACAGCCCTGAGCGCACACCGACAGCCTTAAACGTCCACCTACAGCCCTAAGCGCCCACCTACTGCCCTAATCGCCCACCTACACGTCTGAGCGCCCTCGTACAGCCCTAGGCGCCCAACTACAGCCCGAAGCGCCCACCTACAGCCCTAAGCGCCCATCTACAGCCCTATGCGCCCACCTACAGCCCTAAGCGTCCACCTACAGCGCTAAGCGCCCACCTACAGCCCTAACCGCCCACCGACAGCACTAAGCGCACTCCTACAGACCTGAGCGCCCACCTACAGCACTGAGCGCCCGCCTACAGACCTGAGCGCCCACCTACAGCCCAAAGCGCCCACCTACAGCCCTAGGCGCCCAACTACAGCCCGAATCGCCCACCTACAGCACTGAGCGCCCAACTACAGCACTGAGCACCCACCTACAGCCCTAAGCGACCACCTAAAGCCCTGAGCGCCCACCCACAGCCCTAAGCGCCCACCCACTGCCCTAACGGCCCACCTACAGCCCTGAGCGCCCAACTACAGCCCTAAGCGCCCACCCACAGCCCTAAGCGCCCATCTACTGCCCTAAGCGCCCACCTACAGCACTGAGCGCCCATCTACAGCACTGAGCGCACATCTACAGCACTGAGCGCACACCTACAGCCCTAAGCGCCCACCTACAGCCCTACGTGCCCATCTACAGTCATAAGCGCCCACCTACAGCCCTAAGCGCCCACCTACAGCCCTACGTGCCCATCTACAGCCATAAGCGCCCACCTACAGCCCTAAGCGCCCACCCACTGCCCTACGCGCCCATCTACAGCCCTAAGCGCGCATCTACAGCCATAAAGGCCCACCTACAGCCCTAAGCGCCCACCTACACGCCTAAGCGACCACCTACAGCCCTAACAGCCCACCCACAGCCCTAACGGCCCACCTACAGCCCTCAGCGCACACCTAGAGCAATAAGCGCCCACATACAGCCCAAAGCGCCCACCTACAGGTTTGAGCGCCCACCTACAGCCCGATGCGCCCACCTGCAGCCCTACAGGCCCACCTGCAGCCTTGAGTGCCCACCTACAGCCCTGAGCTCCCACATACAGCCCTAAGCGCACACCTACTGCCTTGAGCGCCCAGCTACAGCCCTCAGCCCTCACCTACAGCCCTAAGCGCCCACCGACAGCACTGAGCGCCCACCTACAGCCCTACGCGCACTCCTACAGACCTGAGCGCCCATCTGCAGCACTCAGCGCACACCTACAGCCCTAAGCGTCCACCTACAGCCCTAACCGCCCACCTACAGCCCTAGGCGCCCACCTATAGCCCTCAGCGCCCACCTACAGCCCTAAGCGCCCACCTACAGCCCTCAGCGCCCACCTACAGCCCTAAGCGCCCATCTACAGCCCTATGCGCCCACCTACAGCCCTAAGCGTCCACCTACAGCCCTAAGCGCCCACCTACAGCCCTAAGCGCCCACCGACAGCACTAAGCGCACTCCTACAGACCTGAGCGCCCACCTACAGCCCTCGGCGCCTACCTACAGCCCTAACGGCCCACCTACAGCCCTCGGCGCCTACCTACAGCCCTAACGGCCCACCTACAGCCCTAAACGCCCACCTACAGCCCTACAGGCCCACCTACAGCCCTGAGCTCCCACATACAGCCCTCAGCGCCCACCTACAGCCCTGAGCGCACACCGACAGCCTTAAACGTCCACCTACAGCCCTAAGCGCCCACCTACTGCCCTAATCGCCCACCTACACGTCTGAGCGCCCTCGTACAGCCCTAGGCGCCCAACTACAGCCCGAAGCGCCCACCTACAGCCCTAAGCGCCCATCTACAGCCCTATGCGCCCACCTACAGCCCTAAGCGTCCACCTACAGCGCTAAGCGCCCACCTACAGCCCTAACCGCCCACCGACAGCACTAAGCGCACTCCTACAGACCTGAGCGCCCACCTACAGCACTGAGCGCCCGCCTACAGACCTGAGCGCCCACCTACAGCCCAAAGCGCCCACCTACAGCCCTAGGCGCCCAACTACAGCCCGAATCGCCCACCTACAGCACTGAGCGCCCAACTACAGCACTGAGCACCCACCTACAGCCCTAAGCGACCACCTAAAGCCCTGAGCGCCCACCCACAGCCCTAAGCGCCCACCCACTGCCCTAACGGCCCACCTACAGCCCTGAGCGCCCAACTACAGCCCTAAGCGCCCACCCACAGCCCTAAGCGCCCATCTACTGCCCTAAGCGCCCACCTACAGCACTGAGCGCCCATCTACAGCACTGAGCGCACATCTACAGCACTGAGCGCACACCTACAGCCCTAAGCGCCCACCTACAGCCCTACGTGCCCATCTACAGTCATAAGCGCCCACCTACAGCCCTAAGCGCCCACCTACAGCCCTACGTGCCCATCTACAGCCATAAGCGCCCACCTACAGCCCTAAGCGCCCACCCACTGCCCTACGCGCCCATCTACAGCCCTAAGCGCGCATCTACAGCCATAAAGGCCCACCTACAGCCCTAAGCGCCCACCTACACGCCTAAGCGACCACCTACAGCCCTAACAGCCCACCTACAGCCCTAACGGCCCACCTACAGCCCTCAGCGCACACCTAGAGCAATAAGCGCCCACATACAGCCCAAAGCGCCCACCTACAGCCCTAGGCGCCCAAACACAGCCCTAAGCGCCCATCTACAGCCCGAAGCGCCCACCCACTGCCCTACGAGCCCACCTACAGCCCTAAGCGCCCACCCACTGCCCTACGAGCCCACGTACAGCCCTAAGCGACCACCTACAGCCCTAAGCGCCCACCTACAGCCCTAACCACCCACCTACAGCCCTAAGCGCCCACCTACAGCACTAAGCGCCCAACTACAGCCCTAAGCACCCATCTACAGCCCTAAGCGCCCACCTAAAGCACTGAGTGCACACCTACAGCCCTAAACGCCCATCTACAGCCCTAAGTGACCAGCCACTTCCATACGCGCCCACCTACAGCCCTAAGCGCCCACCTACAGCCCTAAGCGCCCACCTACAGCCCTAACGGCCCACCTACAGCCCTGAGCGCACACCTACAGCCCTAAGCGCCCACCTACTGCCCTACGCGCCCACTTACTGCCTTGAGCGCCCACCTACAGCCCTCAGCGCACACCTACAGCCATAAGCGCCCAAATACAGCCCAAAGCGCCCACCTACAGCTCTAGGCGCCCAACCACGGCCCTAAGCGCCCACCTACAGCCCTAAGCGCCCACCCACTGCCCTACGAGCCCACGTACAGCCCTAAGCGACCACCTACAGGCCTAAGCACCCATCTACAGCCCTAAGCGCCCACCTACAGCCCTAAGCGCCCAAATACAGCCCTAAGCGCCCACCTAAAGCACTGAGCGCATACCTACAGCCCAAAACGCCCATCTACAGCCCTAAGCGTCCAGCCACTGCCATACGCGCCCACCTACAGCCCTAAGCGCCCATCTACAGCCGTAAGCGCCCACCTACAGCCCTGAGCGCACACCTACAGCCCTAAGCGCCCACCTACAGCCATAAGCGCCCACCTACAGCCCTAAGCGCCCACCTACATCCCTAGGCGACCAACTACAGCCCTAAGCGCCCACCTACAGCCCTAAGCGCCCATCTACAGCCCTATGCGCCCACCTACAGCACTGAGCGCCCGCCTACAGCAATGAGCGGCCACCTACAGCCCTAAGCGCCCACCCACTGCCCTACGCGCCCATCTACAGCCCTAAGCGCCCATCTACAGCCATAAAGGCCCACCTACAGCCCTAAGCGCCCACCTACACGCCTAACCGACAACCTACAGCCCTAAGCGCCCACCTACAGCCCTAACGGCCCACCTACAGCCCTAAACGCCCACCTACAGCCCTAAACGCCCACCTACAGCCCTAAACGCCCACCTACAGCCCTAAGCGACCACCTACAGCCCTATCGGCCCACCTACAGCCCTAAGCGCCCACCTACAGCCCTAAGCGCCCACCTACAGCCCTAAGCGCCCATCTACAGCCCGAAGCGCCCACCTACAGCCATAATCGCCCACATACAGCCCAAAGCGCCCACCTACAGCCCTAGGCGCCCAAACACAGCCCTAAGCGCCCATCTACAGCCCGAAGCGCCCAAGTACAGTCCTAAGCGCCCGCCTACAGCCCTAAGCGCCCACCCACTGCCCTACGAGCCCACGTACAGCCCTAAGCGACCACCTACAGGCCTAAGCGCCCATCTACAGCCCTAAGCGCCCACCTACAGCCCTAAGCGCCCAACTACAGCTCTAAGCACCCACCTACAGCCATAAGCGCCCACCTAAAGCACTAAGCGGATACCTACAGCCCAAAACGCCCATCTACAGCCCTAAGCGACCAGCCACTGCCATACGCGCCCACCTACAGCCCTAAGCGCCCACCTACAGCCCTAAGCGCCCATCTACAGCCGTAAGCGCCCACCTACAGCCCTAAGCGCCCACCTACAGCCCTAACGGCCGACCTACAGCCCTTAGCGCCCACCTACAGCCATAAGCGCCCACATACAGCCCTAAGCGCCCACCTACATCCCTAGGCGCCCACCTACAGCACTGAGCGCCCACCTACAGCAATGAGCGGCCACCTACAGCCCTAAGCGCCCACCTACAACCCTAAGCGCCCACCCACTGCCCTACGCGCCCACCTACAGCCCTAAGCGCCCATCTACAGCCATAAAGGCCCACCTACAGCCCTAAACGCCCACCTACAGCCCTGAGCGCCCACCTACAGCTCTCAGCTCACACATACAGCCCTAAACGCCCCCCTACAGCCCTAAACGCCCACCTACAGCCCTGAGCGCACACCTACAGCCCTAAGCGCCGAGCTACAGCCCTAGGCGCCCAACTACAGCCCTAAGTGTCCACCTACAGCCCTAAGCGTCCACCTACAGCCCTCAGCGCCCACCGACAGCACTGGGCGCCCACCTACAACACTAAGCGCACTCCTACAGCCCTGCGCGCCCACCTACAGGTTTGAGCGCCCACCTACAGCCCGATGCGCCCACCTGCAGCCCTACAGGCCCACCTGCAGCCCTGAGTGCCCACCTACAGCCCTGAGCTCCCACATACAGCCCTAAGCGCACACCTACTGCCTTGAGCGCCCAGCTACAGCCCTCAGCCCTCACCTACAGCCCTAAGCGCCCACCGACAGCACTGAGCGCCCACCTACAGCCCTACGCGCACTCCTACAGACCTGAGCGCCCATCTGCAGCACTCAGCGCACACCTACAGCCCTAAGCGTCCACCTACAGCCCTAACCGCCCACCTACAGCCCTAGGCGCCCACCTATAGCCCTCAGCGCCCACCTACAGCCCTAAGCGCCCACCTACAGCCCTCAGCGCCCACCTACAGCCCTAAGCACCCACCTACAGCCCTAAGCGCCCACCTACAGCCCTAAGCACCCACCTACAGACCTGAGCGCCCACCTACAGCCCTAAGCACCCACCTACAGACCTGAGCGCCCACCTACAGACCTAGGCGCCCACCTACAGCCCTAAGCACCCAGCTACAGACCTGAGCGCCCACCTACACGTCTGAGCGCCCTCGTACAGCCCTAATCGCCCACCTAAAGCCCACAGCGCCCACCTACAGTCCTAAGCGCCCACCTAAAGCCCACAGCGCCCACCTACAGTCCTAAGCGCCTACCTAAAGCCCACAGCGCCCACCTACAGTCCTAAGCGCCCACCTACAGCACTATGCGCCCAACTACAGCCCTGAGCGCCCACCTATAAAGCGCCCACCTATAAAGCGCCCACTTGCAGCCCTAAGCGCTGATCTACAGCCCTCAGCGCCCACGTACAGCTATGAGCACCCTCCTGCAACACTAAGCGCCCACCTACAGCCCTGAGCGCCCAAATACGGCCCTGATCGCCCACCTACAGCCCTACGCGCCCACCTACGCGCCCATCTACTACCCTGAGCGCCCACCTACAGCCCTGAGCGCCCAAATACGGCCCTTATTGCCCACCTACAGCCCTAATCGCCCACCTACAGCCCTACGCGCCCACCTAAGCGCCCATCTACAGCCCTGAGCGCCCACCTACAGCCCTAAGCGCCCACCTACAGCCCTAAGCGCCCACCTACAGCCCTAAGCACCCACCTGCAGCCCTAAGCGACCGCCTACAGCCCTGAGTGCCCACCTACAGCCCTAAGCGCCCATCTACAGCCTTAAGCGCCCACCTGCAGCCCTAAGCGACCGCCTACAGCCCTGAGTGCCCACCTACAGCCCTGAATGCCAACTAAAGCCCTGAACGCCAACTAAAGCCCTAACCGCCCACCTACACCTCTGAGCGCCCTCGTACAGCCCTGAGCGCCCACCTACAGCCCTAAGCGCCCAACTACAGCCCTAGTCGCCCACCTGCAGACGTGAGCACCCACCTACAGCCCTAAGCGCCCACCTTCAGCCCTGAGCGCACACCTACAAACCTAAGCGCGCACCTACAGCCCTAAGCGACCACCTACAGCCCTAAGCGACCACCTAAAGCACTGAGCGCCCACCCGCAGCCCTAAGCGCACACCTACAGCTCTATGCGCCCATCTACAGGACTAATCGCCCACCTACAGCCCTGAGCGCCCTCCTACATCCCTAAGTGCGCACCTAAAGCACTAGGCGCCCACCTACAGCCCTAAGCGCCCACTGTACAGCACTCAGCGCCCACCTACAGCCGTAAGCGCCCACCGACAGCCCTGAGCGCCCACCTAAAGCCCTAACCGCCCACCTACAGCCCGAAGCGCCCACCTCCAGCCCTAAGCGCCAACCTACAGCCCTAAGCGCCCACCTACAGCCCTAAGCGGCCACCTAAAGTACAAGGCGCCCACCTACAGCCCTAAGCGCCCACCTACAGCCCTGAGCGCCCACCTACAGCCCTAAGCGCCCACCGACAGCACTGAGCGCCCACCTACAGCACTAAGCGCACTCCTACAGATCTGAGCGCCCATCTACAGCCCTAATCGACCACCTACAGCCCTCAGCGCCCACCTACAGCCCTCAGCGCCCATCTACAGCCCTATGCGCCCACCTACAGCCCTAAGCGTCCACCTACAGCCCTCAGCGCCCACCGACAGCACTGAGCGCCCACCTACAGCACTAAGCGCACTCCTACAGATCTGAGCGCCCATCTACAGCCCTAATCAACCACCTACAGCCGTAAGCGCACACCTACTGCCCTAAGCGCCCACCTACTGCCCTGCGCGCCCACCTACTGCCCTGAGCGCCCACCTACAGCCCTCAGCGCACACCTACAGCCATAAGCGCCCATCTACAGCCCGAAGCGCCCACCTACAGCACTGAGCGCACAACTACAGCCCTAAGCGCCCACCTACAGCCCTAAGCGACCACCTAAAGCCCTAAGCGCCCACCCACAGCCCTAAGCGCCCACCCACTGCCCTATGCGCCCACCTACAGCACTAAGCGACCACCTACAGCCCTAAGCGCCCATCTACAGCCCGAAGCGCCCACCTACAGCCCTAAGCGCCCACCTACAGCCCTAAGCGCCCACCTACAGCCCTAAGCGCCCATCTACAGCCCTGGGCGCCCAAATACAGCACTAAGCGCCCACCTACAGCCCTAGGCGCCCAACTACAGCCCTAAGCGCCCACCTACAGCCCTAAGCGCCCACCTACAGCCCTAAGCGCCCACCTACAGCCCTAAGCGCCCATCTACAGCCCGAAGCGCCCAACTACAGCATTGAGCGCCCAACTACAGCCCTAAGCGCCCACCTACAGCCCTAAGCGACCACCTAAAGCCCTAAGCGCCCACCCACAGCCCTAAGCGCCCACGCACTGCCCTACGCGCCCACCTACAGCACTAAGCGACCACCTACAGCCCTAAGTGCCCATCTACAGCCCGAAGCGCCCACCTACAGCCCTAAGCGCCCACCTACAGCCCTCAGTGCTCAACTACAGCCCTAAGCACCCATCTAAAGCCCTAAGCGCCCACCTACAGCACTGAGCGACCAGCCACTGCCATACGCGCCCACCTACAGCACTAAGCGCATACCTCCAGCCCTAAGCGCCCATCTACAGCTTTAAGCGCCCACCTACAGCCCTAAGGGCCCACCTACAGCCCTGAGCGCCCACCTACAGCCACAAGCGCCCACATACAGCCCTAAGCGACCACCTACAGCCCTAGGCGCCCAACTACAGCCCTAAGCGCCCACCAACAGCCCTAAGCGCCCACCCACTGCCCTACGCGCCCACCTACAGCCCTACGCGCCCATCTACAGCCATAAGGGCCCACCTACAGCCTTAAGCGCCCACCTACAGCCCTAAGCGCCTACCTACAGCCCTAAGCGCCCACCTACATCCCTAACGGCCCACCTACAGCCCTAATCGCCCACCTACAGCCCTAAACGCCCACCTACAGCCCTGAGCGCCCACCTATAGCCCTAAGCGACCACCTAAAGACCTAAGCGACCATCTACTGCCCTAAGCGCACACCTTCAGCCATAAGCGCCCACATACAGCCCAAAGCGCCCACCTGCAGCCCTGAGCGCCCACCCACTGCCCTACGCGCCCACGTACATCCCTAAGCGACAACCTACAGGCCTAAGCGCCCACCTACAGCCCTAAGCGCCCACCTACAGCCCTAAGCGCCCATCTACAGCCGTAGGCGCCCACCTACAGCCCTAACGGCCCACCTACAGCCCTGAGCGCACAACTACAGGCCTAAGCGCACACCTACAGCCCTAAGCGCCCACCTACAGCCATAAGCACGCACATACAGCCCTAAGTGCCCACCTACAGCCCTAGGCGCCCAACTACAGCCCTAAGCGCTCATCTACAGCCCTAAGCGCCCACCTACAGCACTGAGCGCCCACCTGCAGCAATGAGCGGCCACCTACAGCCCTAAGCGCCCACCTACAGCCCTAAGCGCCCACCCACTGCCCTATGCGCCCACCTACAGCCCTAAGCGCCCATCTACATCCATAAACGCCCACCTACAGCCCTAAGCGCCCACCCACTGCCCTACGCGCCCACCTACAGCCCTAAGCGCGCATCTACAGCCATAAAGGCCCACCTACAGCCCTAAGCGCCCACCTACACGCCTAAGCGACCACCTACAGCCCTAACAGCCCACCTACAGCCCTAAGCGCACACCTACAGCCCTAAGTGCCCAGCTACAGCCCTAGGCGCCCAACTACAGCCCTAAGCGCCCATCTACAGCCCGAAGCGCCCACCCACTGCCCTACGAGCCCACCTACAGCCCTAAGCGCCCACCCACTGCCCTACGAGCCCACGTACAGCCCTAAGCGCACACCTACAGCCCTAGGCGCCCAACCACAGCCATAAGCGCCCATCTACAGCCCGAAGCGCCCACCTACAGCCCTAAGCGCCCACCTGCAGCCCTGAGCGCCCACCCACTGCCCTACGCGCCCACGTACATCCCTAAGCGACAACCTACAGCCCTAAGCGCCCACCTACAGCCGTAAGCGCCCACCTACAGCCCTAAGCGCCCACCTACAGCCCTAAGCGCCCACCTACAGCCCTAAGCGCCCAACTACAGCCCTAAGCACCCATCTACAGCCCTAAGCGCCCACCTAAAGCACTGAGCGCACACCTACAGCCCTAAACGCCCATCTACAGCCCTAAGCGACCAGCCACTGCCATAGGCGCCCACCTACAACCCTAATCGCCCACCTACAGCCCTAAGCGCCCACCTACAGCCCTGAGCGCACAACTACAGGCCTAAGCGCACACCTACAGCCCTAACGGCCCACCTACAGCCCTGAGCGCACATCCACAGGCCTAAGCGCACACCTACAGCCCTAAGCGCCCACCTACAGCCATATGCACCCACATACAGCCCTAAGTGCCCACCTACAGCCCTAGGCGCCCAACTACAGCCCTAAGCGCCCACCTACAGCCCTAAGCGCCCATCTACAGCCCTAAGCGCCCACCTACAGCACTGAGCGCCCACCTGCAGCAATGAGCGGCCACCTACAGCCCTAAGCGCCCACCTACAGCCCTAAGCGCCCACCCACTGCCCTATGCGCCCACCTACAGCCCTAAGCGCCCACCCACTGCCCTACGCGCCCACCTACAGCCCTAAGCGCGCATCTACAGCTATAAAGGCCCACCTACAGCCCTAAGCGCCCACCTACACGCCTAAGCGACCACCTACAGCCCTAACAGCCCACCTACAGCCCTCACGGCCCACCTACAGCCCTAAGCGCACACCTACAGCCCTAAGCGCCCAGCTACAGCCCTAGGCGCCCAACTACAGCCCTAAGCGCCCATCTACAGCCCGAAGCGCCCACCTACAGCCCTCAGCGCACACCTAGAGCAATAAGCGCCCACATACAGCCCAAAGCGCCCACCTACAGCCCTAGGCGCCCAACCACAGCCCTAAGCGCCCATCTACAGCCCGAAGCGCCCACCTAAAGCACTGAGCGCACACCTACAGCCCAAAACGCCCATCTACAGCCCTAAGCGACCAGCCACTGCCATACGCGCCCACCTACAGCCCTAAGCGCCCACCTACAGCCCTCAGCTCACACATACAGCCCAAAACGCCCACCTACAGCCCTAAACGCCCACCTACAGCCCTGAGCGCACACCTACAGCCCTAAGCGCCGAGCTACAGCCCTAGGCGCCCAACTACAGCCCAAAGCGCCCACCTAAAGCACTGAGCGCCCACCTACAGCCCTAAGCGCCCACCTACAGCCCTATGCGCCCACCTACAGCCCTAAGTGTCAACCTACAGCCCTCAGCGCCCACCGACAGCAATGGGCGCCCACCTACAACACTAAGCGCACTCCTACAGACCTGATCGCCCACCTACAACACTAAGCGCACTCCTACAGCCCTGCGCGCCCACCTACAGGTTTGAGCGCCCACCTACAGCCCGATGCGCCCACCTGCAGCCCTAAAGGCCCACCTGAAGTCCTGAGTGCCCACCTACAGCCCTGAGCTCCCACATACAGCCCTAAGCGCACACCTACTGCCTTGAGCGCCCAGCTACAGCCCTCAGCCCTCACCTACAGCCCTAAGCGCCCACCGACAGCACTGAGCGCCCACCTACAGCCCTACGCGCACTCCTACAGACCTGAGCGCCCATCTGCAGCACTCAGCGCACACCTACAGCCCTAAGCGTCCACCTACAGCCCTAACCGCCCACCTACAGCCCTAGGCGCCCACCTATAGCCCTCAGCGCCCTCCTACAGCCCTAAGCGCCCACCTACAGCCCTCAGCGCCCACCTACAGCCCTAAGCGCCCATCTACAGCCCTATGCGCCCACCTACAGCCCTAAGCGTCCACCTACAGCCCTAAGCGCCCACCTACAGCCCTAAGCGCCCACCGACAGCACTAAGCGCACTCCTACAGACCTGAGCGCCCACCTACAGCCCTCGGCGCCTACCTACAGCCCTAACGGCCCACCTACAGCCCTAAACGCCCACCTACAGCCCTACAGGCCCACCTACAGCCCTGAGCTCCCACATACAGCCCTCAGCGCCCACCTACAGCCCTGAGCGCACACCGACAGCCTTAAGCGTCCACCTACAGCCCTAAGCGCCCACCTACTGCCCTAATCGCCCACCTACACGTCTGAGCGCCCTCGTACAGCCCTAGGCGCCCAACTACAGCCCGAAGCGCCCACCTACAGCCCTAAGCGCCCACCTACAGCCCTCAGCGCCCACCTACAGCCCTAAGCGCCCATCTACAGCCCTATGCGCCCACCTACAGCCCTAAGCGTCCACCTACAGCGCTAAGCGCCCACCTACATCCCTAAGCGCCCACCGACAGCACTAAGCGCACTCCTACAGACCTGAGCGCCCACCTACAGCACTGAGCGCCCGCCTACAGACCTGAGCGCCCACCTACAGCCCAAAGCGCCCACCTACAGCCCTAGGCGCCCAACTACAGCCCGAATCGCCCACCTACAGCACTGATCGCCCAACTACAGCACTGAGCACCCACCTACAGCCCTAAGCGACCACCTAAAGCCCTAAGCGCCCACCCACAGCCCTAAGCGCCCACCCACTGCCCTAACGGCCCACCTACAGCCCTGAGCGCCCAAGTACAGCCCTAAGCGCCCACCCACAGCCCTAAGCGCCCATCTACTGCCCTAAGCGCCCACCTACAGCACTGAGCGCCCATCAACAGCACTGAGCGCACACCTACAGCACTGAGCGCACACCTACAGCCCTAAGCGCCCACCTACAGCCCTACGTGCCCATCTACAGCCATAAGCGCCCACCTACAGCCCTAAGCGCCCACCTACAGCCCTACGTGCCCATCTACAGCCATAAGCGCCCACCTACAGCCCTAAGCGCCCACCCACTGCCCTACGCGCCCATCTACAGCCCTAAGCGCGCATCTACAGCCATAAAGGCCCACCTACAGCCCTAAGAGCCCACCTACACGCCTAAGCGACCACCTACAGCCCTAACAGCCCACCTACAGCCCTAACGGCCCACCTACAGCCCTCAGCGCACACCTAGAGCAATAAGCGCCCACATACAGCCCAAAGCGCCCACCTACAGCCCTAGGCGCACAACCACAGCCCTAAGCGCCCATCTACAGCCCGAAGCGCCCACCCACTGCCCTACGAGCCCACCTACAGCCCTAAGCGCCCACCCACTGCCCTACGAGCCCACGTACAGCCCTACGCGACCACCTACAGCCCTAAGCGCCCACCTACAGCCCTAACCACCCACCTACAGCCCTAAGCGCCCACCTACAGCACCAAGCGCCCAACTACAGCCCTAATCACCCATCTACAGCCCTAAGCGCCCACCTAAAGCACTGAGTGCACACCTACAGCCCTAAACGCCCATCTACAGCCCTAAGTGACCAGCCACTTCCATACGCGCCCACCTACAGCCCTAAGCGCCCACCTACAGCCCTAAGCGCCCACCTACAGCCCTAACGGCCCACCTACAGCCCTAAGCGCCCACCTACTGCCCTACGCGCCCACTTACTGCCTTGAGCGCCCACCTACAGCCCTCAGCGCACACCTACAGCCATAAGCGCCCAAATACAGCCCAATGCGCCCACCTACAGCCCTAGGCGCCCAACCACGGCCCTAAGCGCCCACCTACAGCCCTAAGCGCCCACCCACTGCCCTACGAGCCCACGTACAGCCCTAAGCGACCACCTACAGGCCTAAGCACCCATCTACAGCCCTAAGCGCCCACCTACAGCCCTAAGCGCCCAACTACAGCCCTAAGCGCCCACCTAAAGCACTGAGCGCATACCTACAGCCCAAAACGCCCATCTACAGCCCTAAGCGACCAGCCACTGCCATACGCGCCCACCTACAGCCCTAAGCGCCCATCTACAGCCGTAAGCGCCCACCTACAGCCCTGAGCGCACACCTACAGCCCTAAGCGCCCACCTACAGCCATAAGCGCCCACCTACATCCCTAGGCGACCAACTACAGCCCTAAGCGCCCACCTACAGCCCTAAGCGCCCATCTACAGCCCTATGCGCCCACCTACAGCACTGAGCGCCCGCCTACAGCAATGAGCGGCCACCTACAGCCCTAAGCGCCCACCCACTGCCCTACGCGCCCATCTACAGCCCTAATCGCCCACCTACAGCCATAAAGGCCCACCTACAGCCCTAAACGCCCACCTACAGCCCTAAACGCCCACCTACAGCCCTAAACGCCCACCTACAGCCCTACGCGACCACCTACAGCCCTAACGGCCCACCTACAGCCCTAAGCGCCCACCTACAGCCCTAAGCGCCCACCTACAGCCCTAAGCGCCCATCTACAGCCCGAAGCGCCCACCTACAGCCATAATCGCCCACATACAGCCCAAAGCGCCCACCTACAGCCCTAGGCGCCCAAACACAGCCCTAAGCGCCCATCTACAGCCCGAAGCGCCCAAGTACAGTCCTAAGCGCCCACCTACAGCCCTAAGCGCCCACCCACTGCCCTACGAGCCCACGTACAGCCCTAAGCGACCACCTACAGGCCTAAGCGCCCATCTACAGCCCTAAGCGCCCACCTACAGCCCTAAGCGCCCAACTACAGCTCTAAGCACCCACCTACAGCCCTAAGCGCCCACCTAAAGCACTAAGCGCATACCTACAGCCCAAAACGCCCATCTACAGCCCTAAGCGACCAGCCACTGCCATACGCGCCCACCTACAGCCCTTAGCGCCCACCTACAGCCCTAAGCGCCCATCTACAGCCGTAAGCGCCCACCTACAGCCCTAAGCGCCCACCTACAGCCCTAACGGCCGACCTACAGCCCTTAGCGCCCACCTACAGCCATAAGCGCCCACATACAGCCCTAAGCGCCCACCTACATCCCTAGGCGCCCACCTACAGCACTGAGCGCCCACCTACAGCAATGAGCGGCCAACTACAGCCCTAAGCGCCCACCTACAGCCCTAAGCGCCCACCTACATCCCTAAGCGCCCACCTACAGCCCTAAGCGCCCACCTACAGCCCTAAGCGCCCAACTACAGCCCTAAGCACCCATCTACAGCCCTAAGCGCCCACCTAAAGCACTGAGCGCACACCTACAGCCCTAAACGCCCATCTACAGCCCTAAGCGACCAGCCACTGCCATAGGCGCCCACCTACAACCCTAAGCGCCCACCTACAGCCCTAAGCGCCCACCTACAGCCCTGAGCGCACAACTACAGGCCTAAGCGCACACCTACAGCCCTAACGGCCCACCTACAGCCCTGAGCGCACATCTACAGGCCTAAGCGCACACCTACAGCCCTAAGCGCCCACCTACAGCCATAAGCACCCACATACAGCCCTAAGTGCCCACCTACAGCCCTAGGCGCCCAACTACAGCCCTAAGCGCCCACCTACAGCCCTAAGCGCCCATCTACAGCCCTAAGCGCCCACCTACAGCACTGAGCGCCCACCTGCAGCAATGAGCGGCCACCTACAGCCCTAAGCGCCCACCTACAGCCCTAAGCGCCCACCCACTGCCCTATGCGCCCACCTACAGCCCTAAGCGCCCACCCACTGCCCTACTCGCCCACCTACAGCCCTAAGCGCGCATCTACAGCTATAAAGGCCCACCTACAGCCCTAAGCGCTCACCTACACGCCTAAGCGACCACCTACAGCCCTAACAGCCCACCTACAGCCCTAACGGCCCACCTACAGCCCTAAGCGCACACCTACAGCCCTAAGCGCCCAGCTACAGCCCTAGGCGCCCAACTACAGCCCTAAGCGCCCATCTACAGCCCGAGGCGCCCACCTACAGCCCTCAGCGCACACCTAGAGCAATAAGCGCCCACATACAGCCCAAAGCGCCCACCTACAGCCCTAGGCGCCCAACCACAGCCCTAAGCGCCCATGTACAGCCCGAAGCGCCCACCTAAAGCACTGAGCGCACACCTACAGCCCAAAACGCCCATCTACAGCCCTAAGCGACCAGCCACTGCCATACGCGCCCACCTACAGCCCTAAGCGCCCACCTACAGCCCTCAGCTCACACATACAGCCCTAAACGCCCACCTACAGCCCTAAACGCCCACCTACAGCCCTGAGCGCACACCTACAGCCCTAAGCGCCGAGCTACAGCCCTAGGCGCCCAACTACAGCCCAAAGCGCCCACCTAAAGCACTGAGCGCCCACCTACAGCCCTAAGCGCCCACCTACAGCCCTATGCGCCCACCTACAGCCCTAAGTGTCCACCTACAGCCCTCAGCGCCCACCGACAGCACTGGGCGCCCACCTACAACACTAAGCGCACTCCTACAGACCTGATCGCCCACCTACAACACTAAGCGCACTCCTACAGCCCTGCGCGCCCACCTACAGGTTTGAGCGCCCACCTACAGCCCGATGCGCCCACCTGCAGCCCTACAGGCCCACCTGCAGCCCTGAGTGCCCACCTACAGCCCTGAGCTCCCACATACAGCCCTAAGCGCACACCTACTGCCTTGAGCGCCCAGCTACAGCCATCAGCCCTCACCTACAGCCCTAAGCGCCCACCGACAGCACTGAGCGCCCACCTACAGCCCTACGCGCACTCCTACAGACCTGAGCGCCCATCTGCAGCACTCAGCGCACACCTACAGCCCTAAGCGTCCACCTACAGCCCTAACCGCCCACCTACAGCCCTAGGCGCCCACCTATAGCCCTCAGCGCCCACCTACAGCCCTAAGCGCCCACCTACAGCCCTCAGCGCCCACCTACAGCCCTAAGCGCCCATCTACAGCCCTATGCGCCCACCTACAGCCCTAAGCGTCCACCTACAGCCCTAAGCGCCCACCTACAGCCCTAAGCGCCCACCGACAGCACTAAGCGCACTCCAACAGACCTGAGCGCCCACCTACAGCCCTCGGCGCCTACCTACAGCCCTAACGGCCCACCTACAGCCCTAAACGCCCAACTACAGCCCTACAGGCCCACCTACAGCCCTGAGCTCCCACATACAGCCCTCAGCGCCCACCTACAGCCCTGAGCGCACACCGACAGCCTTAAGCGTCCACCTACAGCCCTAAGCGCCCACCTACTGCCCTAATCGCCCACCTACACGTCTGAGCGCCCTCGTACAGCCCTAGGCGCCCACCTACAGCCCGAAGCGCCCACCTACAGCCCTAAGCGCCCACCTACAGCCCTCAGCGCCCACCTACAGCCCTAAGCGCCCATCTACAGCCCTATGCGCCCACCTACAGCCCTAAGCGTCCACCTACAGCGCTAAGCGCCCACCTACAGCCCTAAGCGCCCACCGACAGCACTAAGCGCACTCCTACAGACCTGAGCGCCCACCTACAGCACTGAGCGCCCGCCTACAGACCTGAGCGCCCACCTACAGCCCAAAGCGCCCACCTACAGCCCTAGGTGCCCAACTACAGCCCGAATCGCCCACCTACAGCACTGAGCGCCCAACTACAGCACTGAGCACCCACCTACAGCCCTAAGCGACCACCTAAAGCCCTAAGCGCCCACCCACAGCCCTAAGCGCCCACCCACTGCCCTAACGGCCCACCTACAGCCCTGAGCGCCCAACTACAGCCCTAAGCGCCCACCCACAGCCCTAAGCGCCCATCTACTGCCCTAAGCGCCCACCTACAGCACTGAGCGCCCATCTACAGCACTGAGCGCACACCTACAGCACTGAGCGCACACCTACAGCCCTAAGCGCCCACCTACAGCCCTACGTGCCCATCTACAGCCATAAGCGCCCACCTACAGCCCTAAGCGCCCACCTACAGCCCTACGTGCCCATCTACAGCCATAAGCGCCCACCTACAGCCCTAAGCGCCCACCCACTGCCCTACGCGCCCATCTACAGCCCTAAGCGCGCATCTACAGCCATAAAGGCCCACCTACAGCCCTAAGCGCCCACCTACACGCCTAAGCGACCACCTACAGCCCTAACAGCCCACCTACAGCCCTAACGGCCCACCTACAGCCCTCAGCGCACACCTAGAGCAATAAGCGCCCACATACAGCCCAAAGCGCCCACCTACAGCCCTAGGCGCCCAACCACAGCCCTAAGCGCCCATCTACAGCCCGAAGCGCCCACCCACTGCCCTACGAGACCACCTACAGCCCTAAGCGCCCACCCACTGCCCTACGAGCCCACGTACAGCCCTAAGCGACCACCTACAGCCCTAAGCGCCCACCTACAGCCCTAACCACCCACCTACAGCCCTAAGCGCCCACCTACAGCACTAAGCGCCCAACTACAGCCCTAAGCACCCATCTACAGCCCTAAGCGCCCACCTAAAGCACTGAGTGCACACCTACAGCCCTAAACGCCCATCTACAGCCCTAAGTGACCAGCCACTTCCATACGCGCCCACCTACAGCCCTAAGCGCCCACCTACAGCCCTAAGCGCCCACCTACAGCCCTAACGGCCCACCTACAGCCCTAAGCGCCCACCTACTGCCCTACGCGCCCATTTACTGCCTTGAGCGCCCACCTACAGCCCTCAGCGCACACCTACAGCCATAAGCGCCCAAATACAGCCCAAAGCGCCCACCTACAGCCCTAGGCGCCCAACCACGGCCCTAAGCGCCCACCTACAGCCCTAAGCGCCCACCCACTGCCCTACGAGCCCACGTACAGCCCTAAGCGACCACCTACAGGCCTAAGCACCCATCTACAGCCCTAAGCGCCCACCTACAGCCCTAAGCGCCCAACTACAGCCCTAAGCGCCCACCTAAAGCACTGAGCGCATACCTACAGCCCAAAACGCCCATCTACAGCCCTAAGCGACCAGCCACTGCCATACGCGCCCACCTACAGCCCTAAGCGCCCATCTACAGCCGTAAGCGCCCACCTACAGCCCTGAGCGCACACCTACAGCCCTAAGCGCCCACCTACAGCCATAAGCGCCCACCTACATCCCTAGGCGACCAACTACAGCCCTAAGCGCCCACCTACAGCCCTAAGCGCCCATCTACAGCCCTATGCGCCCACCTACAGCACTGAGCGCCCGCCTACAGCAATGAGCGGCCACCTACAGCCCTAAGCGCCCACCCACTGCCCTACGCGCCCATCTACAGCCCTAAGCGCCCATCTACAGCCATAAAGGCCCACCTACAGCCCTAAGCGCCCACCTACACGCCTAACCGACAACCTACAGCCCTAAGCGCCCACCTACAGCCCTAACGGCCCACCTACAGCCCTAAACGCCCACCTACAGCCCTAAACGCCCACCTACAGCCCTAAGCGCACACCTAGAGCAATAAGCGCCCACATACAGCCCAAAGCGCCCACCTACAGCCCTAGGCGCCCAACCACAGCCCTAAGCGCCCATCTACAGCCCGAAGCGCCCACCCACTGCCCTACGAGACCACCTACAGCCCTAAGCGCCCACCCACTGCCCTACGAGCCCACGTACAGCCCTAAGCGACCACCTACAGCCCTAAGCGCCCACCTACAGCCCTAACCACCCACCTACAGCCCTAAGCGCCCACCTACAGCACGAAGCGCCCAACTACAGCCCTAAGCACCCATCTACAGCCCTAAGCGCCCACCTAAAGCACTGAGTGCACACCTACAGCCCTAAACGCCCATCTACAGCCCTAAGTGACCAGCCACTTCCATACGCGCCCACCTACAGCCCTAAGCGCCCACCTACAGCCCTAAGCGCCCACCTACAGCCCTAACGGCCCACCTACAGCCCTAAGCGCCCACCTACTGCCCTACGCGCCCACTTACTGCCTTGAGCGCCCACCTACAGCCCTCAGCGCACACCTACAGCCATAAGCGCCCAAATACAGCCCAAAGCGCCCACCTACAGCCCTAGGCGCCCAACCACGGCCCTAAGCGCCCACCTACAGCCCTAAGCGCCCACCCACTGCCCTACGAGCCCACGTACAGCCCTAAGCGACCACCTACAGGCCTAAGCACCCATCTACAGCCCTAAGCGCCCACCTACAGCCCTAAGCGCCCAACTACAGCCCTAAGCGCCCACCTAAAGCACTGAGCGCATACCTACAGCCCAAAACGCCCATCTACAGCCCTAAGCGACCAGCCACTGCCATACGCGCCCACCTACAGCCCTAAGCGCCCATCTACAGCCGTAAGCGCCCACCTACAGCCCTGAGCGCACACCTACAGCCCTAAGCGCCCACCTACAGCCATAAGCGCCCACCTACATCCCTAGGCGACCAACTACAGCCCTAAGCGCCCACCTACAGCCCTAAGCGCCCATCTACAGCCCTATGCGCCCACCTACAGCACTGAGCGCCCGCCTACAGCAATGAGCGGCCACCTACAGCCCTAAGCGCCCACCCACTGCCCTACGCGCCCATCTACAGCCCTAAGCGCCCATCTACAGCCATAAAGGCCCACCTACAGCCCTAAGCGCCCACCTACACGCCTAACCGACAACCTACAGCCCTAAGCGCCCACCTACAGCCCTAACGGCCCACCTACAGCCCTAAACGCCCACCTACAGCCCTAAACGCCCACCTACAGCCCTAAACGCCCACCTACAGCCCTAAGCGACCACCTACAGCCCAAACGGCCCACCTACAGCCCTAAGCGCCCACCTACAGCCCTAAGCGCCCACCTACAGCCCTAAGCGCCCATCTACAGCCCGAAGCGCCCACCTACAGCCATAATCGCCCACATACAGCCCAAAGCGCCCACCTACAGCCCTAGGCGCCCAAACACAGCCCTAAGCGCCCATCTACCGCCCGAAGCGCCCAAGTACAGCCCTAAGCGCCCACCTACAGCCCTAAGCGCCCACCCACTGCCCTACGAGCCCACGTACAGCCCTAAGCGACCACCTACAGGCCTAAGCGCCCATCTACAGCCCTAAGCGCCCACCTACAGCCCTAAGCGCCCAACTACAGCTCTAAGCACCCACCTACAGCCCTAAGCGCCCACCTAAAGCACTAAGCGCATACCTACATCCCAAAACGCCCATCTACAGCCCTAAGCGACCAGCCACTGCCATACGCTCCCACCTACTGCCCTTAGCGCCCACCTACAGCCCTAAGCGCCCATCTACAGCCGTAAGCGCCCACCTACAGCCCTAAGCGCCCACCTATAGCCCTAACGGCCGACCTACAGCCCTTAGCGCCCACCTACAGCCATAAGCGCCCACATACAGCCCTAAGCGCCCACCTACATCCCTAGGCGCCCACCTACAGCACTGAGCGCCCACCTACAGCAATGAGCGGCCAACTACAGCCCTAAGCGCCCACCTACAACCCTAAGCGCCCACCCACTGCCCTACGCGCCCACCTACAGCCCTAAGCGCCCATCTACAGCCATAAAGGCCCACCTACAGCCCTAAACGCCCACCTACAGCCCTAAACGCCCACCTACAGCCCTGAGCGCCCACCTACAGCCCTCAGCTCACACATACAGCCCTAAACGCCCACCTACAGCCCTCAACGCCCACCTACAGCCCTGAGCGCACACCTACAGCCCTAAGCGCCGAGCTACAGCCCTAGGCGCCCAACTACAGCCCTAAGTGTCCACCTACAGCCCTAAGCGTCCACCTACAGCCCTCAGCGCCCACCGACAGCACTGGGCGCCCACCTACAACACTAAGCGCACTCCTACAGCCCTGCGCGCCCACCTACAGGTTTGAGCGCCCACCTACAGCCCGATGCGCCCACCTGCAGCCCTACAGGCCCACCTGCAGTCCTGAGTGCCCACCTACAGCCCTGAGCTCCCACATACAGCCCTAAGCGCACACCTACTGCCTTGAGCGCCCAGCTACAGCCCTCAGCCCTCACCTACAGCCCTAAGCGCCCACCGACAGCACTGAGCGCCCACCTACAGCCCTACGCGCACTCCTACAGACCTGAGCGCCCATCTGCAGCACTCAGCGCACACCTACAGCCCTAAGCGTCCACCTACAGCCCTAACCGCCCACCTACAGCCCTAGGCGCCCACCTATAGCCCTCAGCGCCCACCTACAGCCCTAAGCACCCACCTACAGCCCTAAGCGCCCACCCACAGCCCTAAGCGCCCACCCACTGCCCTATGCGCCCACCTACAGCACTAAGCGACCACCTACAGCCCTAAGCGCCCATCTACAGCCCGAAGCGCCCACCTACAACCCTAAGCGCCCACCTACAGCCCTAAGCGCTCAACTACAGCCCTAAGCGCCCACCCACAGCCGTAATCGCCCACCTAAAGCCCACAGCGCCCACCTACAGTCCTAAGCGCCCACCTAAAGCCCACAGCGCCCACCTACAGTCCTAAGCGCCTACCTAAAGCCCTAAGCGCATACCTACAGCCCTAAGCGCCCATCTACAGCTTTAAGCGCCCACCTACAGCCCTAAGCGCCCACTTACAGCCCGAAGCGCACATCTACAGCCCTAACGGCCCACCTACAGCCCTGAGGGCCCACATACAGCCCTAAGCGACCACCTACAGCCCTAGGCGCCCAACTACAGCCCGAAGCGCCCACCCACAGCCCTAAGCGCCCATCTACAGCCCTAAGCGCCCACCTACAGCACTGAGCGCCCACCTACAGCACTGAGCGACCACCTACAGCACTGAGCGCCCACCTACAGCCCTAAGCGCCCACCAACAGCCCTAAGCGCCCACCCACTGCCCTACGCGCCCACCTACAGCCCTACGCGCCCATCTACAGCCATAAGCGCCCACCTACAGCACTAAGCGCCCACCCACTGCCCTACGCGCCCACCTGCAGCCCTAAGCGCCCACCTACAACACTAAGCGCCCACCTACAGCCCTCAGCGCCCACCTAGAGGCCATGAACTCACATCTGCATCCCTGAGCGCACACCTACAGCCCTAGGCGCCCACCTACAGCCCTAAGCGACCACCTAAAGCCCTAAGCGCCCACCCACAGCCCTAAGCGCCCACGCACTGCCCTACGCGCCCACCTACAGCACTAACCGACCACCTACAGCCCTAAGTGCCCATCTACAGCCCGAAGCGCCCACCCACTGCCCTACGCGCCCACCTACAGCCCTACGCGCCCATCTACAGCCATAAGCGCCCACCTACAGCACTAAGCGCCCACCCACTGCCCTACGCGCCCACCTGCAGCCCTAAGCGCCCACCTACAACACTAAGCGCCCACCTACAGCCCTCAGCGCCCACCTAGAGGCCATGAACTCACATCTGCATCCCTGAGCGCACACCTACAGCCCTAAGCGCCCACCTACAGCCCTTAGCGACCACCTAAAGCCCTAAGCGCCCACCCACAGCCCTAAGCGCCCACGCACTGCCCTACGCACCCACCTACAGCACTAAGCGACCACCTACAGCCCTAAGTACCCATCTACAGCCCGAAGCGCCCACCTACAGCCCTAAGCGCCCACCTACAGCCCTCAGTGCTCAACTACAGCCCTAAGCACCCATCTAAAGCCCTAAGCGCCCACCTACAGCACTGAGCGATCAGCCACTGCCATACGCGCCCACCTACAGCCCTAAGCGCATACCTCCAGCCCTAAGCGCCCATCTACAGCTTTAAGCGCCCACCTACAGCCCTAAGGGCCCACCTACAGCCCTGAGCGCCCACCTACAGCCACAAGCGCCCACATACAGCCCTAAGCGACCACCTACAGCCCTAGGCGCCCACCTACAGCCCTAAGCGCCCACCAACAGCCCTAAGCGCCCACCCACTGCCCTACGCGCCCACCTACAGCCCTACGCGCCCATCTACAGCCATAAGGGCCCACCTACAGCCCTAAGCGCCCACCTACAGCCCTAAGCGCCTACCTACAGCCCTAAGCGCCCACCTACATCCCTAACGGCCCACCTACAGCCCTAATCGCCCACCTACAGCCCTAAACGCCCACCTACAGCCCTGAGCGCCCACCTATAGCCCTAAGCGACCACCTAAAGACCTAAGCGACCATCTACTGCCCTAAGCGCACACCTACAGCCATAAGCGCCCACATACAGCCCAAAGCGGCCACCTGCAGCCCTGAGCGCCCACCCACTGCCCTACGCGCCCACGTACATCCCTAAGCGACAACCTACAGGCCTAAGCGCCCACCTACAGCCCTAAGCGCCCACCTACAGCCCTAAGCGCCCACCTACAGCCCTAAGCGCCCACCTACAGCCCTAAGCGCCCACCTACAGCCCTAAGCGCCCACCTAAAGCACTGAGCGCACACCTACAGCCCTAAACGCCCATCTACAGCCCTAAGCGACCAGCCACTGCCATAGGCGCCCACCTACAGCCCTAAGCGCCCATCTACAGCCGTAGGCGCCCACCTACAGCCCTAACGGCCCACCTACAGCCCTGAGCGCACATCTACAGGCCTAAGCGCACACCTACAGCCCTAAGCGCCCACCTACAGCCATAAGCACCCACATACAGCCCTAAGTGCCCACCTACAGCCCTAGGCGCCCAACTACAGCCCTAAGCGCCCACCTACAGCCCTAAGCGCCCATCTACAGCCCTAAGCGCCCACCTACAGCACTGAGCGCCCACCTGCAGCAATGAGCGGCCACCTACAGCCCTAAGCGCCCACCTACAGCCCTAAGCGCCCATCTACATCCATAAACGCCCACCTACAGCCCTAAGCGCCCACCCACTGCCCTACGCGCCCATCTACAGCCCTAAGCGCGCATCTACAGCCATAAAGGCCCACCTACAGCCCTAAGCGCCCACCTACACGCCTAAGCGACAACCTACAGCCCTAACAGCCCACCTACAGCCCTAACGGCCCACCTACAGCCCGAAGCGCCCACCTACAGCCCTCAGCGCACACCTAGAGCAATAAGCGCCCACATACAGCCCAAAGCGCCCACCTACAGCCCTAGGCGCCCAACCACAGCCCTAAGCGCCCATCTACAGCCCGAAGCGCCCACCCACTGCCCTACGAGCCCACGTACAACCCTAAGCGACCACCTACAGCCCTAAGCGCCCACCTACAGCCCTAACCACCCACCTACAGCCCTAAGCGCCCACCTACAGCACTAAGCGCCCAACTACAGCCGTAAGCACCCATCTACAGCCCTAAGCGCCCACCTAAAGCACTGAGTGCACACCTACAGCCCTAAACGCCCATCTACAGCCCTAAGTGACCAGCCACTTCCATACGCGCCCACCTACAGCCCTAAGCGCCCACCTACAGCCCTAAGCGCCCACCTACAGCCGTAAGCGCCCACCTACAGCCATAAGCGCCCACCCACTGCCCTACGCGCCCACCTACAGCCCTACGCGCCCACCTACAGCCCTAAGCACCCATCTACAGCCCTAAGCGCCCAACTACAGCACTGAGCGCCCACCCACTGCCCTACTCGCCCACCTACAGACCTACTCGCCCACCTACAACCCTAAGCGCCCATCTACAGCCATAAGCGCCCACCTACAGCCCTAAGCGCCCACCTACAGCCCTAAACGCCCACCTACAGCCCTAAGCGCCCGCCTGCAGCCCTGGGCGCCCAAATACAGCCCTAAGCGCCCACCTACAGCCCTAAGCGCCCAACTACAGCATTGAGCGCCCAACTACAGCCCTAAGCGCCCACCTACAGCCCTAAGCGACCACCTAAAGCCCTAAGCGCCCACCCACAGCCCTAAGCGCCCACCCACTGCCCTACGCGCCCACCTACAGCACTAAGCGACCACCTACAGCCCTAAGTGCCCACCTACAGCCCTAAGCGCCCACCTACAGCCCTCAGTGCTCAACTACAGCCCTAAGCACCCATCTAAAGCCCTAAGCGCCCACCTACAGCACTGAGCGACCAGCCACTGCCATACGCGCCCACCTACAGCCCTAATCGCATACCTCCAGCCCTAAGCGCCCATCTACAGCTTTAAGCGCCCACCTACAGCCCTAACGGCCCAACTACAGCCCTGAGCACACACCTACAGCCCTGAGCGCCCACATACAGCCCTAAGCGACCACCTACAGCCCAAAGTGCCCACCTACAGCCCTATGCGCCCAACTACAGCCCTAAGCGCCCACCCACAGCCCTAAGCGCACACCTATAGCCATAAGCGCCCACATACAGCCCAAAGTGCCCACCTACAGCCCTAGGCGCCCAACCACAGCCATAAGCGCCCACCCACTGCCCTACGCGCCCACGTGCATCCCTAAGCGACAACCTACAGGCCTAAGCGCCCATCTACAGCCCTAAGCGCCCACCTACAGCCCTAAGCGCCCACCTACAGCCCTAAGCGCCCACCTACAGCCCTAAGCGCCCAACTACAGCCCTAAGCACCCATCTACAGCCCTAAGCGCCCACCTAAAGCACTGAGCGCACACCTACAGCCCTAAACGCCCATCTACAGCCCTAAGCGACCAGCCACTGCCATAGGCGCCCACCTACAGCCCTAAACGCCCACCTACAGCCCTAAGCGCCCATCTACAGCCGTAGGCGCCCACCTACAGCCCTAACGGCCCACCTACAGCCCTGAGCGCACAACTACAGGCCTAAGCGCACACCTACAGCCCTAAGCGCCCACCTACAGCCATAAGCACCCACATACAGCCCTAAGTGCCCACCTACAGCCCTAGGCGCCCAACTACAGCCCTAAGCGCTCATCTACAGCCCTAAGCGCCCACCTACAGCACTGAGCGCCCACCTGCAGCAATGAGCGGCCACCTACAGCCCTAAGCGCCCACCTACAGCCCTAAGCGCCCACCCACTGCCCTATGCGCCCACCTACAGCCCTAAGCGCCCATCTACATCCATAAACGCCCACCTACAACCCTAAGCACCCACCCACTGCCCTACGCGCCCACCTACAGCCCTAAGCGCGCATCTACAGCCATAAAGGCCCACCTACAGCCCTAAGCGCCCACCTACACGCCTAAGCGACCACCTACAGCCCTAACAGCCCACCTACAGCCCAAAGCGCACACCTACAGCCCTACGTGCCCAGCTACAGCCCTAGGCGCCCAACTACAGCCCTAAGCGCCCATCTACAGCCCGAAGCGCCCACCCACTGCCCTACGAGCCCACCTACAGCCCTAAGCGACCACCTACAGCCCTAAGCGCCCACCTACAGCCCTAACCACCCACCTACATCCCTAAGCGCCCACCTACAGCACTAAGCGCCCAACTACAGCCCTAAGCACCCATCTACAGCCCTAAGCGCCCACCTAAAGCACTGAGTGCACACCTACAGCCCTAAACGCCCATCTACAGCCCTAAGTGACCAGCCACTTCCATACGCGCCCACCTACAGCCCTAAGCGCCCACCTACAGCCCTAAGCGCCCACCTACAGCCGTAAGCGCCCACCTACAGCACTAAGCGCCCACCTACAGCCCTAAGCGCCCATCTACAGCCCGAAGCGCCCAACTACAGCATTGAGCGCCCAACTACAGCCCTAAGCGCCCACCTAAAGCCCTAAGCGCCCACCCACAGCCCTAAGCGCCCACCCACTGCCCTACGCGCCCACCTACAGCACTAAGCGAACACCTACAGCCCTAAGTGCCCATCTACAGCCCGAAGCGCCCAACTACAGCACTAAGCGCCCACCTACAGCCCTCAGTGCTCAACTACAGCCCTAAGCACCCATCTAAAGCCCTAAGCGCCCACCTACAGCACTGAGCTACCAGCCACTGCCATTCGCGCCCACCTACAGCCCTAAGCGCATACCTCCAGCCCTAAGCGCCCATCTACAGCTTTAAGCGCCCACCTACAGCCCTAAGGGCCCACCTACAGCCCTAACGGCCCAACTACAGCCCTGAGCACACACCTACAGCCCTGAGCGCCCACCTACAGCCACAAGCGCCCACATACAGCACTAAGCGACCACCTACAGCCCTAGGCGCCCAACTACAGCCCTAAGCGCCCACCCACAGCCCTAAGCGCCCACCCACAGCCCTAAGCGCCCACCAACAGGCCTAAGCGCCCACCCACTGCCCTACGCGCCCACCTACAGCCCTACGCGCCCATCTACAGCCATAAGGGCCCACCTACAGCCCTAAGCGCCCACCTACAGCCCTAGGCGCCTACCTACAGCCCTAAACGCCCACCTACATCCCTAACGGCCCACCTACAGCCCTAATCGCCCACCTACAGCCCTAAACGCCCACCTACAGCCCTGAGCGCCCACCTATAGCCCTAAGCGACCAACTAAAGACCTAAGCGACCATCTACTGCCCTAAGCGCACACCTACAGCCATAAGCGCCCACATACAGCCCAAAGCGCCCACCTACAGCCCTAGGCGCCCAACCACAGCCATAAGCGCCCATCTACAGCCCGAAGCGCCCACCTACAGCCCTAAGCGCCCACCTGCAGCCCTGAGCGCCCACCCACTGCCCTACGCGCCCACGTACATCCCTAAGCGACAACCTACAGCCCTAAGCGCCCACCTACAGCCCTAAGCGCCCACCTACAGCCCTAAGCGCCCACCTACAGCCCTAAGCGCCCACCTACAGCCCTAAGCGCCCAACTACAGCCCTAAGCACCCATCTACAGCCCTAAGCGCCCACCTAAAGCACTGAGCGCACACCTACAGCCCTAAACGCCCATCTACAGCCCTAAGCGACCAGCCACTGCCATAGGCGCCCACCTACAACCCTAAGCGCCCACCTACAGCCCTAAGCGCCCACCTACAGCCCTGAGCGCACAACTACAGGCCTAAGCGCACACCTACAGCCCTAACGGCCCACCTACAGCCCTGAGCGCACAACTACAGGCCTAAGCGCACACCTACAGCCCTAAGCGCCCACCTACAGCCATAAGCACCCACATACAGCCCTAAGTGCCCACCTACAGCCCTAGGCGCCCAACTACAGCCCTAAGCGCCCACCTACAGCCCTAAGCGCCCATCTACAGCCCTACGCGCCCACCTACAGCACTGAGCGCCCACCTACAGCAATGAGCGGCCACCTACAGCCCTAAACGCCCACCTACAGCCCTAAGCGCCCACCCACTGCCCTATGCGCCCACCTACAGCCCTAAGCGCCCACCCACTGCCCTACGCGCCCACCTACAGCACTCAGCGACCATCTACAGCCATAAAGGCCCACCTACAGCCCTAAACGCCCACCTACAGCCCTAAACGCCCACCTACAGCCCTGAGCGCCCATCTACATCCATAAAGGCCCACCTACAGCCCTAAGCGCCCACCTACACGCCTAAGCGACCACCTACAGCCCTAACAGCCCACCTACAGCCCTAAGCGCACACCTACAGCCCTAAGTGCCCAGCTACAGCCCTAGGCGCCCAACTACAGCCCTAAGCGCCCATCTACAGCCCGAAGCGCCCACCCACTGCCCTACGAGCCCACGTACAGCCCTAAGCGACCACCTACAGCCCTAAGCGCCCACCTACAGCCCTAACCACCCACCTACAGCCCTAAGCGCCCACCTACAGCACTAAGCGCCCAACTACAGCCCTAAGCACCCATCTACAGCCCTAAGCGCCCACCTAAAGCACTGAGTGCACACCTACAGCCCTAAACGCCCATCTACAGCCCTAAGTGACCAGCCACGTCCATACGCGCCCACCTACAGCCCTAAGCGCCCACCTACAGCCCTAAGCGCCCACCTACAGCCCTAACGGCCCACCTACAGCCCTAACGGCCCACCTACAGCCCTAAGCGCCCACCTACAGCCGTAAGCGCCCACCTACAGCCCTAGGCGCCCAAATACAGCACTAAGCGCCCACCTACAGCCCTAAGCGCCCATCTACAGCCCGAAGCGCCCAACTACAGCATTGAGCGCCCAACTACAGCCCTAAGCGCCCACCTAAAGCCCTAAGCGCCCACCCACAGCCCTAAGCGCCCACCCACTGCCCTACGCGCCCACCTACAGCACTAAGCGACCACCTACAGCCCTAAGTGCCCATCTACAGCCCGAAGCGCCCACCTACAGCACTAAGCGCCCACCTACAGCCCTCAGTGCTCAACTACAGCCCTAAGCACCCATCTAAAGCCCTAAGCGCCCACCTACAGCACTGAGCGACCAGCCACTGCCATACGCGCCCACCTACAGCACTAAGCGCATACCTCCAGCCCTAAGCGCCCATCTACAGCTTTAAGCGCCCACCTACAGCCCTAAGGGCCCACCTACAGCCCTGAGCGCCCACCTACAGCCACAAGCGCCCACATACAGCCCTAAGCGACCACCTACAGCCCTAGGCGCCCAACTACAGCCGTAAGCGCCCACCTACAGCCCTAGGCGCCCAAATACAGCACTAAGCGCCCACCTACAGCCCTAAGCGCCCATCTACAGCCCGAAGCGCCCAACTACAGCATTGAGCGCCCAACTACAGCCCTAAGCGCCCACCTAAAGCCCTAAGCGCCCACCCACAGCCCTAAGCGCCCACCCACTGCCCTACGCGCCCACCTACAGCACTAAGCGACCACCTACAGCCCTAAGTGCCCATCTACAGCCCGAAGCGCCCACCTACAGCACTAAGCGCCCACCTACAGCCCTCAGTGCTCAACTACAGCCCTAAGCACCCATCTAAAGCCCTAAGCGCCCACCTACAGCACTGAGCGACCAGCCACTGCCATACGCGCCCACCTACAGCCCTAAGCGCATACCTCCAGCCCTAAGCGCCCATCTACAGCTTTAATCGCCCACCTACAGCCCTAACGGCCCAACTACAGCCCTGAGCACACACCTACAGCCCTGAGCGCCCACCTACAGCCACAAGCGCCCACATACAGCCCTAAGCGACCACCTACAGCCCTAGGCGCCCAACTACAGGCCTAAGCGCCCACCCACAGCCCTAAGCGCCCACCAACAGACCTAAGCGCCCACCCACTGCCCTACGCGCCCACCTACAGCCCTAAGCGCCCACCTACAGCCCTAAGCGCCTACCTACAGCCCTAAGCGCCCACCTACATCCCTAACGGCCCACCTACAGCCCTAATCGCCCACCTACAGCCCTAAACGCCCACCTACAGCCCTGAGCGCCCACCTATAGCCCTAAGCGACCAACTAAAGACCTAAGCGACCATCTACTGCCCTAAGCGCACACCTACAGCCATAAGAGCCCACATACAGCCCAAAGCGCCCACCTACAGCCCTAGGCGCCCAACCACAGCCATAAGCGCCCACCTACAGCCCTAAGCGCATACCTCCAGCCCTAAGCGCCCATCTACAGCTTTAATCGCCCACCTACAGCCCTAACGGCCCAACTACAGCCCTGAGCACACACCTACAGCCCTAAGCGCCCACCTACAGCCACAAGCGCCCACATACAGCCCTAAGCGACCACCTACAGCCCTAGGCGCCCAACTACAGCCCTAAGCGCCCACCCACAGCCCTAAGCGCCCACCAACAGACCTAAGCGCCCACCCACTGCCCTACGCGCCCACCTACAGCCCTAAGCGCCCACCTACAGCCCTAAGCGCCTACCTACAGCCCTAAGCGCCCACCTACATCCCTAACGGCCCACCTACAGCCCTAATCGCCCACCTACAGCCCTAAACGCCCACCTACAGCCCTGAGCGCCCACCTATAGCCCTAAGCGACCAACTAAAGACCTAAGCGACCATCTACTGCCCTAAGCGCACACCTACAGCCATAAGAGCCCACATACAGCCCAAAGCGCCCACCTACAGCCCTAGGCGCCCAACCACAGCCATAAGCGCCCATCTACAGCCCGAAGCGCCCACCTACAGCCCTAAGCGCCCACCTGCAGCCCTGAGCGCCCACCCACTGCCCTACGCGCCCACGTACATCCCTAAGCGACAACCTACAGCCCTAAGCGCCCACCTACAGCCCTAAGCGCCCACCTACAGCCCTAAGCGCCCACCTACAGCCCTAAGGGCCCACCTACAGCCCTAAGCGCCCAACTACAGCCCTAAGCACCCATCTACAGCCCTAAGCGCCCACCTAAAGCACTGAGCGCACACCTACAGCCCTAAACGCCCATCTACAGCCCTAAGCGACCAGCCACTGCCATAGGCGCCCACCTACAACCCTAAGCGCCCACCTACAGCCCTAAGCGCCCACCTACAGCCCTGAGCGCACAACTACAGGCCTAAGCGCACACCTACAGCCCTAACGGCCCACCTACAGCCCTGAGCGCACAACTACAGGCCTAAGCGCACACCTACAGCCCTAAGCGCCCACCTACAGCCATAAGCACCCACATACAGCCCTAAGTGCCCACCTACAGCCCTAGGCGCCCAACTACAGCCCTAAGCGCCCATCTACAGCCCTAAGCGCCCACCTACAGCACTGAGCGCCCACCTACAGCAATGAGCGGCCACCTACAGCCCTAAGCGCCCACCTACAGCCCTAAGCGCCCACCCACTGCCCTATGCGCCCACCTACAGCCCTAAGCGCCCACCCACTGCCCTACGCGCCCACCTACAGCCCTAAGCGCGCATCTACAGCCATAAAGGCCCACCTACAGCCCTAAGCGCCCACCTACACGCCTAAGCGACCACCTACAGCCCTAACAGCCCACCTACAGCCCTAACGGCCCACCTACAGCCCTAAGCGCACACCTACAGCCCTAAGCGCCCAGCTACAGCCCTAGGCTCCCAACTACAGCCCTAAGCGCCCATCTACAGCCCGAAGCGCCCACCTACAGCCCTCAGCGCACACCTAGAGCAATAAGCGCCCACATACAGCCCAAAGCGCCCACCTACAGCCCTAGGCGCCCAACCACAGCCCTAAGCGCCCATCTACAGCCCGAAGCGCCCACCTAAAGCACTGAGCGCACACCTACAGCCCAAAACGCCCATCTACAGCCCTAAGCGACCAGCCACTGCCATACGCGCCCACCTACAGCCCTAAGCGCCCACCTACAGCCCTCAGCTCACACATACAGCCCTAAACGCCCACCTACAGCCCTAAACGCCCACCTAAAGCCCTGAGCGCACACCTACAGCCCTAAGCGCCGAGCTACAGCCCTAGGCGCCCAACTACAGCCCAAAGCGCCCACCTAAAGCACTGAGCGCCCACCTACAGCCCTAAGCGCCCACCTACAGCCCTATGCGCCCACCTACAGCCCTAAGTGTCCACCTACAGCCCTCAGCGCCCACCGACAGCACTGGGCGCCCACCTACAACACTAAGCGCACTCCTACAGACCTGATCGCCCACCTACAACACTAAGCGCACTCCTACAGCCCTGCGCGCCCACCTACAGGTTTGAGCGCCCACCTACAGCCCGATGCGCCCACCTGCAGCCCTACAGGCCCACCTGCAGCCCTGAGTGCCCACCTACAGCCCTGAGCTCCCACATACAGCCCTAAGCGCACACCTACTGCCTTGAGCGCCCAGCTACAGCCCTCAGCCCTCACCTACAGCCCTAAGCGCCCACCGACAGCACTGAGCGCCCACCTACAGCCCTACGCGCACTCCTACAGACCTGAGCGCCCATCTGCAGCACTCAGCGCACACCTACAGCCCTAAGCGTCCACCTACAGCCCTAACCGCCCACCTACAGCCCTAAGCGCCCACCTATAGCCCTCAGCGCCCACCTACAGCCCTAAGCGCCCACCTACAGCCCTCAGCGCCCACCTACAGCCCTAAGCGCCCATCTACAGCCCTAAGCGCCCACCTACAGCCCTAAGCGTCCACCTACAGCCCTAAGCGCCCACCTACAGCCCTAAGCGCCCACCGACAGCACTAAGCGCACTCCTACAGACCTGAGCGCCCACCTACAGCCCTCGGCGCCTACCTACAGCCCTAACGGCCCACCTACAGCCCTAAACGCCCACCTACAGCCCTACAGGCCCACCTACAGCCCTGAGCTCCCACATACAGCCCTCAGCGCCCACCTACAGCCCTGAGCGCACACCGACAGCCTTAAGCGTCCACCTACAGCCCTAAGCGCCCACCTACTGCCCTAATCGCCCACCTACACGTCTGAGCGCCCTCGTACAGCCCTAGGCGCCCAACTACAGCCCGAAGCGCCCACCTGCAGCACTAAGCGCCCACCTACAGCCCTCAGCGCCCACCTACAGCCCTGAGCGCACAACTACAGGCCTAAGCGCACACCTACAGCCCTAACGGCCCACCTACAGCCCTGAGCGCACAACTACAGGCCTAAGCGCACACCTACAGCCCTGAGCGCCCACCTACAGCCACAAGCGCCCACATATAGCCCTAAGCGACCACCTACAGCCCTAGGCGCCCAACTACAGCCCTAAGCGCCCACCCACAGCCCTAAGCGCCCACCCACAGCCCTAAGCGCCCACCAACAGACCTAAGCGCCCACCCACTGCCCTACGCGCCCACCTACAGCCCTACGCGCCCATCTACAGCCATAAGGGCCCACCTACAGCCCTAAGCGCCCACCTACAAACCTAAGCGCCTACCTACAGCCCTAAGCGCCCACCTACATCCCTAACGGCCCACCTACAGCCCTAATCGCCCACCTACAGCCCTAAACGCCCACCTACAGCCCTGAGCGCCCACCTATAGCCCTAAGCGACCAACTAAAGACCTAAGCGACCATCTACTGCCCTAAGCGCACACCTACAGCCATAAGCGCCCACATACAGCCCAAAGCGCCCACCTACAGCCCTAGGCGCCCAACCACAGCCATAAGCGCCCATCTACAGCCCGAAGCGCCCACCTACAGCCCTAACCGCCCACCTGCAGCCCTGAGCGCCCACCCACTGCCCTACGCGCCCACGTACATCCCTAAGCGACAACCTACAGCCCTAAGCGCCCACCTACAGCCCTAAGCGCCCACCTACAGCCCTAAGCGCCCACCTACAGCCCTAAGCGCCCACCTACAGCCCTAAGCGCCCAACTACAGCCCTAAGCACCCATCTACAGCCCTAAGCGCCCACCTAAAGCACTGAGCGCACACGTACAGCCCTAAACGCCCATCTACAGCCCTAAGCGACCAGCCACTGCCATAGGCGCCCACCTACAACCCTAAGCGCCCACCTACAGCCCTAAGCGCCCACCTACAGCCCTGAGCGCACAACTACAGGCCTAAGCGCACACCTACAGCCCTAACGGCCCACCTACAGCCCTGAGCGCACAACTACAGGCCTAAGCGCACACCTACAGCCCTAAGCGCCCACCTACAGCCATAAGCACCCACATACAGCCCTAAGTGCCCACCTACAGCCCTAGGCGCCCAACTACAGCCCTAAGCGCCCACCTACAGCCCTAAGCGCCCATCTACAGCCCTAATCGCCCACCTACAGCACTGAGCGCCCACCTACAGCAATGAGCGGCCACCTACAGCCCTAAGCGCCCACCTACAGCCCTAAGCGCCCACCCACTGCCCTATGCGCCCACCTACAGCCCTAAGCGCCCACCCACTGCCCTACGCGCCCACCTACAGCCCTAAGCGCGCATCTACAGCCATAAAGGCCCACCTACAGCCCTCAGCGCCCACCTACACGCCTAAGCGACCACCTACAGCCCTAACAGCCCACCTACAGCCCTAACGGCCCACCTACAGCCCTAAGCGCACACCTACAGCCCTAGGCGCACAGCTACAGCCCTAGGCGCCCAACTACAGCCCTAAGCGCCCACCTACAGCCCTCAGCGCACACCTAGAGCAATAAGCGCCCACATACAGCCCAAAGCGCCCACCTACAGCCCTAGGCGCCCAACCACAGCCCTAAGCGCCCATCTACAGCCCGAAGCGCCCACCTAAAGCACTGAGCGCACACCTACAGCCCAAAACGCCCATCTACAGCCCTAAGCGACCAGCCACTGCCATACGCGCCCACCTACAGCCCTAAGCGCCCAGCTACAGCCCTCAGCTCACACATACAGCCCTAAACGCCCACCTACAGCCCTAAACGCCCACCTACAGCCCTGAGCGCACACCTACAGCCCTAAGCGCCGAGCTACAGCCCTAGGCGCCCAACTACAGCCCAAAGCGCCCACCTAAAGCACTGAGCGCCCACCTACAGCCCTAAGCGCCCACCTACAGCCCTATGCGCCCACCTACAGCCCTAAGTGTCCACCTACAGCCCTCAGCGCCCACCGACAGCACTGGGCGCCCACCTACAACACTAAGCGCACTCCTACAGACCTGATCGCCCACCTACAACACTAAGCGCACTCCTACAGCCCTGCGCGCCCACCTACAGGTTTGAGCGCCCACCTACAGCCCGATGCGCCCACCTGCAGCCCTACAGGCCCACCTGCAGCCCTGAGTGCCCACCTACAGCCCTGAGCTCCCACATACAGCCCTAAGCGCACACCTACTGCCTTGAGCGCCCAGCTACAGCCCTCAGCCCTCACCTACAGCCCTAAGCGCCCACCGACAGCACTGAGCGCCCACCTACAGCCCTACGCGCACTCCTACAGACCTAAGCGCCCATCTGCAGCACTCAGCGCACACCTACAGCCCTAAGCGTCCACCTACAGCCCTAACCGCCCACCTACAGCCCTAAGCGCCCACCTACAGCCCTAACCGCCCACCTACAGCCCTAGGCGCCCACCTATAGCCCTCAGCGCCCACCTACAGCCCTAGGCGCACAGCTACAGCCCTAGGCGCCCAACTACAGCCCTAAGCGCCCAACTACAGCCCTAACCGCCCACCTACAGCCCTAAGCGCCCACCTACAGCCCTAAGCGCCCACCGACAGCACTAAGCGCACTCCTACAGACCTGAGCGACCACCAACAGCCCTCGGCGCCTACCTACAGCCCTAACGGCCCACCTACAGCCCTAAACGCCCACCTACAGCCCTACAGGCCCACCTACAGCCCTGAGCTCCCACATACAGCCCTCAGCGCCCACCTACAGCCCTGAGCGCACACCGACAGCCTTAAGCGTCCACCTACAGCCCTAAGCGCCCACCTACTGCCCTAATCGCCCACCTACACGTCTGAGCGCCCTCGTACAGCCCTAGGCGCCCAACTACTGCCCGAAGCGCCCACCTACAGCCCTAAGCGCCCACCTACAGCCCTCAGCGCCCACCTACAGCCCTAAGCGCCCATCTACAGCCCTATGCGCCCACCTACAGCCCTAAGCGTCCACCTACAGCGCTAAGCGCCCACCTACAGCCATAAGCGCCCACCGACAGCACTAAGCGCACTCCTACAGACCTGAGCGCCCACCTACAGCACTGAGCGCCCGCCTACAGACCTGAGCGCCCACCTACAGCCCAAAGCGCCCACCTACAGCCCTAGGCGCCCAACTACAGCCCGAATCGCCCACCTACAGCACTGAGCGCCCAACTACAGCACTGAGCACCCACCTACAGCCCTAAGCGACCACCTAAAGCCCTAAGCGCCCACCCACAGCCCTAAGCGCCCACCCACTGCCCTAACGGCCCACCTACAGCCCTGAGCGCCCAACTACAGCCCTAAGCGCCCACCCACAGCCCTAAGCGCCCATCTACTGCCCTAAGCGCCCACCTACAGCACTGAGCGCACACCTACAGCACTGAGCGCACACCTACAGCACTGAGCGCACACCTACAGCCCTAAGCGCCCACCTACAGCCCTACGTGCCCATCTACAGCCATAAGCGCCCACCTACAGCCCTAAGCGCCCACCTACAGCCCTACGTGCCCATCTACAGCCATAAGCGCCCACCTACAGCCCTAGGCGCCCACCCACTGCCCTACGCGCCCATCTACAGCCCTAAGCGCGCATCTACAGCCATAAAGGCCCACCTACAGCCCTAAGCGCCCACCTACACGCCTAACCGACCACCTACAGCCCTAACAGCCCACCTACAGCCCTAACGGCCCACCTACAGCCCGAAGCGCCCACCTACAGCCCTCAGCGCACACCTAGAGCAATAAGCGCCCACATACAGACCAAAGCGCCCACCTACAGCCCTAGGCGCCCAACCACAGCCCTAAGCGCCGATCTACAGCCCGAAGCGCCCACCCACTGCCCTACGAGCCCACCTACAGCCCTAAGCGCCCACCCACTGCCCTACGAGCCCACGTACAGCCCTAAGCGACCACCTACAGCCCTAAGCGCCCACCTACAGCCCTAACCACCCACCTACAGCCCTAAGCGCCCACCTACAGCACTAAGCGCCCAACTACAGCCCTAAGCACCCATCTACAGCCCTAAGCGCCCACCTAAAGCACTGAGTGCACACCTACAGCCCTAAACGCCCATCTACAGCCCTAAGTGACCAGCCACTTCCATACGCGCCCACCTACAGCCCTAAGCGCCCACCTACAGCCCTAAGCGCCCACCTACAGCCCTAACGGCCCACCTACAGCCCTGAGCGCACACCTACAGCCCTAAGCGCCCACCTACTGCCCTACGCGCCCACTTACTGCCTTGAGCGCCCACCTACAGCCCTCAGAGCACACCTACAGCCATAAGCGCCCAAATACAGCCCAAAGCGCCCACCTACAGCCCTAGGCGCCCAACCACGGCCCTAAGCGCCCACCTACAGACCTCAGCGCCCACCCACTGCCCTACGAGCCCACGTACAGCCCTAAGCGACCACCTACAGGCCTAAGCACCCATCTACAGCCCTAAGCGCCCACCTACAGCCCTAAGCGCCCAACTACAGACCTAAGCGCCCACCTAAAGCACTGAGCGCATACCTACAGCCCAAAACGCCCATCTACAGCCCTAAGCGACCAGCCACTGCCATACGCGCCCACCTACAGCCCTAAGCGCCCATCTACAGCCGTAAGCGCCCACCTACAGCCCTGAGCGCACACCTACAGCCCTAAGCGCCCACCTACAGCCATAAGCGCCCACATACAGCCCTAAGCGCCCACCTACATCCCTAGGCGACCAACTACAGCCCTAAGCGCCCACCTACAGCCCTAAGCGCCCATCTACAGCCCTATGCGCCCACCTACAGCACTGAGCGCCCGCCTACAGCAATGAGCGGCCACCTACAGCCCTAAGCGCCCACCCACTGCCCTACGCGCCAATCTACAGCCCTAAGCGCCCATCTACAGCCATAAAGGCCCACCTACAGCCCTAAGCGCCCACCTACACGCCTAACCGACAACCTACAGCCCTAAGCGCCCACCTACAGCCCTAACGGCCCACCTACAGCCCTAAACGCCCACCTACAGCCCTAAACGCCCACCTACAGCCCTAAACGCCCACCTACAGCCCTAAGCGACCACCTACAGCCCTAACGGCCCACCTACAGCGCTAAGCGCCCACCTACAGCCCTAAGCGCCCACCTACAGCCCGAAGCGCCCACCTACAGCCATAATCGCCCACATACAGCCCAAAGCGCCCACCTACAGCCCTAGGCGCCCAAACACAGCCCTAAGCGCCCATCTACAGCCCGAAGCGCCCAAGTACAGTCCTAAGCGCCCACCTACAGCCCTAAGCGCCCACCCACTGCCCTACGAGCCCACGTACAGCCCTAAGCGACCACCTACAGGCCTAAGCGCCCATCTACAGCCCTAAGCGCCCACCTACAGCCCTAAGCGCCCAACTACAGCTCTAAGCACCCACCTACAGCCCTAAGCGCCCACCTAAAGCACTAAGCGCATACCTACAGCCCAAAACGCCCATCTACAGCCCTAAGCGACCAGCCACTGCCATACGCGCCCACCTACAGCCCTAAGCGCCCACCTACAGCCCTAAGCGCCCATCTACAGCCGTAAGCGCCCACCTACAGCCCTAAGCGCCCACCTACAGCCCTAACGGCCGACCTACAGCCCTTAGCGCCCACCTACAGCCATAAGCGCCCACATACAGCCCTAAGCGCCCACCTACATCCCTAGGCGCCCACCTACAGCACTGAGCGCCCACCTACAGCAATGAGCGGCCACCTACAGCCCTAAGCGCCCACCTACAACCCTAAGCGCCCACCCACTGCCCTACGCGCCCACCTACAGCCCTAAGCGCCCATCTACAGCCATAAAGGCCCACCTACAGCCCTAAACGCCCACCTACAGACCTAAACGCCCACCTACAGCCCTGAGCGCCCACCTACAGCCCTAAGCACCCACCTACAGACCTGAGCGCCCACCTACAGACCTAGGCGCCCACCTACAGCCCTAAGCACCCACCTACAGACCTGAGCGCCCACCTACACGTCTGAGCGCCCTCGTACAGCCCTAATCGCCCACCTAAAGCCCACAGCGCCCACCTACAGTCCTAAGCGCCCACCTAAAGCCCACAGCGCCCACCTACAGTCCTAAGCGCCTACCTAAAGCCCACAGCGCCCACCTACACTCCTAAGCGCCCACCTACAGCACTATGCGCCCAACTACAGCCCTGAGCGCCCACCTATAAAGCGCCCACCTATAAAGCGCCCACCTGCAGCCCTAAGCGCTGATCTACAGCCCTCAGCGCCCACGTACAGCTATGAGCACCCTCCTGCAACACTAAGCGCCCACCTACAGCCCTGAGCGCCCAAATACGGCCCTGATCGCCCACTTACAGCCCTACGCGCCCACCTACGCGCCCATCTACTGCCCTGAGCGCCCACCTACAGCCCTGAGCGCCCAAATACGGCCCTTATTGCCCACCTACAGCCCTAATCGCCCACCTACAGCCCTACGCGCCCACCTAAGCGCCCATCTACAGCCCTGAGCGCCCACCTACAGCCCTAAGCGCCCACCTACAGCCCTAAGCGCCCACCTACAGCCCTAAGCGCCCATCTACAGCCTTAAGCGCCCAACTGCAGCCCTAAGCGACCGCCTACAGCCCTGAGTGCCCACCTACAGCCCTGAATGCCAACTAAAGCCCTGAACGCCAACTAAAGCCCTAACCGCCCACCTGCACCTCTGAGCGCCCTCGTACAGCCCTGAGCGCCCACCTACAGCCCTAAGCGCCCAACTACAGCCCTAGTCGCCCACCTGCAGGCGTGAGCACCCACCTACAGCCCTAAGCGCCCACCTTCAGCCCTGAGCGCACACCTACAAACCTAAGCGCGCACCTACAGCCCTAAGCGACCACCTACAGCCCTGAGCGCACACCTACAAACCTAAGCGCGCACCTACAGCCCTAAGCGACCACCTACAGCCCTAAGCGACCACCTAAAGCACTGAGCGCCCACCCGCAGCCCTAAGCGCACACCTACAGCTCTATGCGCCCACCTACAGGACTAATCGCCCACCTACAGCCCTGAGCGCCCTCCTACATCCCTAAGTGCGCACCTAAAGCACTAGGCGCCCACCTACAGCCCTAAGCGCCCACTGTACAGCACTCAGCGCCCACCTACAGCCGTAAGCGCCCACCGACAGCCCTGAGCGCCCACCTAAAGCCCTAACCGCCCACCTACAGCCCGAAGCGCACACCTCCAGCCCTAAGCGCCAACCTACAGCCCTAAGCGCCCACCTACAGCCCTAAGCGGCCACCTAAAGTACAAGGCGCCCACCTACAGCCCTAAGCGCCCACCTACAGCCCTGAGCGCCCACCTACAGCCCTAAGCGGCCACCTAAAGTACAAGGCGCCCACCTACAGCCCTAATCGACCACCTACAGCCCTCAGCGCCCACCTACAGCCCTCAGCGCCCATCTACAGCCCTATGCGCCCACCTACAGCCCTAAGCGTCCACCTACAGCCCTCAGCGCCCACCGACAGCACTGAGCGCCCACCTACAGCACTAAGCGCACTCCTACAGATCTGAGCGCCCATCTACAGCCCTAATCAACCACCTACAGCCCTAAGCGCACACCTACTGCCCTAAGCGCCCACCTACTGCCCTGAGCGCCCACCTACTGCCCTGAGCGCCCACCTACAGCCCTCAGCGCACACCTACAGCCATAAGCGCCCATCTACAGCCCGAAGCGCCCACCTACAGCACTGAGCGCACAACTACAGCCCTAAGCGCCCATCTACAGCCCTAAGCGACCACCTAAAGCCCTAAGCGCCCACCCACAGCCCTAAGCGCCCACCCACTGCCCTATGCGCCCACCTACAGCATTAAGCGACCACCTACAGCCCTAAGCGCCCATCTACAGCCCGAAGCGCCCACCTACAACCCTAAGCGCCCACCTACAGCCCTAAGCGCTCAACTACAGCCCTAAGCGCCCACCCACAGCCCTAAGCGCCCACCTACAGCACTGAGCGCACACCTACAGCCCTAAGCGCCCATCTACAGCCCTAAGCGACAAGCCACTGCCATACGCGCCCACCTACAGCCCTAAGCGCATACCTACAGCCCTAAGCGCCCATCTACAGCTTTAAGCGCCCACCTACAGCCCTAAGCGCCCACCTACAGCCCGAAGCGCACATCTACAGCCCTAACGGCCCACCTACAGCCCTGAGGGCCCACATACAGCCCTAAGCGACCACCTACAGCCCTAGGCGCCCAACTACAGCCCGAAGCGCCCACCCACAGCCCTAAGCGCCCATCTACAGCCCTAAGCGCCCACCTACAGCACTGAGCGCCCACCTACAGCACTGAGCGACCACCTACAGCACTGAGCGCCCACCTACAGCCCTAAGCGCCCACCAACAGCCCTAAGCGCCCACCCACTGCCCTACGCGCCCACCTACAGCCCTACGCGCCCATCTACAGCCATAAGCGCCCACCTACAGCACTAAGCGCCCACCCACTGCCCTACGCGCCCACCTGCAGCCCTAAGCGCCCACGTACAACACTAAGCGCCCACCTACAGCCCTCAGCGCCCACCTAGAGGCCATGAACTCACATCTGCATCCCTGAGCGCACACCTACAGCCCTAAGCGCCCACCTACAGCCATAAGCGCCCACCCACTGCCCTACGCGCCCACCTACAGCCCTACGCGCCCACCTACAGCCCTAAGCGCCCATCTACAGCCCTAAGCGCCCACCTACAGCACTGAGCGCCCACTCACTGCCCTACTCGCCCACCTACAGACCTACTCGCCCACCTACAACCCTAAGCGCCCATCTACAGCCATAAGCGCCCACCTACAGCCATAAGCGCCCACCCACTGCCCTACGCGCCCACCTACAGCCCTAAGCGCCCATCTACAGCCCTAAGCGCCCACCTACAGCACTGGGCGCCCACCCACTGCCCTACTCGCCCACCTACAGACCTACTCGCCCACCTACAACCCTAAGCGCCCATCTACAGCCATAAGCGCCCACCTACAGCCCTAAGCGCCCACCTACAGCCCTAAACGCCCACCTACAGCCCTAAGCGCCCGCCTGCAGCCCTGGGCGCCCAAATACAGCACTAAACGCCCACCTACAGCCCTAGGCGCCCAACTACAGCCCTAAGCGCCCACCTACAGCCCTAAGCGCCCATCTACAGCCCGAAGCGCCCAACTACAGCATTGAGCGCCCAACTACAGCCCTAAGCGCCCACCTACAGCCCTAAGCGACCACCTAAAGCCCTAAGCGCCCACCCACAGCCCTAAGCGCCCACGCACTGCCCTACGCGCCCACCTACAGCACTAAGCGACCACCTACAGCCCTAAGTGCCCATCTACAGCCCGAAGCGCCCACCTACAGCCCTAAGCGCCCACCTACAGCCCTCAGTGCTCAACTACAGCCCTAAGCACCCACCTACAGCCCTAAGCGCCCACCTACAGCACTGAGCGACCAGCCACTGCCAAACGCGCCCACCTACAGCACTAAGCGCATACCTCCAGCCCTAAGCGCCCATCTACAGCTTTAAGCGCCCACCTACAGCCCTAAGGGCCCACCTACAGCCCTGAGCGCCCACCTACAGCCACAAGCGCCCACATACAGCCCTAAGCGACCACCTACAGCCCTAGGCGCCCAACTACAGCCCTAAGCGCCCACCCACAGCCCTAAGCGCCCACCCACTGCCCTACGCGCCCACCTACAGCCCTACGCGCCCATCTACAGCCATAAGGGCCCACCTACAGCCCTAAGCGCCCACCTACAGCCCTAAGCGCCTACCTACAGCCCTAAGCGCCCACCTACATCCCTAACGGCCCACCTACAGCCCTAATCGCCCACCTACAGCCCTAAACGCCCACCTACAGCCCTGAGCGCCCACCTATAGCCCTAAGCGACCACCTAAAGACCTAAGCGACCATCTACTGCCCTAAGCGCACACCTACAGCCATAAGCGCCCACATACAGCCCAAAGCGCCCACCTGCAGCCCTGAGCGCCCACCCACTGCCCTACGCGCCCACGTACATCCCTAAGCGACAACCTACAGGCCTAAGCGCCCACCTACAGCCCTAAGCGCCCACCTAAAGTACAAGGCGCCCACCTACAGCCCTAATCGACCACCTACAGCCCTCAGCGCCCACCTACAGCCCTCAGCGCCCATCTACAGCCCTATGCGCCCACCTACAGCCCTAAGCGTCCACCTACAGCCCTCAGCGCCCACCGACAGCACTGAGCGCCCACCTACAGCACTAAGCGCACTCCTACAGATCTGAGCGCCCATCTACAGCCCTAATCAACCACCTACAGCCCTAAGCGCACACCTACTGCCCTAAGCGCCCACCTACTGCCCTGAGCGCCCACCTACTGCCCTGAGCGCCAACCTACAGCCCTCAGCGCACACCTACAGCCATAAGCGCCCATCTACAGCCCGAAGCGCCCACCTACAGCACTGAGCGCACAACTACAGCCCTAAGCGCCCACCTACAGCCCTAAGCGACCACCTAAAGCCCTAAGCGCCCACCCACAGCCCTAAGCGCCCACCCACTGCCCTATGCGCCCACCTACAGCACTAAGCGACCACCTACAGCCCTAAGCGCCCATCTACAGCCCGAAGCGCCCACCTACAACCCTAAGCGCCCACCTACAGCCCTAAGCGCTCAACTACAGCCCTAAGCGCCCACCCACAGCCCTATGCGCCCAACTACAGCACTGAGCGCACACCTACAGCCCTAAGCGCCCATCTACAGCCCTAAGCGACCAGCCACTGCCAAACGCGCCCACCTACAGCCCTAAGCGCATACCTACAGCCCTAAGCGCCCATCTACAGCTTTAAGCGCCCACCTACAGCCCTAAGCGCCCACTTACAGCCCGAAGCGCACATCTACAGCCCTAACGGCCCACCTACAGCCCTGAGGGCCCACAAAGAGCCCTAAGCGACCACCTACAGCCCTAGGCGCCCAACTACAGCCCGAAGCGCCCACCCACAGCCCTAAGCGCCCATCTACAGCCCTAAGCGCCCACCTACAGCACTGAGCGCCCACCTACAGCCCTAAGCGCCCACCAACAGCCCTAAGCGCCCACCCACTGCCCTACGCGCCCACCTACAGCCCTACGCGCCCATCTACAGCCATAAGCGCCCACCTACAGCACTAAGCGCCCACCCACTGCCCTACGCGCCCACCTGCAGCCCTAAGCGCCCACCTACAACACTAAGCGCCCACCTACAGCCCTCAGCGCCCACCTAGAGGCCATGAACTCACATCTGCATCCCTGAGCGCACACCTACAGCCCTAAGCGCCCACCTACAGCCATAAGCGCCCACCCACTGCCCTACGCGCCCACCTACAGCCCTACGCGCCCACCTACAGCCCTAAGCGCCCATCTACAGCTCTAAGCGCCCACCTACAGCACTGAGCGCCCACTCACTGCCCTACTCGCCCACCTACAGACCTACTCGCCCACCTACAACCCTAAGCGCCCATCTACAGCCATAAGCGCCCACCTACAGCCATAAGCGCCCACCCACTGCCCTACGCGCCCACCTACAGCCCTAAGCGCCCATCTACAGCCCTAAGCGCCCACCTACAGCCCTAAGCGCCCACCTACAGCCCTAAACGCCCACCTACAGCCCTAAGCGCCCGCCTGCAGCCCTGGGCGCCCAAATACAGCACTAAGCGCCCACCTACAGCCCTAGGCGCCCAACTACAGCCCTAAGCGCCCACCTACAGCCCTAAGCGCCCATCTACAGCCCGAAGCGCCCAACTACAGCATTGAGCGCCCAACTACAGCCCTAAGCGCCCACCTACAGCCCTAAGCGACCACCTAAAGCCCTAAGCGCCCACCCACAGCCCTAAGCGCCCACGCACTGCCCTACGCGCCCACCTACAGCACTAAGCGACCACCTACAGCCCTAAGTGCCCATCTACAGCCCAAAGCGCCCACCTACAGCCCTAGGCGCCCAACTACAGCCCGAATCGCCCACCTACAGCACTGAGCGCCCAACTACAGCACTGAGCACCCACCTACAGCCCTAAGCGACCACCTAAAGCCCTAAGCGCCCACCCACAGCCCTAAGCGCCCACCCACTGCCCTAACGGCCCACCTACAGCCCTGAGCGCCCAACTACAGCCCTAAGCGCCCACCCACAGCCCTAAGCGCCCATCTACTGCCCTAAGCGCCCACCTACAGCACTGAGCGCCCATCTACAGCACTGAGCGCACACCTACAGCACTGAGCGCACACCTACAGCCCTAAGCGCCCACCTACAGCCCTACGTGCCCATCTACAGCCATAAGCGCCCACCTACAGCCCTAAGCGCCCACCTACAGCCCTACGTGCCCATCTACAGCCATAAGCGCCCACCTACAGCCCTAAGCGCCCACCCACTGCCCTACGCGCCCATCTACAGCCCTAAGCGCGCATCTACAGCCATAAAGGCCCACCTACAGCCCTAAGCGCCCACCTACACGCCTAAGCGACCACCTACAGCCCTAACAGCCCACCTACAGCCCTAACGGCCCACCTACAGCCCTCAGCGCACACCTAGAGCAATAAGCGCCCATATACAGCCCAAAGCGCCAACCTACAGCCCTAGGCGCCCAACCACAGCCCTAAGCGCCCATCTACAGCCCGAAGCGCCCGCCCACTGCCCTACGAGCCCACCTACAGCCCTAAGCGCCCACCCACTGCCCTACGAGCCCACGTACAGCCCTAAGCGACCACCTACAGCCCTAAGCGCCCACCTACAGCCCTAACCACCCACCTACAGCCCTAAGCGCCCACCTACAGCACTAAGCGCCCAACTACAGCCCTAAGCACCCATCTACAGCCCTAAGCGCCCACCTAAAGCACTGAGTGCACACCTACAGCCCTAAACGCCCATCTACAGCCCTAAGTGACCAGCCACTTCCATACGCGCCCACCTACAGCCCTAAGCGCCCACCTACAGCCCTAAGCGCCCACCTACAGCCCTAACGGCCCACCTACAGCCCTGAGCGCACACCTACAGCCCTAAGCGCCCACCTACTGCCCTACGCGCCCACTTACTGCCTTCAGCGCCCACCTACAGCCCTCAGCGCACACCTACAGCCATAAGCGCCCACATACAGCCCAAAGCGCCCACCTACAGCCCTAGGCGCCCAACCACGGCCCTAAGCGCCCACCTACAGCCCTAAGCGCCCACCCACTGCCCTACGAGCCCACGTACAGCCCTAAGCGACCACCTACAGGCCTAAGCACCCATCTACAGCCCTAAGCGCCCACCTACAGCCCTAAGCGCCCAACTACAGCCCTAAGCGCCCACCTAAAGCACTGAGCGCATACCTACAGCCCAAAACGCCCATCTACAGCCCTAAGCGACCAGCCACTGCCATACGCGCCCACCTACAGCCCTAAGCGCATACCTACAGCCCTAAGCGCCCATCTACAGCCGTAAGCGCCCACCTACAGCCCTGAGCGCACACCTACAGCCCTAAGCGCCCACCTACAGCCCTAAGCGCCCACCTACATCCCTAGGCGACCAACTACAGCCCTAAGCGCCCACCTACAGCCCTAAGCGCCCATCTACAGCCCTATGCGCCCACCTACAGCACTGAGCGCCCGCCTACAGCAATGAGCGGCCACCTACAGCCCTAAGCGCCCATCTACAGCCCTAAGCGCCCACCTACAGCCCTGAGCGCACACCTACAGCCCTAAGCGCCCATCTACAGCCCTAAGCGCCCACCTACAGCCCTAAGCGCCCAACTACAGCTCTAAGCACCCACCTACAGCCCTAAGCGCCCACCTAAAGCACTAAGCGCATACCTACAGCCCAAAACGCCCATCTACAGCCCTAAGCGACCAGCCACTGCCATACGCGCCCACCTACAGCCCTAAGCGCCCACCTACAGCCCTAAGCGCCCATCTACAGCCGTAAGCGCCCACCTACAGCCCTAAGCGCCCACCTACAGCCCTAACGGCCGACCTACAGCCCTTAGCGCCCACCTACAGCCATAAGCGCCCACATACAGCCCTAAGCGCCCACCTACATCCCTAGGCGCCCACCTACAGCACTGAGCGCCCACCTACAGCAATGAGCGGCCACCTACAGCCCTAAGCGCCCACCTACAACCCTAAGCGCCCACCCACTGCCCTACGCGCCCACCTACAGCCCTAAGCGCCCATCTACAGCCATAAAGGCCCACCTACAGCCCTAAACGCCCACCTACAGCCCTAAACGCCCACCTACAGCCCTGAGCGCCCACCTACAGCCCTCAGCTCACACATACAGCCCTAAACGCCCACCTACAGCCCTAAACGCCCACCTACAGCCCTGAGCGCACACCTACAGCCCTAAGCGCCGAGCTACAGCCCTAGGCGCCCAACTACAGCCCTAAGTGTCCACCTACAGCCCTAAGCGTCCACCTACAGCCCTCAGCGCCCACCGACAGCACTGGGCGCCCACCTACAACACTAAGCGCACTCCTACAGCCCTGCGCGCCCACCTACATGTTTGAGCGCCCACCTACAGCCCGATGCGCCCACCTGCAGCCCTACAGGCCCACCTGCAGCCCTGAGTGCCCACCTACAGCCCTGAGCTCCCACATACAGCCCTAAGCGCACACCTACTGCCTTGAGCGCCCAGCTACAGCCCTCAGCCCTCACCTACAGCCCTAAGCGCCCACCGACAGCACTGAGCGCCCACCTACAGCCCTACGCGCACTCCTACAGACCTGAGCGCCCACCTACAGCCCTAAGCGTCCACCTACAGCCCTAAGCGCCCACCTACAGCCCTAAGCGTCCACCTACAGCCCTAAGCGCCCAGCTACAGCCCTAAGCGCCCATCTACAGCCCTCAGCGCCCACCTACAGCACTAAGCGCACTCCTACAGACCTGAGCGCCCATCTACAGCCCTAATCGACCACCTAAAGCCCTAAGCGCCCACCTGCTGCCTTGAGCGCCCACCTACAGCGCTCAGTGCACACCTACAGCCATAAGCGCCCACCTACAGCCCTCAGCGCCCACCTACAGCCCTAAGCGCCCATCTACAGCCCTATGCGCCCACCTACAGCCCTAAGCGCCCACCTACAGCCCTCAGCGCCCACCTACAGCCCTAAGCGCCCATCTACAGCCCTATGCGCCCACCTACAGCCCTAAGCGTCCACCTACAGCGCTAAGCGCCCACCTACAGCCCTAAGCGCCCACCGACAGCACTAAGCGCACTCCTACAGACCTGAGCGCCCACCTACAGCCCTCGGCGCCTACCTACAGCCCTAACGGCCCACCTACAGCCCTCAGCGCCCACCTACAGCCCTGAGCGCACACCGACAGCCTTACGCGTCCACCTACAGCCCTAAGCGCCCACCTACTGCCCTAAGCGCCCACCTACACGTCTGAGCGCCCTCGTACAGCCCTTGGCGCCCAACTACTGCCCGAAGCGCCCACCTACAGCCCTCAGCGCCCACCTACAGCCCTCAGCGCCCACCTACAGCCCTAAGCGCCCATCTACAGCCCTATGCGCCCACCTACAGCCCTAAGCGTCCACCTACAGCGCTAAGCGCCCACCTACAGCCCTAAGCGCCCACCGACAGCACTAAGCGCACTCCTACAGACCTGAGCGCCCACCTACAGCACTGAGCGCCCGCCTACAGACCTGAGCGCCCACCTACAGCCCAAAGCGCCCACCTACAGCCCTAGGCGCCCAACTACAGCCCGAATCGCCCACCTACAGCACTGAGCGCCCAACTACAGCACTGAGCACCCACCTACAGCCCTAAGCGAACACCTAAAGCCCTAAGCGACCACCCACTGCCCTAACGGCCCACCTACAGACCTGAGCGCCCAACTACAGCCCTAAGCGCCCACCCACAGCCCTAAGCGCCCATCTACTGCCCTAAGCGCCCACGTACAGCACTGAGCGCCCACCTACAGCACTGAGCGCACACCTACAGCACTGAGCGCCCACCTACAGCCCTAAGCGCCCACCTACAGCCCTACGTGCCCATCTACAGCCATAAGCGCCCACCTACAGCCCTAAGCGCCCACCCACTGCCCTACGCGCCCACCTACAGCCCTAAGCGCCCATCTACAGCCATAAGGGCCCACCTACAGCCCTAAGCGCCCACCTAAAGCCCTAAGCGTCCACCTACAGCCCTAAGCGCCCACCTACATCCCTAACGGACCACCTACAGCCCTAATCGCCCACCTACAGCCCTAAACGCCCACCTACAGCCCTGAGCGCCCACCTATAGCCCTAAGCGCCCACCTACAGCCCTAAGCGCCCACCTACTGCCTTGAGCGCCCACCTACAGTCCTCAGCGCACATCTACAGCCATAAGCGCCCACATACAGCCCAAAGCGCCCACCTACAGCCCTAAGCGCCCAACCACAGCCCTAAGCGCCCAACTACAGCCCTAAGCACCCATCTACAGCCCAAAGCGCCCACCTAAAGCACTGAGCGCACACCTACAGCCCTAAACGCCCATCTACAGCCCTAAGCGACCAGCCACTGCCATACGCGCCCACCTACAGCCCTAAGCGCCCACCTACAGCCCTATGCGCCCATCTACAGCCGTAAGCGCCCACCTACAGCCCTAAGCGCCCACCTACAGCCCTAACGGCCCACCTACAGCCCTGAGCGCACACCTACAGCCATAAGCGCCCAAATACAACCCTAAGCGCCCACCTACAGCACTGAGCGCCCACCTACAGCAATGAGCGGCCACCTACAGCCCTAAGCGCCCACCTACAGCCCTAAGCGCCCATCTACAGCCATAAGCGCGCACCTACAGCCCTAAGCGCCCACCCACTGCCCTACGCGCCCATCTACAGCCCTAAGCGCCCACCTACACGCCTAAGCGCACACCTACAGCCCTAAACGCCCACCTACAGCCCTGAGCGCCCACCTACAGCCCTCAACTCACACTTACAGCCCTAAGCGACCACCTACAGCCCTAACAGCCCACCTACAGCCCTAACAGCCCACCCAAAGCCCTGACCGCACACCTACAGCCCTAAGCGCCCAGCAACAGCCCTAACGGCCCACCTACAGCCCTAACGGCCCACCTACAGCCCTGAGCGCACACCTAAAGCCCTGAGCGCACACCTACAGCCCTAAGCGCCCACCGACAGCACTGAGCGCCCACCTACAGCACTAAGCGGACTCCTACAGACCTGAGCGCCCATCTACAGCCCTAATCGACCACCTACTGCCTTGAGCGCCCACCTACAGCCCTGAGCTCCCACATACAGCCCTAAGCGCACACATACTGCCTTGAGCGCCCAGCTACTGCCCTCAGCGCCCACCTACAGCCCTGAGCGCCCACGGACAGCCTTGAGCGCCCACCTACAGCGCTCAGCGCACACCTACAGCCATAAGCGCCCACATACAGCCCTAGGCGCCCAACTACAGCCCTAAGCGCCCACCTATAGCCCTCAGCGCCCACCTACAGCCCTAAGCGCCCATCTACAGCCCTATGCGCCCACCTACAGCCCTAAGCGTCCACCTACAGCCATAACGGCCCACCTACAGCCCTAACGGCCCACCCACAGACCTGAGCGCCCACCTACAGCCCTCGGCGCCCACCTACAGCCCTAACGGCCCACCTACAGCCCTAACGGCCCACCTACAGCCCTAAACGCCCACCTACAGTCCTAAACGCCCGCCTACAGCCCTAAATGCCCACCTACAGCCCTAAGCGACCACCTACAGCCCTAACGGCCCACCCACAGCCCTGAGCGCACACCTACAGCCCTCAGCGCCCACCTACAACCCTAAGCGCCCATCTACAGCCCTAATCGCCCACCTACAGCCCTAAGCGCCCACCTACAGCCCTAACGGCCCATCTACAGCCCTGAGCGCACACCTACAGCCCTAGGTGTCCAACTACAGCCCTAAGCGCCCACCTACAGCCCTAAGCGCCCACCTACAGCCCTAGGTGCCCAACTACAGCCCTAAGCGCCCACCTACAGCCCTAAGCGCCCACCTACAGCATTGAGCGCCCACCTACAGCAATGAGCGGCCACCTACAGCCCTAAGCGCCCACCTGCAGCCCTAAGCGCCCACCTACAGCATTGAGCGCCCACCTACAGCCATAAGCGCCCACCCACTACCCTACGCGCCCATCTACAGCCCTAAGCGCCCATCTACAGCCATAAAGGCCCACCTACAGCCCTAACGGCCCATCTACAGCCCTGAGCGCACACCTACAGCCCTAAGCGCCCACCTACAGCCATAATCGCCCACCTACAGCCCTAGGTGCCCAACTACAGCCCTAAGCGCCCATCTACAGCCATAAGCGCGCACCTACAGCCCTAAGCGCCCATCTACAGCCATAAAGGCCCACCTACAGCCCTAAGCGCCCACCTACAGCCCTAAGCGCCCATCTACAGCCCGAAGCGCCCACCTACAGCACTGAGCGCCCAACTACAGCCCTAAGCGCCCACCTACAGCCCTAGGTGCCCAACTACAGCCCTAAGCGACCACCTACAGCCATAAGCGCCCACCTACAGCCCTAAGCGCCCATCTACAGCCCTAAGCGCCCACCCGCTACCCTACGCACCCATCTACAGCCCTAAGCGCCCATCTACAGCCATAAAGGCCCACCTACAGCCGTAAGCGCCCACCTACACGCCTAAGCGCCCACCTACAGCCCTAAGCGCCCACCGACAGCCCAAAGCGCCCAACTACAGCCCTAAGCGCCCACCTACAGCCCTACGCGCCCACCTACAGCCCTACGCGCCCACCTACAGCTTTGAGTGCCCACCTACAGCCCTTAGCGCCCACCTACAGCCCTGAGCTCCCAAATACAGCCCTAAGCGCACATCTACTGCCTTGAGCGCCCATCTACAGCCCTCAGCGCCCACCTATAGCCCTCAGCGCCCACCTACAGCCCTAAGCGCCCACCTACAGCCCTCAGCGCCCACCTACAGCCCTAAGCGCCCATCTACAGCCCTATGCGCCCACCTACAGCCCTAAGCGTCCACCTGCAGCCCTAAGCGCCCACCTACAGCCCTAAGCGCCCACCGACAGCACTAAGCGCACTCCTACAGACCTGAGCGCCCACCTACAGCCCTCGGCGCCTACCTACAGCCCTAACGGCCCACCTACAGCCCTAAACGCCCACCTACAGCCCTACAGGCCCACCTACAGCCCTGAGCTCCCACATACAGCCCTCAGCGCCCACCTACAGCCCTGAGCGCACACCGACAGCCTTAAGCGTCCACCTACAGCCCTAAGCGCCCACCTACTGCCCTAATCGCCCACCTACACGTCTGAGCGCCCTCGTACAGCCCTAGGCGCCCAACTACAGCCCGAAGCGCCCACCTACAGCCCTAAGCGCCCACCTACAGCCCTCAGCGCCCACCTACAGCCCTAAGCGCCCATCTACAGCCCTATGCGCCCACCTACAGCCCTAAGCGTCCACCTACAGCGCTAAGCGCCCACCTACAGCCCTAAGCGCCCACCGACAGCACTAAGCGCACTCCTACAGACCTGAGCGCCCACCTACAGCACTGAGCGCCACCGACAGCCCTGAGAGCCCACCTAAAGCCCTACGACCCCACCTACAGCGCTATGCGCCCACGAACAGCAGTGAGCACCCACCTGCAGCCCTAAGCCTCCACCTACAGCCTTAAGCGTCCAACTGCAGCACTCAGCGCCCACCTACAGCCCTAAGCGCCCACCGACAGCACTGAGCGCCCACCGACAGCCCTACGCGCACTCCTACAGACCTGAGCGCCCATCTACAGCACTAAGCGAACACCTACCGCCCTAAGCGCCCACCTAAAGCACTGAGCGCCCACCTAAAGCCCTACGCGCCCACCTACAGCCCTAAGCCTCCACCTACAGCCCTAAGCATCCACCTACAGCCCTCAGCGCCCACCTACAGCCCTAAGCGCCCACCGACAGCACTGAGCGCCCACCTACAGCACTAACCGTACTCCTACAGACCTGATCGCCCATCTACAGCCCTAAGCGCCCACCTACTGCCTTGAGCGCCCACCTACAGCCATAAGCGCCCATCTACAGCCCTAGGCGCCCAACTACAGCCCTAAGCGCCCACCTACAGCCCTAAGCGCCCATCTACAGCCCGAAGCGCCCACCTACAGCACTGAGCGCCCAACTACAGCCCTAAGCGCCCACCTACAGACCTACGCGCCCACCTACAGGTTTGAGCGCCCACCTACAGCCCGAAGCGCCCACCTGCAGCCCTACAGGCCCACCTGCAGCCCTGAGTGCCCACCTACAGCCCTGAGCTCCCACATACAGCCCTAAGCGCACACCTACTGCCTTGAGCGCCCAGCTACAGCCCTCAGCGCCCACCGACAGCCCTGAGCGCCAACCGACAGCACTGAGCGCTCACCTACAGCCCTACGCGCACTCATACAGACCTGTGCGCCCAACTACTGCCCTAAGCGCCCACCTGCTGCCTTGAGCGCCCACCTACTGCGCTCAGCGCCCACCGACAGCCATAAGCGCCCATCTACAGCCCGAAGCGCCCACCTACAGCACTGAGCGCACAACTACAGCCCTAAGCGCCCACCTACAGCCCTAAGCGACCACCTAAAGCCCTAAGCGCCCACCCACAGCCCTAAGCGCCCACCCACTGCCCTATGCGCCCACCTACAGCACTAAGCGACCACCTACAGCCCTAAGCGCCCATCTACAGCCCGAAGCACCCACCTACAACCCTAAGCGCCCACCTACAGCCCTAAGCGCTCAACTACAGCCCTAAGCGCCCACCCACAGCCCTAAGCGCCCACCTACAGCACTGAGCGCACACCTACAGCCCTAAGCGCCCATCTACAGCCCTAAGCGACCAGCCACTGCCATACGCGCCCACCTACAGCCCTAAGCGCCCACCTACAGCTTTAAGCGCCCACCTACAGCCCTAAGCGCCAACTTACAGCCCGAAGCGCACATCTACAGCCCTAACGGCCCACCTACAGCCCTGAGGGCCCACATACAGCCCTAAGCGACCACCTACAGCCCTAGGCGCCCAACTACAGCCCGAAGCGCCCACCCACAGCCCTAAGCGCCCATCTACAGCCCTAAGCGCCCACCTACAGCACTGAGCGCCCACCTACAGCCCTAAGCGCCCACCAACAGCCCTAAGCGCCCACCCACTGCCCTACGCGCCCACCTACAGCCCTACGCGCCCATCTACAGCCATAAGCGCCCACCTACAGCACTAAGCGCCCACCCACTGCCCTACGCGCCCACCTGCAGCCCTAAGCGCCCACCTACAACACTAAGCGCCCACCTACAGCCCTCAGCGCCCACCTAGAGGCCATGAACTCACATCTGCATCCCTGAGCGCACACCTACAGCCCTAAGCGCCCACCTACAGCCATAAGCGCCCACCCACTGCCCTACGCGCCCACCTACAGCCCTACGCGCCCACCTACAGCCCTAAGCGTCCATCTACAGCCCTAAGCGCCCACCTACAGCACTGAGCGCCCACTCACTGCCCTACTCGCCCACCTACAGACCTACTCGCCCACCTACAACCCTAAGCGCCCATCTACAGCCATAAGCGCCCACCTACAGCCATAAGCGCCCACCCACTGCCCTACGCGCCCACCTACAGCCCTAAGCGCCCATCTACAGCCCTAAGCGCCCACCTACAGCACTGAGCGCCCACCCACTGCCCTACTCGCCCACCTACAGACCTACTCGCCCACCTACAACCCTAAGCGCCCATCTACAGCCATAAGCGCCCACCTACAGCCCTAAGCGCCCACCTACAGCCCTAAACGCCCACCTACAGCCCTAAGCGCCCGCCTGCAGCCCTGGGCGCCCAAATACAGCACTAAGCGCCCACCTACAGCCCTAGGCGCCCAACTACAGCCCTAAGCGCCCACCTACAGCCCTAAGCGCCCACCTACAGCCCTAAGCGCCCACCTACAGCCCTAAGCGACCACCTACAGCCCTAAGCGCCCACCCACAGCCCTAAGCGCCCACCTACAGCACTAAGCGCCCATCTACAGCCCGAAGCGCCCAACTACAGCATTGAGCGCCCAACTACAGCCCTAAGCGCCCACCTACAGCCCTAAGCGACCACCTAAAGCCCTAAGCGCCCACCCACAGCCCTAAGCGCCCACGCACTGCCCTACGCGCCCACCTACAGCACTAAGCGACCACCTACAGCCCTAAGTGCCCATCTACAGCCCGAAGCGCCCACCTACAGCCCTAAGCGCCCACCTACAGCCCTCAGTGCTCAACTACAGCCCTAAGCACCCATCTAAAGCCCTAAGCGCCCACCTACAGCACTGAGCGACCAGCCACTGCCATACGCGCCCACCTACAGCACTAAGCGCATACCTCCAGCCCTAAGCGCCCATCTACAGCTTTAAGCGCCCACCTACAGCCCTAAGGGCCCACCTACAGCCCTGAGCGCCCACCTACAGCCACAAGCGCCCACATACAGCCCTAAGCGACCACCTACAGCCCTAGGCGCCCAACTACAGCCCTAAGCGCCCACCAACAGCCCTAAGCGCCCACCCACTGCCCTACGCGCCCACCTACAGCCCTAAGCGCCCACCTACAGCCCTAAGCGCCCACCTACAGCCCTTAGCGCCCACCTACAGCCCTAAGCGCCCACCTACAGCCCTAAGCGCCCACCTAAAGCACTGAGCGCACACCTACAGCCCTAAACGCCCATCTACAGCCCTAAGCGACCAGCCACTGCCATAGGCGCCCACCTACAGCCCTAAGCGCCCACCTACAGCCCTAACGGCCCACCTACAGCCCTGAGCGCACAACTACAGGCCTAAGCGCACACCTACAGCCCTAAGCGCCCACCTACAGCCATAAGCACCCACATACAGCCCTAAGTGCCCACCTACAGCCCTAGGCGCCCAACTACAGCCCTAAGCGCCCACCTACAGCCCTAAGCGCCCATCTACAGCCCTAAGCGCCCACGTACAGCACTGAGCGCCCACCTGCAGCAATGAGCGGCCACCTACAGCCCTAAGCGCCCACCTACAGCCCTAAGCGCCCATCTACATCCATAAACGCCCACCTACAGCCCTAAGCGCCCACCCACTGCCCTACGCGCCCATCTACAGCCCTAAGCGCGCATCTACAGCGATAAAGGCCCACCTACAGCCCTAAGCGCCCACCTACACGCCTAAGCGACCACCTACAGCCCTAACAGCCCACCTACAGCCCTAACGGCCCACCTACAGCCCGAAGCGCCCACCTACAGACCTCAGCGCACACCTAGAGCAATAAGCGCCCACATACAGTCCAAAGCGCCCACCTACAGCCCTAGGCGCCCACCTACAGCCCTAAGCGCCCACCCACTGCCCTACGAGCCCACGTACAGCCCTAAGCGACCACCTACAGCCCTAAGCGCCCACCTACAGCCCTAACCACCCACCTACAGCCCTAAGCGCCCACCTACAGCACTAAGCGCCCAACTACAGCCCTAAGCACCCATCTACAGCCCTAAGCGCCCACCTAAAGCACTGAGTGCACACCTACAGCCCTAAACGCCCATCTACAGCCCTAAGTGACCAGCCACTTCCATACGCGCCCACCTACAGCCCTAAGCGCCCACCTACAGCCCTAAGCGCCCACCTACAGCCGTAAGCGCCCACCTACAGCCATAAGCGCCCACCCACTGCCCTACGCGCCCACCTACAGCCCTACGCGCCCACCTACAGCTCTAAGCGCCAACATACAGCCCTAAGCGCCCATCTACAGCCCTAAGCGCCCACCTACAGCACTGAGCGCCCACCCACTGCCCTACTCGCCCACCTACAGACCTACTCGCCCACCTACAACCCTAAGCGCCCATCTACAGCCATAAGCGCCCACCTACAGCCATAAGCGCCCACCTACAGCCCTAAACGCCCACCTACAGCCCTAAGCGCCCGCCTGCAGCCCTGGGCGCCCAAATACAGCCCTAAGCGCCCACCTACAGCCCTAAGCGCCCAACTACAGCATTGAGCGCCCAACTACAGCCCTAAGCGCCCACCTACAGCCCTAAGCGATCACCTAAAGCCCTAAGCGCCCACCCACAGCCTTAAGCGCCCACCCACTGCCCTACGCGCCCACCTACAGCACTAAGCGAACACCTACAGCCCTAAGTGCCCACCTACAGCCCTCAGTGCTCAACTAGAGCCCTAAGCACCCATCTAAAGCCCTAAGCGCCCACCTACAGCACTGAGCGACCAGCCACTGCCATACGCGCCCACCTACAGCCCTAAGCGCATACCTCCAGCCCTAAGCGCCCATCTACAGCTTTAAGCGCCCACCTACAGCCCTAACGGCCCAACTACAGCCCTGAGCACACACCTACAGCCCTGAGCGCCCACCTACAGCCACAAGCGCCCACATACAGCCCTAAGCGACCACCTACAGCCCTAGGCGCCCAACTACAGCCCTAAGCGCCCACCCACAGCCCTAAGCGCACACCTACAGCCATAAGCGCCCACATACAGCCCAAAGTGCCCACCTACAGCCCTAGGCGCCCAACCACAGCCATAAGCGCCCACCCACTGCCCTACGCGCCCACGTACATCCCTAAGCGACAACCTACAGGCCTAAGCGCCCATCTACAGCCCTAAGCGCCCACCTACAGCCCTAAGCGCCCACCGACAGCCCTAAGCGCCCACCTACAGCCCTAAGCGCCCAACTACAGCCCTAAGCACCCATCTACAGCCCTAAGCGCCCACCTAAAGCACTGAGCGCACACCTACAGCCCTAAACGCCCATCTACAGCCCTAAGCGACCAGCCACTGCCATAGGCGCCCACCTACAGCCCTAAGCGCCCACCTACAGCCCTAACCGCCCATCTACAGCCGTAGGCGCCCACCTACAGCCCTAACGGCCCACCTACAGCCCTGAGCGCACAACTACAGGCCTAAGCGCACACCTACAGCCCTAAGCGCCCACCTACAGCCATAAGCACCCACATACAGCCCTAAGTGCCCACCTACAGCCCTAGGCGCCCAACTACAGCCCTAAGCGCTCATCTACAGCCCTAAGCGCCCACCTACAGCACTGAGCGCCCACCTGCAGCAATGAGCGGCCACCTACAGCCCTAAGCGCCCACCTACAGCCCTAAGCGCCCACCCACTGCCCTATGCGCCCACCTACAGCCCTAAGCGCCCATCTACATCCATAAACGCCCACCTACAGCCCTAAGCGCCCACCCACTGCCCTACGCGCCCACCTACAGCCCTAAGCGCGCATCTACAGCCATAAAGGCCCACCTACAGCCCTAAGCGCCCACCTACACGCCTAAGCGACCACCTACAGCCCTAACAGCCCACCTACAGCCCTAAGCGCACACCTACAGCCCTAAGTGCCCAGCTACAGCCCTAGGCGCCCAACTACAGCCCTAAGCGCCCATCTACAGCCCGAAGCGCCCACCCACTGCCCTACGAGCCCACCTACAGCCCTAAGCGCCCACCCACTGCCCTACGAGCCCACGTACAGCCCTAAGCGACCACCTACAGCCCTAAGCGCCCACCTACAGCCCTAACAACCCACCTACAGCCCTAAGCGCCCACCTACAGCACTAAGCGCCCAACTACAGCCCTAAGCACCCATCTACAGCCCTAAGCGCCCACCTAAAGCACTGAGTGCACACCTACAGCCCTAAACGCCCATCTACAGCCCTAAGTGACCAGCCACTTCCATACGCGCCCACCTACAGCCCTAAGCGCCCACCTACAGACCTAAGCGCCCACCTACAGCTCTAACGGCTACAGCCCTAACGGCCCACCTACAGCCCTAAGCGCCCACCTACAGCCGTAAGCGCCCACCTACAGCCCTAGGCGCCCAAATACAGCCACTAAGCGCCCACCTACAGCCCTAAGCGCCCATCTACAGCCCGAAGCGCCCAACTACAGCATTGAGCGCCCAACTACAGCCCTAAGCGCCCACCTACAGCCCTAAGCGACCACCTAAAGCCCTAAGCGCCCACCCGCAGCCCTAAGCGCCCCACCCACTTGCCTACGCGCCCATCTACAGCACTAAGGCGACCACCTACAGCCCTAAGTGCCCATCTACAGCCCGAAGCGCCCACCTACAGCACTAGCGCCCACCTACAGCCCTCAGTGCTCACCTACAGCCCTAAGCACCCATCTAAAGCCCTAAGCGCCCACCTACAGCACTGAGCGACCAGCCACTGCCATACGCGCCCACCTACAGCCCTAAGCGCATACCTCCAGCCCTAAGCGCCCATCTACAGCTTTAAGCGCCCACCTACAGCCCTAAGGGCCCACCTACAGCCCTAACGGCCCAACTACAGCCCTGAGCACACACCTACAGCCCTGAGCGCCCACCTAAAGCCACAAGCGCCCACATACAGCCCTAAGCGACCACCTACAGCCCTAGGCGCCCAACTACAGCCCTAAGCGCCCACCCACAGCCCTAAGCGCCCACCCACAGCCCTAAGCGCCCACCAACAGACCTAAGCGCCCACCCACTGCCCTACGCGCCCACCTACAGCCCTACGCGCCCATCTACAGCCATAAGGGCCCACCTACAGCCCTAAGCGCCCACCTACAGCCCTAAGCGCCTACCTACAGCCCTAAGCGCCCACCTACATCCCTAACGGCCCACCTACAGCCCTAATCGCCCACCTACAGCCCTAGACGCCCACCTACAGCCCTGAGCGCCCACCTATAGCCCTAAGCGACCAACTAAAGACCTAAGCGACCATCTACTGCCCTAAGCGCACACCTACAGCCATAAGCGCCCACATACAGCCCAAAGCGCCCACCTACAGCCCTAGGCGCCCAACCACAGCCATAAGCGCCCATCTACAGCCCGAAGCGCCCACCTACAGCCCTAAGCGCCCACCTGCAGCCCTGAGCGCCCACCCTCTGCCCTACGCGCCCACGTACATCCCTAAGCGACAACCTACAGCCCTAAGCGCCCACCTACAGCCCTAAGCGCCCACCTACAGCCCTAAGCGCCCACCTACAGCCCTAAGCGCCCACCTACAGCCCTAAGCGCCCAACTACAGCCCTAAGCACCCATCTACAGCCCTAAGCGCCCACCTAAAGCACTGAGCGCACACCTACAGCCCTAAACGCCCATCTACAGCCCTAAGCGACCAGCCACTGCCATAGGCGCCCACCTACAACCCTAAGCGCCCACCTACAGCCCTAAGCGCCCACCTACAGCCCTGAGCGCACACCTACAGGCCTAAGCGCACACCTACAGCCCTAACGGCCCACCTACAGCCCTGAGCGCACAACTACAGGCCTAAGCGCACACCTACAGCCCTAAGCGCCCACCTACAGCCCTAGGCGCCCAACTACAGCCCTAAGCGCCCACCCACAGCCCTAAGCGCACACCTACAGCCATAAGCGCCCACATACAGCCCAAAGTGCCCACCTACAGCCCTAGGCGCCCAACCACAGCCATAAGCGCCCACCCACTGCCCTACGCGCCCACGTACATCCCTAAGCGACAACCTACAGGCCTAAGCGCCCATCTACAGCCCTAAGCGCCCACCTACAGCCCTAAGCGCCCACCTACAGCCATAAGCGCCCACCTACAGCCCTAAGCGCCCAACTACAGCCCTAAGCACCCATCTACAGCCCTAAGCGCCCACCTAAAGCACTGAGCGCACACCTACAGCCCTAAACGCCCATCTACAGCCCTAAGCGACCAGCCACTGCCATAGGCGCCCACCTACAGCCCTAAGCGCCCACCTACAGCCCTAAGCGCCCATCTACAGCCGTAGGCGCCCTCCTACAGCCCTAACGGCCCACCTACAGCCCTGAGCGCACAACTACAGGACTAAGCGCACACCTACAGCCCTAAGCGCCCACCTACAGCCATAAGCACCCACATACAGCCCTAAGTGCCCACCTACAGCCCTAGGCGCCCAACTACAGCCCTAAGCGCCCATCTACAGCCCTAAGCGCCCACCTACAGCACTGAGCGCCCACCTGCAGCAATGAGCGGCCACCTACAGCCCTAAGCGCCCACCTACAGCCCTAAGCGCCCACCCACTGCCCTATGCGCCCACCTACAGCCCTAAGCGCCCATCTACATCCATAAACGCCCACCTACAGCCCTAAGCGCCCACCCACTGCCCTACGCGCCCACCTACAGCCCTAAGCGCGCATCTACAGCCATAAAGGCCCACCTACAGCCCTAAGCGCCCACCTACACGCCTAAGCGACCACCTACAGCCCTAACAGCCCACCTACAGCCCTAAGCGCACACCTACAGCCCTAAGTGCCCAGCTACAGCCCTAGGCGCCCAACTACAGCCCTAAGCGCCCATCTACAGCCCGAAGCGCCCACCCACTGCCCTACGAGCCCACCTACAGCCCTAAGCGCCCACCCACTGCCCTACGAGCCCACGTACAGCCCTAAGCGACCACCTACAGCCCTAAGCGCCCACCTACAGCCCTAACCACCCACCTACAGCCCTAAGCGTCCACCTACAGCACTAAGCGCCCAACTACAGCCCTAAGCACCCATCTACAGCCCTAAGCGCCCACCTAAAGCACTGAGTGCACACCTACAGACCTAAACGCCCATCTACAGCCCTAAGTGACCAGCCACTTCCATACGCGCCCACCTACAGCCCTAAGCGCCCACCTACAGCCCTAAGCGCCCACCTACAGCCCTAAGCGCCCACCTACAGCCCTAAGCGCCCAACTACAGCCCTAACGGCACACCTACAGCCCTAACGGCCCACCTACAGCCCTAAGCGCCCACCTACAGCCGTACGCGCCCACCTACAGCCCTAGGCGCCCAAATACAGCACTAAGCGCCCACCTACAGCCCTAAGCGCCCATCTACAGCCCGAAGCGCCCAACTACAGCATTGAGCGCCCAACTACAGCCCTAAGCGCCCACCTAAAGCCCTAAGCGCCCACCCACAGCCCTAAGCGCCCACCCACTGACCTACGCGCCCACCTACAGCACTAAGCGACCACCTACAGCCCTAAGTGCCCATCTACAGCCCGAAGCGCCCACCTACAGCATTAAGCGCCCACCTACAGCCCTCAGTGCTCAACTACAGCCCTAAGCACCCATCTAAAGCCCTAAGCGCCCACCTACACCACTGAGCGACCAGCCACTGCCATACGCGCCCACCTACAGCCCTAAGCGCATACCTCCAGCCCTAAGCGCCCATCTACAGCTTTAAGCGCCCACCTACAGCCCTAAGGGCCCACCTACAGCCCTAACGGCCCAACTACAGCCCTGAGCACACACCTACAGCCCTGAGCGCCCACCTACAGCCACAAGCGCCCACATACAGCCCTAAGCGACCACCTACAGCCCTAGGCGCCCAACTACAGCCCTAAGCGCCCACCCACAGCCCTAAGCGCCCACCCACAGCCCTAAGCGCCCACCAACAGACCTAAGCGCCCACCCACTGCCCTACGCGCCCACCTACAGCCCTACGCGCCCATCTACAGCCATAAGGGCCCACCTACAGCCCTAAGCGCCCACCTACAGCCCTAAGCGCCTACCTACAGCCCTAAGCGCCCACCTACATCCCTAACGGCCCACCTACAGCCCTAATCGCCCACGTACAGCCCTAAACGCCCACCTACAGCCCTGAGCGCCCACCTATAGCCCTAAGCGACCAACTAAAGACCTAAGCGACCATCTACTGCCCTAAGCGCACACCTACAGCCATAAGCGCCCACATACAGCCCAAAGCGCCCACCTACAGCCCTAGGCGCCCAACCACAGCCATAAGCGCCCATCTACAGCCCGAAGCGCCCACCTACAGCCCTAAGCGCCCACCTGCAGCCCTGAGCGCCCACCCACTGCCCTACGCGCCCACGTACATCCCTAAGCGACAACCTACAGCCCTAAGCGCCCACCTACAGCCCTAAGCGCCCACCTACAGCCCTAAGCGCCCACCTACAGCCCTAAGCGCCCACCTACAGCCCTAAGCGCCCAACTACAGCCCTAAGCACCCATCTACAGCCCTAAGCGCCCACCTAAAGCACTGAGCGCACACCTACAGCCCTAAACGCCCATCTACAGCCCTAAGCGACCAGCCACTGCCATAGGCGCCCACCTACAACCCTAAGCGCCCACCTACAGCCCTAAGCGCCCACCTACAGCCCTGAGCGCACAACTACAGGCCTAAGCGCACACCTACAGCCCTAACGGCCCACCTACAGCCCTGAGCGCACAACTACAGGCCTAAGCGCACACCTACAGCCCTAAGCGCCCACCTACAGCCCTAGGCGCCCAACTACAGCCCTAAGCGCCCACCCACAGCCCTAAGCGCACACCTACAGCCATAAGCGCCCACATACAGCCCAAAGTGCCCACCTACAGCCCTAGGCGCCCAACCACAGCCATAAGCGCCCACCCACTGCCCTACGCGCCCACGTACATCCCTAAGCGACAACCTACAGGCCTAAGCGCCCATCTACAGCCCTAAGCGCCCACCTACAGCCCTAAGCGCCCACCTACAGCCATAAGCGCCCACCTACAGCCCTAAGCGCCCAACTACAGCCCTAAGCACCCATCTACAGCCCTAAGCGCCCACCTAAAGCACTGAGCGCACACCTACAGCCCTAAACGCCCATCTACAGCCCTAAGCGACCAGCCACTGCCATAGGCGCCCACCTACAGCCCTAAGCGCCCACCTACAGCCCTAAGCGCCCATCTACAGCCGTAGGCGCCCTCCTACAGCCCTAACGGCCCACCTACAGCCCTGAGCGCACAACTACAGGCCTAAGCGCACACCTACAGCCCTAAGCGCCCACCTACAGCCATAAGCACCCACATACAGCCCTAAGTGCCCACCTACAGCCCTAGGCGCCCAACTACAGCCCTAAGCGCCCATCTACAGCCCTAAGCGCCCACCTACAGCACTGAGCGCCCACCTGCAGCAATGAGCGGCCACCTACAGCCCTAAGCGCCCACCTACAGCCCTAAGCGCCCACCCACTGCCCTATGCGCCCACCTACAGCCCTAAGCGCCCATCTACATCCATAAACGCCCACCTACAGCCCTAAGCGCCCACCCACTGCCCTACGCGCCCACCTACAGCCCTAAGCGCGCATCTACAGCCATAAAGGCCCACCTACAGCCCTAAGCGCCCACCTACACGCCTAAGCGACCACCTACAGCCCTAACAGCCCACCTACAGCCCTAAGCGCACACCTACAGCCCTAAGTGCCCAGCTACAGCCCTAGGCGCCCAACTACAGCCCTAAGCGCCCATCTACAGCCCGAAGCGCCCACCCACTGCCCTACGAGCCCACCTACAGCCCTAAGCGCCCACCCACTGCCCTACGAGCCCACGTACAGCCCTAAGCGACCACCTACAGCCCTAAGCGCCCACCTACAGCCCTAACCACCCACCTACAGCCCTAAGCGTCCACCTACAGCACTAAGCGCCCAACTACAGCCCTAAGCACCCATCTACAGCCCTAAGCGCCCACCTAAAGCACTGAGTGCACACCTACAGACCTAAACGCCCATCTACAGCCCTAAGTGACCAGCCACTTCCATACGCGCCCACCTACAGCCCTAAGCGCCCACCTACAGCCCTAAGCGCCCACCTACAGCCCTAAGCGCCCACCTACAGCCCTAAGCGCCCAACTACAGCCCTAACGGCCCACCTACAGCCCTAACGGCCCACCTACAGCCCTAAGCGCCCACCTACAGCCGTACGCGCCCACCTACAGCCCTAGGCGCCCAAATACAGCACTAAGCGCCCACCTACAGCCCTAAGCGCCCATCTACAGCCCGAAGCGCCCAACTACAGCATTGAGCGCCCAACTACAGCCCTAAGCGCCCACCTAAAGCCCTAAGCGCCCACCCACAGCCCTAAGCGCCCACCCACTGCCCTACGCGCCCACCTACAGCACTAAGCGACCACCTACAGCCCTAAGTGACCATCTACAGCCCGAAGCGCCCACCTACAGCATTAAGCGCCCACCTACAGCCCTCAGTGCTCAACTACAGCCCTAAGCACCCATCTAAAGCCCTAAGCGCCCACCTACAGCACTGAGCGACCAGCCACTGCCATACGCGCCCACCTACAGCCCTAAGCGCATACCTCCAGCCCTAAGCGCCCATCTACAGCTTTAAGCGCCCACCTACAGCCCTAAGGGCCCACCTACAGCCCTAACGGCCCAACTACAGCCCTGAGCACACACCTACAGCCCTGAGCGCCCACCTACAGCCACAAGCGCCCACATACAGCCCTAAGCGACCACCTACAGCCCTAGGCGCCCAACTACAGCCCTAAGCGCCCACCCACAGCCCTAAGCGCCCACCCACAGCCCTAAGCGCCCACCAACAGACCTAAGCGCCCACCCACTGCCCTACGCGCCCACCTACAGCCCTACGCGCCCATCTACAGCCATAAGGGCCCACCTACAGCCCTAAGCGCCCACCTACAGCCCTAAGCGCCTACCTACAGCCCTAAGCGCCCACCTACATCCCTAACGGCCCACCTACAGCCCTAATCGCCCACCTACAGCCCTAAACGCCCAACTACAGCCCTGAGCGCCCACCTATAGCCCTAAGCGACCAACTAAAGACCTAAGCGACCATCTACTGCCCTAAGCGCACACCTACAGCCATAAGCGCCCACATACAGCCCAAAGCGCCCACCTACGGCCCTAGGCGCCCAACCACAGCCATAAGCGCCCATCTACAGCGCGAAGCGCCCACCCACTGCCCTACGCGCCCACGTACATCCCTAAGCGACAACCTACAGCCCTAAGCGCCCACCTACAGCCCTAAGCGCCCACCTACAGCCCTAAGCGCCCACCTACAGCCCTAAGCGCCCACCTACAGCCCTAAGCGCCCAACTACAGCCCTAAGCACCCATCTACAGCCCTAAGCGCCCACCTAAAGCACTGAGCGCACACCTACAGCCCTAAACGCCCATCTACAGCCCTAAGCGACCAGCCACTGCCATAGGCGCCCACCTACAACCCTAAGCGCCCAACTACAGCCCTAAGCGCCCACCTACAGCCCTGAGCGCACAACTACAGGCCTAAGCGCACACCTACAGCCCTAACGGCCCACCTACAGCCCTGAGCGCACAACTACAGGCCTAAGCGCACACCTACAGCCCTAAGCGCCCACCTACAGCCATAAGCACCCACATACAGCCCTAAGTGCCCACCTACAGCCCTAGGCGCCCAACTACAGCCCTAAGCGCCCACCTACAGCCCTAAGCGCCCATCTACAGCCCTAAGCGCCCACCTACAGCACTGAGCGCCCACCTACAGCAATGAGCGGCCACCTACAGCCCTAAGCGCCCACCTACAGCCCTAAGCGCCCACCCACTGCCCTATGCGCCCACCTACAGCCCTAAGCGCCCACCCACTGCCCTACGCGCCCACCTACAGCCCTAAGCGCGCATCTACAGCCATAAAGGCCCACCTACAGCCCTAAGCGCCCACCTACACGCCTAAGCGACCACCTACAGCCCTAACAGCCCACCTACAGCCCTAACGGCCCACCTACAGCCCTAAGCGCACACCTACAGCCCTAAGCGCCCAGCTACAGCCCTAGGCGCCCATCTACAGCCCTAAGCGCCCATCTACAGCCCTCAGCGCACACCTAGAGCAATAAGCGCCCACATACAGCCCAAAGCGCCCACCTACAGCCCTAGGCGCCCAACCACAGCCCTAAGCGCCCATCTACAGCCCGAAGCGCCCACCTAAAGCACTGAGCGCACACCTACAGCCCAAAACGCCCATCTACAGCCCTAAGCGACCAGCCACTGCCATACGCGCCCACCTACAGCCCTAAGCGCCCACCTACAGCCCTCAGCTCACACATACAGCCCTAAACGCCCACCTACAGCCCTAAACGCCCACCTACAGCCCTGAGCGCACACCTACAGCCCTAAGCGCCGAGCTACAGCCCTAGGCGCCCAACTACAGCCCAAAGCGCCCACCTACAGCCCTATGCGCCCACCTACAGCCCTAAGTGTCCACCTACAGCCCTCAGCGCCCACCTACAGCACTGGGCGCCCACCTACAACACTAAGCGCACTCCTACAGACCTGATCGCCCACCTACAGCACTAAGCGCACTCCTACAGCCCTGCGCGCCCACCTACAGGTTTGAGCGCCCACCTACAGCCCGATGCGCCCACCTGCAGCCCTACAGGCCCACCTGCAGCCCTGAGTGCCCACCTACAGCCCTGAGCTCCCACATACAGCACTAAGCGCACACCTACTGCCTTGAGCGCCCAGCTACAGCCCTCAGCCCTCACCTACAGCCCTAAGCGCCCACCGACAGCACTGAGCGCCCACCTACAGCCCTACGCGCACTCCTACAGACCTGAGCGCCTATCTGCAGCACTCAGCGCACACCTACAGCCCTAAGCGTCCACCTACAGCCCTAACCGCCCACCTACAGCCCTAGGCGCCCACCTATAGCCCTCAGCGCCCACCTACAGCCCTAAGCGCCCACCTACAGCCCTCAGCGCCCACCTACAGCCCTAAGCGCCCATCTACAGCCCTATGCGCCCACCTACAGCCCTAAGCGTCCACCTACAGCCCTAAGCGCCCACCTACAGCTCTAAGCGCCCACCGACAGCACTAAGCGCACTCCTACAGACCTGAGCGCCCACCTACAGCCCTCGGCGCCTACCTACAGCCCTAACGGCCCACCTACAGCCCTAAACGCCCACCTACAGCCCTACAGGCCCACCTACAGCCCTGAGCTCCCACATACAGCCCTCAGCGCCCACCTACAGCCCTGAGCGCACACCGACAGCCTTAAGCGTCCACCTACAGCCCTAAGCGCCCACCTACTGCCCTAATCGCCCACCTACACGTCTGAGCGCCCTCGTACAGCCCTAGGCGCCCAACTACAGCCCGAAGCGCCCACCTACAGCCCTAAGCGCCCACCTACAGCCCTCAGCGCCCACCTACAGCCCTAAGCGCCCATCTACAGCCCTATGCGCCCACCTACAGCCCTAAGCGTCCACCTACAGCGCTAAGCGCCCACCTACAGCCCTAAGCGCCCACCGACAGCACTAAGCGCACTCCTACAGACCTGAGCGCCCACCTACAGCACTGAGCGCCCGCCTACAGACCTGACCGCCCACCTACAGCCCAAAGCGCCCACCTACAGCCCTAGGCGCCCAACTACAGCCCGAATCGCTCACCTACAGCACTGAGCGCCCAACTAAAGCACTGAGCACCCACCTACAGCCCTAAGCGACCACCTAAAGCCCTAAGCGCCCACCCACAGCCCTAAGCGCCCACCCACTGCCCTAACGGCCCACCTACAGCCCTGAGCGCCCAACTACAGCCCTAAGCGCCCACCCACAGCCCTAAGCGCCCATCTACTGCCCTAAGCGCCCACCTACAGCACTGAGCGCCCATCTACAGCCCTAAGCGCCCACCTACAGCCCTACGTGCCCATCTACAGCCATAAGCGCCCACCTACAGCCCTAAGCGCCTACCTACAGCCCTACGTGCCCATCTACAGCCATAAGCGCCCACCTACAGCCCTAAGCGCCCACCCACTGCCCTACGCGCCCATCTACAGCCCTAAGCGCCCACCCACTGCCCTAACGGCCCACCTACAGCCCTGAGCGCCCAACTACAGCCCTAAGCGCCCACCCACTGCCCTACGAGCCCACCTACAGCCCTAAGCGCCCACCCACTGCCCTACGAGCCCACGTACAGCCCTAAGCGACCACCTACAGCCCTAAGCGCCCACCTACAGCCCTAACCACCCACCTACAGCCCTAAGCGCCCACCTACAGCACTAAGCGCCCAACTACAGCCCTAAGCACCCATCTACAGCCCTAAGCGCCCACCTAAAGCACAGAGTGCACACCTACAGCCCTAAACGCCCATCTACAGCCCTAAGTGACCAGCCACTTCCATACGCGCCCACCTACAGCCCTAAGCGCCCACCTACAGCCCTAAGCGCCCACCTACAGCCCTAACGGCCCACCTACAGCCCTGAGCGCACACCTACAGCCCTAAGCGCCCACCTACAGCCCTACGCGCCCACTTACTGCCTTGAGCGCCCACCTACAGCCCTCAGCGCACACCTACAGCCATAAGCGCCCAAATACAGCCCAAAGCGCCCACCTACAGCCCTAGGCGCCCAACCACGGCCCTAAGCGCCCACCTACAGCCCTAAGCGCCCACCCACTGCCCTACGAGCCCACGTACAGCCCTAAGCGACCACCTACAGGCCTAAGCACCCATCTACAGCCCTAAGCGCCCACCTACAGCCCTAAGCGCCCAACTACAGCCCTAAGCGCCTACCTAAAGCACTGAGCGCATACCTACAGCCCAAAACGCCCATCTACAGCCCTAAGCGACAAGCCACTGCCATACGCGCCCACCTACAGCCCTAAGCGCATACCTACAGCCCTAAGCGCCCATCTACAGCCGTAAGCGCCCACCTACAGCCCTGAGCGCACACCTACAGCCCTAAGCGCCCACCTACAGCCATAAGCGCCCACATACAGCCCTAAGCGCCCACCTACATCCCTAGGCGACCAACTACAGCCCTAAGCGCCCACCTACAGCCCTAAGCGCCCATCTACAGCCCTATGCGCCCACCTACAGCACTGAGCGCCCGCCTACAGCAATGAGCGGCCACCTACAGCCCTAAGCGCCCACCCACTGCCCTACGCGCCCATCTACAGCCCTAAGCGCCCATCTACAGCCATAAAGGCCCACCTACAGCCCTAAGCGCCCACCTACACGCCTAACCGACAACCTACAGCCCTAAGCGCCCACCTACAGCCCTAACGGCCCACCTACAGCCCTAAACGCCCACCTACAGCCCTAAACGCCCACCTACAGCCCTAAACGCCCACCTACAGCCCTAAGCGACCACCTACAGCCCTAACGGCCCACCTACAGCCCTAAGCGCCCACCTACAGCCCTAAGCGCCCACCTACAGCCCTAAGCGCCCAGCTACAGCCCGAAGCGCCCACCTACAGCCATAATCGCCCACATACAGCCCAAAGCGCCCACCTACAGCCCTAGGCGCCCAAACACAGCCCTAAGCGCCCATCTACAGCCCGAAGCGCCCAAGTACAGTCCTAAGCGCCCACCTACAGCCCTAAGCGCCCACCCACTGCCCTACGAGCCCACGTACAGCCCTAAGCGACCACCTACAGGCCTAAGCGCCCATCTACAGCCCTAAGTGCCCACCTACAGCCCTAAGCGCCCAACTACAGCTCTAAGCACCCACCTACAGCCCTAAGCGCCCACCTAAAGCGCTAAGCGCATACCTACAGCCCAAAACGCCCATCTACAGCCCTAAGCGACCAGCCACTGCCATACGCGCCCACCTACAGCCCTAAGCGCCCACCTACAGCCCTAAGCGCCCATCTACAGCCGTAAGCGCCCACCTACAGCCCTAAGCGCCCACCTACAGCCCTAACGGCCGACCTACAGCCCTTAGCGCCCACCTACAGCCATAAGCGCCCACATACAGCCCTAAGCGCCCACCTACATCCCTAGGCGCCCACCTACAGCACTGAGCGCCCACCTACAGCAATGAGCGGCCACCTACAGCCCTAAGCGCCCACCTACAACCCTAAGCGCCCACCCACTGCCCTACGCGCACACCTACAGCCCTAAGCGCCCATCTACAGCCATAAAGGCCCACCTACAGCCCTAAACGCCCACCTACAGCCCTAAACGCCCACCTACAGCCCTGAGCGCCCACCTACAGCCCTCAGCTCACACATACAGCCCTAAACGCCCACCTACAGCCCTAAACGCCCACCTACAGCCCTGAGCGCACACCTACAGCCCTAAGCGCCGAGCTACAGCCCTAGGCGCCCAACTACAGCCCTAAGTGTCCACCGACAGCCCTAAGCGTCCACCTACAGCCCTCAGCGCCCACCGACAGGTTTGAGCGCCCACCTACAGCCCGATGCGCCCACCTGCAGCCCTACAGGCCCACCTGCAGCCCTGAGTGCCCACCTACAGCCCTGAGCTCCCACATACAGCCCTAAGCGCCCACCTGCTGCCTTGAGCGCCCACCTACTGCGCTCAGCGCCCACCGACAGCCATAAGCGCCCATCTACAGCCCGAAGCGCCCACCTACAGCCCTAAGCGACCACCTAAAGCCCTAAGCGCCCACCCACAGCCCTAAGCGCCCACCCACTGCCCTATGCGCCCACCTACAGCACTAAGCGACCACCTACAGCCCTAAGCGCCCATCTACAGCCCGAAGCGCCCACCTACAACCCTAAGCGCCCACCTACAGCCCTAAGCGCTCAACTACAGCCCTAAGCGCCCACCCACAGCCCTAAGCGCCCACCTACAGCACTGAGTGCACACCTACAGCCCTAAGCGCCCATCTACAGCCCTAAGCGACCAGCCACTGCCATACGCGCCCACCTACAGCCCTAAGCGCCCACCTACAGCTTTAAGCGCCCACCTACAGCCCTAAGCGCCCACTTACAGCCCGAAGCGCACATCTACAGCCCTAACGGCCCACCTACAGCCCTGAGGGCCCACATACATCCCTAAGCGACCACCTACAGCCCTAGGCGCCCAACTACAGCCCGAAGCGCCCACCCACAGCCCTAAGCGCCCATTTACAGCCCTAAGCGCCCACCTACAGCACTGAGCGCCCACCTACAGCCCTAAGCGCCCACCAACAGCCCTAAGCGCCCACCCACTGCCCTACGCGCCCACCTACAGCCCTACGCGCCCATCTACAGCCATAAGCGCCCACCTACAGCACTAAGCGCCCACCCACTGCCCTACGCGCCCACCTGCAGCCCTAAGCGCCCACCTACAACACTAAGCGCCCACCTACAGCCCTCAGCGCCCACCTAGAGGCCATGAACTCACATCTGCATCCCTGAGCGCACACCTACAGCCCTAAGCGCCCACCTACAGCCATAAGCGCCCACCCACTGCCCTACGCGCCCACCTACAGCCCTACGCGCCCACCTACAGCCCTAAGCGCCCATCTACAGCCCTAAGCGCCCACCTACAGCACTGAGCGCCCACTCACTGCCCTACTCGCCCACCTACAGACCTACTCGCCCACCTACAACCCTAAGCGCCCATCTACAGCCATAAGCGCCCACCTACAGCCATAAGCGCCCACCCACTGCCCTACGCGCCCACCTACAGCCCTAAGCTCCCATCTACAGCCCTAAGCGCCCACCTACAGCACTGAGCGCCCACCCACTGCCCTACTCGCCCACCTACAGACCTACTCGCCCACCTACAACCCTAAGCGCCCATCTACAGCCATAACCGCCCACCTACAGGCCTAAGCGCCCACCTACAGCCCTAAACGCCCACCTACAGCCCTAAGCGCCCGCCTGCAGCCCTGGGCGCCCAAATACAGCACTAAGCGCCCACCTACAGCCCTAGGCGCCGAACTACAGCCCTAAGCGCCCACCTACAGCCCTAAGCGCCCACCTACAGCCCTAAGCGCCCACCTACAGCCCTAAGCGCCCAACTACAGCATTGAGCGCCCAACTACAGCCCTAAGCGCCCACCTACAGCCCTAAGCGACCACCTAAAGCCCTAAGCGCCCACCCACAGCCCTAAGCTCCCACGCACTGCTCTACGCGCCCACCTACAGCACTAAGCGACCACCTACAGCCCTAAGTGCCCATCTACAGCCCGAAGCGCCCACCTACAGCCCTCAGTGCTCAACTACAGCCCTAAGCACCCATCTAAAGCCCTAAGCGCCCACCTACAGCACTGAGCGACCAGCCACTGCCATACGCGCCCACCTACAGCACTAAGCGCATACCTCCAGCCCTAAGCGCCCATCTACAGCTTTAAGCGCCCACCTACAGCCCTAAGGGCCCACCTACAGCCCTGAGCGCCCACCTACAGCCACAAGCGCCCACATACAGCCCTAAGCGACCACCTACAGCCCTAGGCGCCCAACTACAGCCCTAAGCGCCCACCAACAGCCCTAAGCGCCCACCCACTGCCCTACGCGCCCACCTACAGCCCTACGCGCCCATCGACAGCCATAAGGGCCCACCTACAGCCCTAAGCGCCCACCTACAGCACTAAGCGCCTACCTACAGCCCTAAGCGCCCACCTACATCCCTAACGGCCCACCTACAGCCATAATCGCCCACCTACAGCCCTAAACGCCCACGTACAGCCCTGAGCGCCCACCTATAGCCCTAAGCGACCACCTAAAGACCTAAGCGACCATCTACTGCCCTAAGCGCACACCTACAGCCATAAGCGCCCACATACAGCCCAAAGCGCCCACCTGCAGCCCTGAGCGCCCACCCACTGCCCTACGCGCCCACGTACATCCCTAAGCGACAACCTACAGGCCTAAGCGCCCACCTACAGCCCTAAGCGCCCACCTACAGCCCTAAGCGCCCACCTACAGCCCTAAGCGCCCACCTACAGCCCTAAGCGCCCACCTACAGCCCTAAGCGCCCACCTAAAGCACTGAGCGCACACCTACAGCCCTAAACACCCATCTACAGCCCTAAGCGACCAGCCACTGCCATAGGCGCCCACCTACAGCCCTAAGCGCCCATCTACAGCCGTAGGTGCCCACCTACAGCCCTAACGGCCCACCTACAGGCCTGAGCGCACAACTACAGGCCTAAGCGCAAACCTACAGCCCTAAGCGCCCACCTACAGCCATAAGCACCCACATACAGCCCTAAGTGCCCACCTACAGCCCTAGGCGCCCAACTACAGGCCTAAGCGCCCACCTACAGCCCTAAGCGCCCATCTACAGCCCTAAGCGCCCACCTACAGCACTGAGCGCCCACCTGCAGCAATGAGCGGCCACCTACAGCCCTAAGCGCCCACCTACAGCCCTAAGCGCCCACCCACTGCCCTACGCGCCCACCTACAGCCCTAAGCGCGCATCTACAGCCATAAAGACCCACCTACAGCCCTAAGCGCCCACCTACACGCCTAAGCGACCACCTACAGGCCTAACAGCCCACCTACAGCCCTAACGGCCCACCTACAGCCCGAAGCGCCCACCTACAGCCCTCAGCGCACACCTAGAGCAATAAGCGCCCACATACAGCCCAAAGCGCCCACCTACAGCCCTAGGCGCCCAACCATAGCCCTAAGCGCCCATCTACAGCCCGAAGCGCCCACCCACTGCCCTACGAGCCCACGTACAGCCCTAAGCGACCACCTACAGCCCTAAGCGCCCACCTACAGCCCTAACCACCCACCTACAGCCCTAAGCGCCCACCTACAGCACTAAGCGCCCAACTACAGCCCTAAGCACCCATCTACAGCTCTAAGCGCCCACCTAAAGCACTGAGTGCACACCTACAGCCCTAAACGCCCATCTACAGCCCTAAGTGACCAGCCACTTCCATACGCGCCCACCTACAGCCCTAAGCGCGCACCTACAGCCCTAAGCGCCCACCTACAGCCGTAAGCGCCCACCTACAGCCATAAGCGCCCACCCACTGCCCTACGCGCCCACCTACAGCCCTACGCGCCCACCTACAGCCCTAAGCGCCCATCTACAGCCCTAAGCGCCCACCTACAGCACTGAGCGCCCACCCACTGCCCTACTCGCCCACCTACAGACCTACTCGCCCACCTACAACCCTAAGCGCCCATCTACAGCCATAAGCGCCCACCTACAGCCCTAAGCGCCCACCTACAGCCCTAAACGCCCACCTACAGCCCTAAGCGCCCGCCTGCAGCCCTGGGCGCCCAAATACAGCCCTAAGCGCCCACCTACAGCCCTAAGCGCCCAACTACAGCATTGAGCGCCCAACTACAGCCCTAAGCGCCCACCTACAGCCCTAAGCGACCACCTAAAGCCCTAAGCGCCCACCCACAGCCCTAAGCGCCCACCCACTGCCCTACGCGCCCACCTACAGCACTAAGCGACCACCTACAGCCCTAAGTGCCCACCTACAGCCCTAAGCGCCCACCTACAGCCCTCAGTGCTCAACTACAGCCCTAAGCACCCATCTAAAGCCCTAAGCGCCCACCTACAGCACTGAGCGACCAGCCACTGCCATACGCGCCCACCTACAGCCCTAAGCGCATACCTCCAGCCCTAAGCGCCCATCTACAGCTTTAAGCGCCCACCTACAGCCCTAACGGCCCAACTACAGCCCTGAGCACACACCTACAGCCCTGAGCGCCCACCTACAGCCACAAGCGCCCACATACAGCCCTAAGCGACCACCTACAGCCCTAGGCGCCCAACTACAGCCCTAAGCGCCCACCCACAGCCCTAAGCGCACATCTACAGCCATAAGCGCCCACATACAGCCCAAAGTGCCCACCTACAGCCCTAGGCGCCCAACCACAGCCATAAGCGCCCACCCACTGCCCTACGCGCCCACGTACATCCCTAAGCGACAACCTACAGGCCTAAGCGCCCATCTACAGCCCTAAGCGCCCACCTACAGCCCTAAGCGCCCACCTACAGCCCTAAGCGCCCACCTATAGCCCTAAGCGCCCAACTACAGCCCTAAGCACCCATCTACAGCCCTAAGCGCCCACCTAAAGCACTCAGCGCACACCTACAGCCCTAAACGCCCATCTACAGCCCTAAGCGACCAGCCACTGCCATAGGCGCCCACCTACAGCCCTAAGCGCCCACCTACAGCCCTAAGCGCCCATCTACAGCCGTAGGCGCCCACCTACAGCACTAACGGCCCACCTACAGCCCTGAGCGCACAACTACAGGCCTAAGCGCCCACCCACAGCCCTAAGCGCCCACCTACAGCCATAAGCACCCACATACAGCCCTAACGGCCCACCTACAGCCCTAAGCGCCCACCTACAGCCATAAGCACCCACATACAGCCCTAAGTGCCCACCTACAGCCCTAGGCGCCCAACTACAGCCCTAAGCGCCCATCTACAGCCCTAAGCGCCCACCTAAAGCACTGAGCGCCCACCTGCAGCAATGAGCGGCCACCTACAGCCCTAAGCGCCCACCTACAGCCCTAAGCGCCCACCCACTGCCCTATGCGCCCACCTACAGCCCTAAGCGCCCATCTACATCCATAAACGCCCACCTACAGCCCTAAGCGCCCACCCACTGCCCTACGCGCCCACCTACAGCCCTAAGCGCGCATCTACAGCCATAAAGGCCCACCTACAGCCCTAAGCGCCCACCTACACGCCTAAGCGACCACCTACAGCCCTAACAGCCCACCTACAGCCCTAAGCGCACACCTACAGCCCTAAGTGCCCAGCTACAGCCCTAGGCGCCCAACTACAGCCCTAAGCGCCCATCTACAGCCCGAAGCGCCCACCCACTGCCCTACGAGCCCACCTACAGCCCTAAGCGCCCACCCACTGCCCTACGAGCCCACGTACAGCCCTAAGCGACCACCTACAGCCCTAAGCGCCCACCTACAGCCCTAACCACCCACCTACAGCCCTAAGCGCCCACCTACAGCACTAAGCGCCCAACTACAGCCCTAAGCACCCATCTACAGCCCTAAGCGCCCACCTAAAGCACTGAGTGCACACCTACAGCCCTAAACGCCCATCTACAGCCCTAAGTGATCAGCCACGTCCATACGCGCCCACCTACAGCCCTAAGCGCCCACCTACAGCCCTAAGCGCCCACCTACAGCCCTAACGGCCCACCTACAGCCCTAACGGCCCACCTACAGCCCTAAGCGCCCACCTACAGCCGTAAGCGCCCACCTACAGCCCTAGGCGCCCAATTACAGCACTAAGCGCCCACCTACAGCCCTAAGCGCCCATCTACAGCCCGAAGCGCCCAACTACAGCATTGAGCGCCCAACTACAGCCCTAAGCGCCCACCTAAAGCCCTAAGCGCCCACCCACAGCCCTAAGCGCCCACCCACTGCCCTACGCGCCCACCTACAGCACTAAGCGACCACCTACAGCCCTAAGTGCCCATCTACAGCCCGAAGCGCCCACCTACAGCACTAAGCGCCCACCTACAGCCCTCAGTGCTCAACTACAGCCCTAAGCACCCATCTAAAGCCCTAAGCGCCCACCTACAGCACTGAGCGACCAGCCACTGCCATACGCGCCCACCTACAGCACTAAGCGCATACCTCCAGCCCTAAGCGCCCATCTACAGCTTTAAGCGCCCACCTACAGCCCTAAGGGCCCACCTACAGCCCTGAGCGCCCACCTACAGCCACAAGCGCCCACATACAGCCCTAAGCGACCACCTACAGCCCTAGGCGCCCAACTACAGCCGTAAGCGCCCACCTACAGCCCTAGGCGCCCAAATACAGCACTAAGCGCCCACCTACAGCCCTAAGCGCCCAACTACAGCCCGAAGCGCCCAACTACAGCATTGAGCGCCCAACTACAGCCCTAAGCGCCCACCTAAAGCCCTAAGCGCCCACCCACAGCCCTAAGCGCCCACCCACTGCCCTACGCGCCCACCTACAGCACTAAGCGACCACCTACAGCCCTAAGTGCCCATCTACAGCCCGAAGCGCCCACCTACAGCACTAAGCGCCCACCTACAGCCCTCAGTGCTCAACTACAGCCCTAAGCACACATCTAAAGCCCTAAGCGCCCACCTACAGCACTGAGCGACCAGCCACTGCCATACGCGCCCACCTACAGCCCTAAGCGCATACCTCCAGCCCTAAGCGCCCATCTACAGCTTTAATCGCCCACCTACAGCCCTAACGGCCCAACTACAGCCCTGAGCACACACCTACAGCCCTGAGCGCCCACCTACAGCCACAAGCGCCCACATACAGGCCTAAGCGACCACCTACAGCCCTAGGCGCCCAACTACAGCCCTAAGCGCCCACCCACAGCCCTAAGCGCCCACCAACAGACCTAAGCGCCCACCCACTGCCCTACGCGCCCACCTACAGCCCTACGCGCCCATCTACAGCCATAAGGGCCCACCTACAGCCCTAAGCGCCCACCTACAGCCCTAAGCGCCTACCTACAGCCCTAAGCGCCCACCTACATCCCTAACGGCCCACCTACAGCCCTAATCGCCCACCTACAGCCCTAAACGCCCACCTACAGCCCTGAGCGCCCACCTATAGCCCTAAGCGACCAACTAAAGACCTAAGCGACCATCTACTGCCCTAAGCGCACACCTACAGCCATAAGAGCCCACATACAGCCCAAAGCGCCCACCTACAGCCCTAGGCGCCCAACCACAGCCATAAGCGCCCATCTACAGCCCGAAGCGCCCACCTACAGCCCTAAGCGCCCACCTGCAGCCCTGAGCGCCCACCCACTGCCCTACGCGCCCACGTACATCCCTAAGCGACAATCTACAGCCCTAAGCGCCCACCTACAGCCCTAAGCGCCCACCTACAGCCCTAAGCGCCCACCTACAGCCCTAAGCGCCCACCTACAGCCCTAAGCGCCCAACTACAGCCCTAAGCACCCATCTACAGCCCTAAGCGCCCACCTAAAGCACTGAGCGCACACCTACAGCCCTAAACGCCCATCTACAGCCCTAAGCGACCAGCCACTGCCATAGGCGCCCACCTACAACCCTAAGCGCCCACCTACAGCCCTAAGCGCCCACCTACAGCCCTGAGCGCACAACTACAGGCCTAAGCGCACACCTACAGCCCTAACGGCCCACCTACAGCCCTGAGCGCACAACTACAGGCCTAAGCGCACACCTACAGCCCTAAGCGCCCACCTACAGCCATAAGCACCCACATACAGCCCTAAGTGCCCACCTACAGCCCTAGGCGCCCAACTACAGCCCTAAGCGCCCATCTACAGCCCTAAGCGCCCACCTACAGCACTGAGCGCCCACCTACAGCAATGAGCGGCCACCTACAGCCCTAAGCGCCCACCTACAGCCCTAAGCGCCCACCCACTGCCCTATGCGCCCACCTACAGCCCTAAGCGCCCACCCACTGCCCTACGCGCCCACCTACAGCCCTAAGCGCGCATCTACAGCCATAAAGGCCCACCTACAGCCCTAAGCGCCCACCTACACGCCTAAGCGACCACCTACAGCCCTAACAGCCCACCTACAGCCCTAACGGCCCACCTACAGCCCTAAGCGCACACCTACAGCCCTAAGCGCCCAGCTACAGCCCTAGGCTCCCAACTGCAGCCCTAAGCGCCCATCTACAGCCCGAAGCGCCCACCTACAGCCCTCAGCGCACACCTAGAGCAATAAGCGCCCACATACAGCCCAAAGCGCCCACCTACAGCCCTAGGCGCCCAACCACAGCCCTAAGCGCCCATCTACAGCCCGAAGCGCCCACCTAAAGCACTGAGCGCACACCTACAGCCCAAAACGCCCATCTACAGCCCTAAGCGACCAGCCACTGCCATACGCGCCCACCTACAGCCCTAAGCGCCCACCTACAGCCCTCAGCTCACACATACAGCCCTAAACGCCCACCTACAGCCCTAAACGCCCACCTACAGCCCTGAGCGCACACCTACAGCCCTAAGCGCCGAGCTACAGCCCTAGGCGCCCAACTACAGCCCAAAGCGCCCACCTAAAGCACTGAGCGCCCACCTACAGCCCTAAGCGCCCACCTACAGCCCTATGCGCCCACCTACAGCCCTAAGTGTCCACCTACAGCCCTCAGCGCCCACCGACAGCACTGGGCGCCCACCTACAACACTAAGCGCACTCCTACAGACCTGATCGCCCACCTACAACACTAAGCGCACTCCTACAGCCCTGCGCGCCCACCTACAGGTTTGAGCGCCCACCTACAGCCCGATGCGCCCACCTGCAGCCCTACAGGCCCACCTGCAGCCCTGAGTGCCCACCTACAGCCCTGAGCTCCCACATACAGCCCTAAGCGCACACCTACTGCCTTGAGCGCCCAGCTACAGCCCTCAGCCCTCACCTACAGCCCTAAGCGCCCACCGACAGCACTGAGCGCCCACCTACAGCCCTACGCGCACTCCTACAGACCTGAGCGCCCATCTGCAGCACTCAGCGCACACCTACAGCCCTAAGCGTCCACCTACAGCCCTAACCGCCCACCTACAGCCCTAAGCGCCCACCTATAGCCCTCAGCGCCCACCTACAGCCCTAAGCGCCCACCTACAGCCCTCAGCGCCCACCTACAGCCCTAAGCGCCCATCTACAGCCCTAAGCGCCCACCTACAGCCCTAAGCGTCCACCTACAGCCCTAAGCGCCCACCTATAGCCCTAAGCGCCCACCGACAGCACTAAGCGCACTCCTACAGACCTGAGCGCCCACCTACAGCCCTCGGCGCCTACCTACAGCCCTAACGGCCCACCTACAGCCCTAAACGCCCACCTACAGCCCTACAGGCCCACCTACAGCCCTGAGCTCCCACATACAGCCCTCAGCGCCCACCTACAGCCCTGAGCGCACACCGACAGCCTTAAGCGTCCACCTACAGCCCTAAGCGCCCACCTACTGCCCTAATCGCCCACCTACACGTCTGAGCGCCCTCGTACAGCCCTAGGCGCCCAACTACAGCCCGAAGCGCCCACCTGCAGCCCTAAGCGCCCACCTACAGCCCTCAGCGCCCACCTACAGCCCTGAGCGCACAACTACAGGCCTAAGCGCACACCTACAGCCCTAACGGCCCACCTACAGCCCTGAGCGCACAACTACAGGCCTAAGCGCACACCTACAGCCCTGAGCGCCCACCTACAGCCACAAGCGCCCACATATAGCCCTAAGCGACCACCTACAGCCCTAGGCGCCCAACTACAGCCCTAAGCGCCCACCCACAGCCCTAAGCGCCCACCCACAGCCCTAAGCGCCCACCAACAGACCTAAGCGCCCACCCACTGCCCTACGCGCCCACCTACAGCCCTACGCGCCCATCTACAGCCATAAGGGCCCACCTACAGCCCTAAGCGCCCACCTACAAACCTAAGCGCCTACCTACAGCCCTAAGCGCCCACCTACATCCCTAACGGCCCACCTACAGCCCTAATCGCCCACCTACAGCCCTAAACGCCCACCTACAGCCCTGAGCGCCCACCTATAGCCCTAAGCGACCAACTAAAGACCTAAGCGACCATCTACTGCCCTAAGCGCACACCTACAGCCATAAGCGCCCACATACAGACCAAAGCGCCCACCTACAGCCCTAGGCGCCCAACCACAGCCATAAGCGCCCATCTACAGCCCGAAGCGCCCACCTACAGCCCTAAGCGCCCACCTGCAGCCCTGAGCGCCCACCCACTGCCCTACGCGCCCACGTACATCCCTAAGCGACAACCTACAGCCCTAAGCGCCCACCTACAGCCCTAAGCGCCCACCTACAGCCCTAAGCGCCCACCTACAGCCCTAAGCGCCCACCTACAGCCCTAAGCGCCCAACTACAGCCCTAAGCACCCATCTACAGCCCTAAGCGCCCACCTAAAGCACTGAGCGCTCACCTACAGCCCTAAACGCCCATCTACAGCCCTAAGCGACCAGCCACTGCCATAGGCGCCCACCTACAACCCTAAGCGCCCACCTACAGCCCTAAGCGCCCACCTACAGCCCTGAGCGCACAACTACAGGCCTAAGCGCACACCTACAGCCCTAACGGCCCACCTACAGCCCTGAGCGCACAACTACAGGCCTAAGCGCACACCTACAGCCCTAAGCGCCTACCTACAGCCATAAGCACCCACATACAGCCCTAAGTGCCCACCTACAGCCCTAGGCGCCCAACTACAGCCCTAAGCGCCCACCTACAGCCCTAAGCGCCCATCTACAGCCCTAATCGCCCACCTACAGCACTGAGCGCCCACCTACAGCAATGAGCGGCCACCTACAGCCCTAAGCGCCCACCTACAGCCCTAAGCGCCCACCCACTGCCCTATGCGCCCACCTACAGCCCTAAGCGCCCACCCACTGCCCTACGCGCCCACCTACAGCCCTAAGCGCGCATCTACAGCCATAAAGGCCCACCTACAGCCCTAAGCGCCCACCTACACGCCTAAGCGACCACCTACAGCCCTAACAGCCCACCTACAGCCCTAACGGCCCACCTACAGCCCTAAGCGCACACCTACAGCCCTAGGCGCACAGCTACAGACCTAGGCGCCCAACTACAGCCCTAAGCGCCCACCTACAGCCCTCAGCGCACACCTAGAGCAATAAGCGCCCACATACAGCCCAAAGCGCCCACCTACAGCCCTAGGCGCCCAACCACAGCCCTAAGCGCCCATCTACAGCCCGAAGCGCCCACCTAAAGCACTGAGCGCACACCTACAGCCCAAAACGCCCATCTACAGCCCTAAGCGACCAGCCACTGCCATACGCGCCCACCTACAGCCCTAAGCGCCCAGCTACAGCCCTCAGCTCACACATACAGCGCTAAACGCCCACCTACAGCCCTAAACGCCCACCTACAGCCCTGAGCGCACACCTACAGCCCTAAGCGCCGAGCTACAGCCCTAGGCGCCCAACTACAGCCCAAAGCGCCCACCTAAAGCACTGAGCGCCCACCTACAGCCCTAAGCGCCCACCTACAGCCCTATGCGCCCACCTACAGCCCTAAGTGTCCACCTACAGCCCTCAGCGCCCACCGACAGCACTGGGCGCCCACCTACAACACTAAGCGCACTCCTACAGACCTGATCGCCCACCTACAACACTAAGCGCACTCCTACAGCCCTGCGCGCCCACCTACAGGTTTGAGCGCCCACCTACAGCCCGATGCGCCCACCTGCAGCCCTACAGGCCCACCTGCAGCCCTGAGTGCCCACCTACAGCCCTGAGCTCCCACATACAGCCCTAAGCGCACACCTACTGCCTTGAGCGCCCAGCTACAGCCCTCAGCCCTCACCTACAGCCCTAAGCGCCCACCGACAGCACTGAGCGCCCACCTACAGCCCTACGCGCACTCCTACAGACCTGAGCGCCCATCTGCAGCACTCAGCGCACACCTACAGCCCTAAGCGTCCACCTACAGCCCTAACCGCCCACCTACAGCCCTAGGCGCCCACCTATAGCCCTCAGCGCCCACCTACAGCCCTAGGCGCACAGCTACAGCCCTAGGCGCCCAACTACAGCCCTAAGCGCCCAACTACAGCCCTAACCGCCCACCTACAGCCCTAAGCGCCCACCTACAGCCCTAAGCGCCCACCGACAGCACTAAGCGCACTCCTACAGACCTGAGCGACCACCAACAGCCCTCGGCGCCTACCTACAGCCCTAACGGCCCACCTACAGCCCTAAACGCCCACCTACAGCCCTACAGGCCCACCTACAGCCCTGAGCTCCCACATACAGCCCTCAGCGCCCACCTACAGCCCTGAGCGCACACCGACAGCCTTAAGCGTCCACCTACAGCCCTAAGCGCCCACCTACTGCCCTAATCGCCCACCTACACGTCTGAGCGCCCTCGTACAGCCCTAGGCGCCCAACTACTGCCCGAAGCGCCCACCTACAGCCCTAAGCGCCCACCTACAGCCCTCAGCGCCCACCTACAGCCCTAAGCGCCCATCTACAGCCCTATGCGCCCACCTACAGCCCTAAGCGTCCACCTACAGCGCTAAGCGCCCACCTACAGCCATAAGCGCCCACCGACAGCACTAAGCGCACTCCTACAGACCTGAGCGCCCACCTACAGCACTGAGCGCCCGCCTACAGACCTGAGCGCCCACCTACAGCCCAAAGCGCCCACCTACAGCCCTAGGCGCCCAACTACAGCCCGAATCGCCCACCTACAGCACTGAGCGCCCAACTACAGCACTGAGCACCCACCTACAGCCCTAAGCGACCACCTAAAGCCCTAAGCGCCCACCCACAGCCCTAAGCGCCCACCCACTGCCCTAACGGCCCACCTACAGCCCTGAGCGCCCAACTACAGCCCTAAGCGCCCACCCACAGCCCTAAGCGCCCATCTACTGCCCTAAGCGCCCACCTACAGCAATGAGCGCACACCTACAGCACTGAGCGCACACCTACAGCACTGAGCGCACACCTACAGCCCTAAGCTCCCACCTACAGCCCTACGTGCCCATCTACAGCCATAAGCGCCCACCTACAGCCCTAAGCGCCCACCTACAGCCCTACGTGCCCATCTACAGCCATAAGCGCCCACCTACAGCCCTAGGCGCCCACCCACTGCCCTACGCGCCCATCTACAGCCCTAAGCGCGCATCTACAGCCATAAAGGCCCACCTACAGCCCTAAGCGCCCACCTACACGCCTAACCGACCACCTACAGCCCTAACAGCCCACCTACAGCCCTAACGGCCCACCTACAGCCCGAAGCGCCCACCTACAGCCCTCAGCTCACACCTAGAGCAATAAGCGCCCACATACAGCCCAAAGCGCCCACCTACAGCGCTAGGCGCCCAACCACAGCCCTAAGCGCCGATCTACAGCTCGAAGCGCCCACCCACTGCCCTACGAGCCCACCTACAGCCCTAAGCGCCCACCCACTGCCCTACGAGCCCACGTACAGCCCTAAGCGACCACCTACAGCCCTAAGCGCCCACCTACAGCCCTAACCACCCACCTACAGCCCTAAGCGCCCACCTACAGCACTAAGCGCCCAACTACAGCCCTAAGCACCCATCTACAGCCCTAAGCGCCCACCTAAAGCACTGAGTGCACACCTACAGCCCTAAACGCCCATCTACAGCCCTAAGTGACCAGCCACTTCCATACGCGCCCACCTACAGCCCTAAGCGCCCACCTACAGCCCTAAGCGCCCACCTACAGCCCTAACGGCCCACCTACAGCCCTGAGCGCACACCTACAGCCCTAAGCGCCCACCTACTGCCCTACGCGCCCACTTACTGCCTTGAGCGCCCACCTACAGCCCTCAGCGCACACCTACAGCCATAAGCGCCCAAATACAGCCCAAAGCGCCCACCTACAGCCCTAGGCGCCCAACCACGGCCCTAAGCGCCCACCTACAGCCCTCAGCGCCCACCCACTGCCCTACGAGCCCACGTACAGCCCTAAGCGACCACCTAGAGGCCTAAGCACCCATCTACAGCCCTAAGCGCCCACCTACAGCCCTAAGCGCCCAACTACAGACCTAAGCGCCCACCTAAAGCACTGAGCGCATACCTACAGCCCAAAACGCCCATCTACAGCCCTAAGCGACCAGCCACTGCCATACGCGCCCACCTACAGCCCTAAGCGCCCATCTACAGCCGTAAGCGCCCACCTACAGCCCTGAGCGCACACCTACAGCCCTAAGCGCCCACCTACAGCCATAAGCGCCCACATACAGCCCTAAGCGCCCACCTACATCCCTAGGCGACCAACTACAGCCCTAAGCGCCCACCTACAGCCCTAAGCGCCCATCTACAGCCCTATGCGCCCACCTACAGCACTGAGCGCCCGCCTACAGCAATGAGCGGCCACCTACAGCCCTAATCGCCCACCCACTGCCCTACGCGCCAATCTACAGCCCTAAGCGCCCATCTACAGCCATAAAGGCCCACCTACAGCCCTAAGCGCCCACCTACACGCCTAACCGACAACCTACAGCCCTAAGCGCCCACCTACAGCCCTAACGGCCCACCTACAGCCCTAAACGCCCACCTACAGCCCTAAACGCCCACCTACAGCCCTAAACGCCCACCTACAGCCCTAAGCGACCACCTACAGCCCTAACGGCCCACCTACAGCGCTAAGCGCCCACCTACAGCCCTAAGCGCCCACCTACAGCCCGAAGCGCCCACCTACAGCCATAATCGCCCACATACAGCCCAAAGCGCCCACCTACAGCCCTAGGCGCCCAAACACAGCCCTAAGCGCCCATCTACAGCCCGAAGCGCCCACGTACAGTCCTAAGCGCCCACCTACAGCCCTAAGCGCCCACCCACTGCCCTACGAGCCCACGTACAGCCCTAAGCGACCACCTACAGGCCTAAGCGCCCATCTACAGCCCTAAGCGCCCAACTACAGCTCTAAGCACCCACCTACAGCCCTAAGCGCCCACCTAAAGCACTAAGCGCATACCTACAGCCCAAAACGCCCATCTACAGCCCTAAGCGACCAGCCACTGCCATACGCGCCCACCTACAGCCCTAAGCGCCCACCTACAGCCCTAAGCGCCCATCTACAGCCGTAAGCGCCCACCTACAGCCCTAAGCGCCCACCTACAGCCCTAACGGCCGACCTACAGCCTTTAGCGCCCACCTACAGCCATAAGCGCCCACATACAGCCCTAAGCGCCCACCTACATCCCTAGGCGCCCACCTACAGCACTGAGCGCCCACCTACAGCAATGAGCGGCCACCTACAGCCCTAAGCGCCCACCTACAACCCTAAGCGCCCACCCACTGCCCTACGCGCCCACCTACAGCCCTAAGCGCCCATCTACAGCCATAAAGGCCCACCTACAGCCCTAAACGCCCACCTACAGACCTAAACGCCCACCTACAGCCCTGAGCGCCCACCTACAGCCCTAAGCACCCACCTACAGACCTGAGCGCCCACCTACAGACCTAGGCGCCCACTTACAGCCCTAAGCACCCACCTACAGACCTGAGCGCCCACCTACACGTCTGAGCGCCCTCGTACAGCCCTAATCGCCCACCTAAAGCCCACAGCGCCCACCTACAGTCCTAAGCGCCCACCTAAAGCCCACAGCGCCCACCTACAGTCCTAAGCGCCTACCTAAAGCCCACAGCGCCCACCTACACTCCTAAGCGCCCACCTACAGCACTATGCGCCCAACTACAGCCCTGAGCGCCCACCTATAAAGCGCCCACCTATAAAGCGCCCACCTGCAGCCCTAAGCGCTGATCTACAGCCCTCAGCGCCCACGTACAGCTATGAGCACCCTCCTGCAACACTAAGCGCCCACCTACAGCCCTGAGCGCCCAAATACGGCCCTGATCGCCCACTTACAGCCCTACGCGCCCACCTACGCGCCCATCTACTGCCCTGAGCGCCCACCTACAGCACTGAGCGCCCAAATACGGCCCTTATTGCCCACCTACAGCCCTAATCGCCCACCTACAGCCCTACGCGCCCACCTAAGCGCCCATCTACAGCCCTGAGCGCCCACCTACAGCCCTAAGCGCCCACCTACAGCCCTAAGCGCCCACCTACAGCCCTAAGCGCCCATCTACAGCCTTAAGCGCCCACCTGCAGCCCTAAGCGACCGCCTACAGCCCTGAGTGCCCACCTACAGCCCTGAATGCCAACTAAAGCCCTGAACGCCAACTAAAGCCCTAACCGCCCACCTGCACCTCTGAGCGCCCTCGTACAGCCCTGAGCGCCCACCTACAGCCCTAAGCGCCCAACTACAGCCCTAGTCGCCCACCTGCAGGCGTGAGCACCCACCTACAGCCCTAAGCGCCCACCTTCAGCCCTGAGCGCACACCTACAAACCTAAGCGCGCACCTACAGCCCTAAGCGACCACCTACAGCCCTGAGCGCACACCTACAAACCTAAGCGCGCACCTACAGCCCTAAGCGACCACCTACAGCCCTAAGCGACCACCTAAAGCACTGAGCGCCCACCCGCAGCCCTAAGCGCACACCTACAGCTCTATGCGCCCACCTACAGGACTAATCGCCCACCTACAGCCCTGAGCGCCCTCCTACATCCCTAAGTGCGCACCTAAAGCACTAGGCGCCCACCTACAGCCCTAAGCGCCCACTGTACAGCACTCAGCGCCCACCTACAGCCGTAAGCGCCCACCGACAGCCCTGAGCGCCCACCTAAAGCCCTAACCGCCCACCTACAGCCCGAAGCGCCCACCTCCAGCCCTAAGCGCCAACCTACAGCCCTAAGCGCCCACCTACAGCCCTAAGCGGCCACCTAAAGTACAAGGCGCCCACCTACAGCCCTAAGCGCCCACCTACAGCCCTGAGCGCCCACCTACAGCCCTAAGCGGCCACCTAAAGTACAAGGCGCCCACCTACAGCCCTAATCGACCACCTACAGCCCTCAGCGCCCACCTACAGCCCTCAGCGCCCATCTACAGCCCTATGCGCCCACCTACAGCCCTAAGCGTCCACCTACAGCCCTCAGCGCCCACCGACAGCACTGAGCGCCCACCTACAGCACTAAGCGCACTCCTACAGATCTGAGCGCCCATCTACAGCCCTAATCAACCACCTACAGCCCTAAGCGCACACCTACTGCCCTAAGCGCCCACCTACTGCCCTGAGCGCCCACCTACTGCCCTGAGCGCCCACCTACAGCCCTCAGCGCACACCTACAGCCATAAGCGCCCATCTACAGCCCGAAGCGCCCACCTACAGCACTGAGCGCACAACTACAGCCCTAAGCGCCCATCTACAGCCCTAAGCGACCACCTAAAGCCCTAAGCGCCCACCCACAGCCCTAAGCGCCCACCCACTGCCCTATGCGCCCACCTACAGCACTAAGCGACCACCTACAGCCCTAAGCGCCCATCTACAGCCCGAAGCGCCCACCTACAACCCTAAGCGCCCACCTACAGCCCTAAGCGCTCAACTACAGCCCTAAGCGCCCACCCACAGCCCTAAGCGCCCACCTACAGCACTGAGCGCACACCTACAGCCCTAAGCGCCCATCTACAGCCCTAAGCGACCAGCCACTGCCATACGCGCCCACCTACAGCCCTAAGCGCATACCTACAGCCCTAAGCGCCCATCTACAGCTTTAAGCGCCCACCTACAGCCCTAAGCGCCCACCTACAGCCCGAAGCGCACATCTACAGCCCTAACGGCCCACCTACAGCCCTGAGGGCCCACATACAGCCCTAAGCGACCACCTACAGCCCTAGGCGCCCAACTACAGCCCGAAGCGCCCACCCACAGCCCTAAGCGCCCATCTACAGCCCTAAGCGCCCACCTACAGCACTGAGCGCCCACCAACAGCCCTAAGCGCCCACCCACTGCCCTACGCGCCCACCTACAGCCCTACGCGCCCATCTACAGCCATAAGCGCCCACCTACAGCACTAAGCGCCCACCCACTGCCCTACGCGCCCACCTGCAGCCCTAAGCGCCCACGTACAACACTAAGCGCCCACCTACAGCCCTCAGCGCCCACCTAGAGGCCATGAACTCACATCTGCATCCCTGAGCGCACACCTACAGCCCTAAGCGCCCACCTACAGCCATAAGCGCCCACCCACTGCCCTACGCGCCCACCTACAGCCCTACGCGCCCACCTACAGCCCTAAGCGCCCATCTACAGCCCTAAGCGCCCACCTACAGCACTGAGCGCCCACTCACTGCCCTACTCGCCCACCTACAGACCTACTCGCCCACCTGCAACCCTAAGCGCCCATCTACAGCCATAAGCGCCCACCTACAGCCATAAGCGCCCACCCACTGCCCTACGCGCCCACCTACAGCCCTAAGCGCCCATCTACAGCCCTAAGCGCCCACCTACAGCACTGGGCGCCCACCCACTGCCCTACTCGCCCACCTACAGACCTACTCGCCCACCTACAACCCTAAGCGCCCATCTACAGCCATAAGCGCCCACCTACAGCCCTAAGCGCCCACCTACAGCCCTAAACGCCCACCTACAGCCCTAAGCGCCCGCCTGCAGCCCTGGGCGCCCAAATACAGCACTAAACGCCCACCTACAGCCCTAGGCGCCCAACTACAGCCCTAAGCGCCCACCTACAGCCCTAAGCGCCCATCTACAGCCCGAAGCGCCCAACTACAGCATTGAGCGCCCAACTACAGCCCTAAGCGCCCACCTACAGCCCTAAGCGACCACCTAAAGCCCTAAGCGCCCACCCACAGCCCTAAGCGCCCACGCACTGCCCTACGCGCCCACCTACAGCACTAAGCGACCACCTACAGCCCTAAGTGCCCATCTACAGCCCGAAGCGCCCACCTACAGCCCTAAGCGCCCACCTACAGCCCTCAGTGCTCAACTACAGCCCTAAGCACCCATCTAAAGCCCTAAGCGCCCACCTACAGCACTGAGCGACCAGCCACTGCCAAACGCGCCCACCTACAGCACTAAGCGCATACCTCCAGCCCTAAGCGCCCATCTACAGCTTTAAGCGCCCACCTACAGCCCTAAGGGCCCACCTACAGCCCTGAGCGCCCACCTACAGCCACAAGCGCCCACATACAGCCCTAAGCGACCACCTACAGCCCTAGGCGCCCAAATACAGCCCTAAGCGCCCACCCACAGCCCTAAGCGCCCACCCACTGCCCTACGCGCCCACCTACAGCCCTACGCGCCCATCTACAGCCATAAGGGCCCACCTACAGCCCTAAGCGCCCACCTACAGCCCTAAGCGCCTACCTACAGCCCTAAGCGCCCACCTACATCCCTAACGGCCCACCTACAGCCCTAATCGCCCACCTACAGCCCTAAACGCCCACCTACAGCCCTGAGCGCCCACCTATAGCCCTAAGCGACCACCTAAAGACCTAAGCGACCATCTACTGCCCTAAGCGCACACCTACAGCCATAAGCGCCCACATACAGCCCAAAGCGCCCACCTGCAGCCCTGAGCGCCCACCCACTGCCCTACGCGCCCACGTACATCCCTAAGCGACAACCTACAGGCCTAAGCGCCCACCTACAGCCCTAAGCGCCCACCTAAAGTACAAGGCGCCCACCTACAGCCCTAATCGACCACCTACAGCCCTCAGCGCCCACCTACAGCCCTCAGCGCCCATCTACAGCCCTATGCGCCCACCTACAGCCCTAAGCGTCCACCTACAGCCCTCAGCGCCCACCGACAGCACTGAGCGCCCACCTACAGCACTAAGCGCACTCCTACAGATCTGAGCGCCCATCTACAGCCCTAATCAACCACCTACAGCCCTAAGCGCACACCTACTGCCCTAAGCGCCCACCTACTGCCCTGAGCGCCCACCTACTGCCCTGAGCGCCAACCTACAGCCCTCAGCGCACACCTACAGCCATAAGCGCCCACATACAGCCCAAAGCGCCCACCTGCAGCCCTGAGCGCCCACCCACTGCCCTACGCGCCCACGTACATCCCTAAGCGACAACCTACAGGCCTAAGCGCCCACCTACAGCCCTAAGCGCCCACCTAAAGTACAAGGCGCCCACCTACAGCCCTAATCGACCACCTACAGCCCTCAGCGCCCACCTACAGCCCTCAGCGCCCATCTACAGCCCTATGCGCCCACCTACAGCCCTAAGCGTCCACCTACAGCCCTCAGCGCCCACCGACAGCACTGAGCGCCCACCTACAGCACTAAGCGCACTCCTACAGATCTGAGCGCCCATCTACAGCCCTAATCAACCACCTACAGCCCTAAGCGCACACCTACTGCCCTAAGCGCCCACCTACTGCCCTGAGCGCCCACCTACTGCCCTGAGCGCCAACCTACAGCCCTCAGCGCACACCTACAGCCATAAGCGCCCATCTACAGCCCGAAGCGCCCACCTACAGCACTGAGCGCACAACTACAGCCCTAAGCGCCCACCTACAGCCCTAAGCGACCACCTAAAGCCCTAAGCGCCCACCCACAGCCCTAAGCGCCCACCCACTGCCCTATGCGCCCACCTACAGCACTAAGCGACCACCTACAGCCCTAAGCGCCCATCTACAGCCCGAAGCGCCCACCTACAACCCTAAGCGCCCAACTACAGCCCTAAGCGCTCAACTACAGCCCTAAGCGCCCACCCACAGCCCTAAGCGCCCACCTACAGCACTGAGCGCACACCTACAGCCCTAAGCGCCCATCTACAGCCCTAAGCGACCAGCCACTGCCATACGCGCCCACCTACAGCCCTAAGCGCATACCTACAGCCCTAAGCGCCCATCTACAGCTTTAAGCGCCCACCTACAGCCCTAAGCGCCCACTTACAGCCCGAAGCGCACATCTACAGCCCTAACGGCCCACCTACAGCCCTGAGGGCCCACAAAGAGCCCTAAGCGACCACCTACAGCCCTAGGCGCCCAACTACAGCCCGAAGCGCCCACCCACAGCCCTAAGCGCCCATCTACAGCCCTAAGCGCCCACCTACAGCACTGAGCGCCCACCTACAGCCCTAAGCGCCCACCAACAGCCCTAAGCGCCCACCCACTGCCCTACGCGCCCACCTACAGCCCTACGCGCCCATCTACAGCCATAAGCGCCCACCTACAGCACTAAGCGCCCACCCACTGCCCTACGCGCCCACCTGCAGCCCTAAGCGCCCACCTACAACACTAAGCGCCCACCTACAGCCCTCAGCGCCCACCTAGAGGCCATGAACTCACATCTGCATCCCTGAGCGCACACCTACAGCCCTAAGCGCCCATCTACAGCCATAAGCGCCCACCTACAGCCATAAGCGCCCACCCACTGCCCTACGCGCCCACCTACAGCCCTAAGCGCCCATCTACAGCCCTAAGCGCCCACCTACAGCCCTAAGCGCCCACCTACAGCCCTAAACGCCCACCTACAGCCCTAAGCGCCCGCCTGCAGCCCTGGGCGCCCAAATACAGCACTAAGCGCCCACCTACAGCCCTAGGCGCCCAACTACAGCCCTAAGCGCCCACCTACAGCCCTAAGCGCCCATCTACAGCCCGAAGCGCCCAACTACAGCATTGAGCGCCCAACTACAGCCCTAAGCGCCCACCTACAGCCCTAAGCGACCACCTAAAGCCCTAAGCGCCCACCCACAGCCCTAAGCGCCCACGCACTGCCCTACGCGCCCACCTACAGCACTAAGCGACCACCTACAGCCCTAAGTGCCCATCTACAGCCCGAAGCGCCCACCTACAGCCCTAAGCGCCCACCTACAGCCCTAAGCGACCACCTAAAGCCCTAAGCGCCCACCCACAGCCCTAAGCGCCCACGCACTGCCCTACGCGCCCACCTACAGCACTAAGCGACCACCTACAGCCCTAAGTGCCCATCTACAGCCCGAAGCGCCCACCTACAGCCCTAAGCGCCCACCTACAGCCCTCAGTGCTCAACTACAGCCCTAAGCACCCATCTAAAGCCCTAAGCGCCCACCTACAGCACTGAGCGACCAGCCACTGCCATACGCGCCCACCTACATCCATAAACGCCCACCAACAGCCCTAAGCGCCCACCCACTGCCCTACGCGCCCACCTACAGCCCTACGCGCCCATCTACAGCCATAAGGGCCCACCTACAGCCCTAAGCGCCCACCTACAGCCCTAAGCGCCTACCTACAGCCCTAAGCGCCCACCTACATCCCTAACGGCCCACCTACAGCCCTAATCGCCCACCTACAGCCCTAAACGCCCACCTACAGCCCTGAGCGCCCACCTATAGCCCTAAGCGACCACCTAAAGACCTAAGCGACCATCTACTGCCCTAAGCGCACACCTACAGCCATAAGCGCCCACATACAGCCCAAAGCGCCCACCTGCAGCCCTGAGCGCCCACCCACTGCCCTACGCGCCCACGTACATCCCTAAGCGACAACCTACAGCCCTAAGCGCCCACCTACAGCCCTAAGCGCCCACCTACAGCCCTAAGCGCCCACCTACAGCCCTAAGCGCCCACCTACAGCCCTAAGCGCCCACCTAAAGCACTGAGCGCACACCTACAGCCCTAAACGCCCATCTACAGCCCTAAGCGACCAGCCACTGCCATAGGCGCCCACCTACAGCCCTAAGCGCCCACCTACAGCACTGAGCGACCAGCCACTGCCATACGCGCCCACCTACATCCATAAACGCCCACCAACAGCCCTAAGCGCCCACCCACTGCCCTACTCGCCCACCTACAGCCCTACGCGCCCATCTACAGCCATAAGGGCCCACCTACAGCCCTAAGCGCCCACCTACAGCCCTAAGCGCCTACCTACAGCCCTAAGCGCCCACCTACATCCCTAACGGCCCACCTACAGCCCTAATCGCCCACCTACAGCCCTAAACGCCCACCTACAGCCCTGACCGCCCACCTATAGCCCTAAGCGACCACCTAAAGACCTAAGCGACCATCTACTGCCCTAAGCGCACACCTACAGCCATAAGCGCCCACATACAGCCCAAAGCGCCCACCTGCAGCCCTGAGCGCCCACCCACTGCCCTACGCGCCCACGTACATCCCTAAGCGACAACCTACAGCCCTAAGCGCCCACCTACAGCCCTAAGCGCCCACCTACAGCCCTAAGCGCCCACCTACAGCCCTAAGCGCCCACCTACAGCCCTAAGCGCCCACCTAAAGCACTGAGCGCACACCTACAGCCCTAAACGCCCATCTACAGCCCTAAGCGACCAGCCACTGCCATAGGCGCCCACCTACAGCCCTAAGCGCCCATCTACAGCCGTAGGCGCCCACCTACAGCCCTAACGGCCCACCTACAGCCCTGAGCGCACATCTACAGGCCTAAGCGCACACCTACAGCCCTAAGCGCCCACCTACAGCCATAAGCACCCACATACAGCCCTAAGTGCCCACCTACAGCCCTAGGCGCCCAACTACAGCCCTAAGCGCCCACCTACAGCCCTAAGCGCCCATCTATAGCCCTAAGCGCCCACCCACTGCCCTATGCGCCCACCTACAGCCCTAAGCGCCCATCTACATCCATAAACGCCCACCTACAGCCCTAAGCGCCCACCCACTGCCCTACGCGCCCATCTACAGCCCTAAGCGCGCATCTACAGCCATAAAGGCCCACCTACAGCCCGAAGCGCCCACCTACAGCCCTCAGCGCACACCTAGAGCAATAAGCGCCCACATACAGCCCAAAGCGCCCACCTACAGCCCTAGGCGCCCAACCACAGCCCTAAGCGCCCATCTACAGCCCGAAGCGCCCACCCACTGCCCTACGAGCCCACGTACAGCCCTAAGCGACCACCTACAGCCCTAAGCGCCCACCTACAGCCCTAACCACCCACCTACAGCCCTAAGCGCCCACCTACAGCACTAAGCGCCCAACTACAGCCCTAAGCACCCATCTACAGCCCTAAGCGCCCACCTAAAGCACTGAGTGCACACCTACAGCCCTAAACGCCCATCTACAGCCCTAAGTGACCAGCCACTTCCATACGCGCCCACCTACAGCCCTAAGCGCCCACCTACAGCCATAAGCGCCCACCCACTGCCCTACGCGCCCACCTACAGCCCTACGCGCCCACCTACAGCCCTAAGCGCCCATCTACAGCCCTAAGCGCCCACCTACAGCACTGAGCGCCCACCCACTGCCCTACTCGCCCACCTACAGACCTACTCGCCCACCTACAACCCTAAGCGCCCATCTACAGCCATAAGCGCCCACCTACAGCCCTAAGCGCCCACCTACAGCCCTAAACGCCCACCTACAGCCCTAAGCGCCCGCCTGCAGCCCTGGGCGCCCAAATAGAGCCCTAAGCGCCCACCTACAGCCCTAAGCGCCCAACTACAGCATTGAGCGCCCAACTACAGCCCTAAGCGCCCACCTACAGCCCTAAGCGACCACCTAAAGCCCTAAGCGCCCACCCACAACCCTAAGCGCCCACCCACTGCCCTACGCGCCCACCTACAGCACTAAGCGACCACCTACAGCCCTAAGTGCCCACCTACAGCCCTAAGCGCCCACCTACAGCCCTCAGTGCTCAACTACAACCCTAAGCACCCATCTAAAGCCCTAAGCGCCCACCTACAGCACTGAGCGACCAGCCACTGCCATACGCGCCCACCTACAGCCCTAAGCGCATACCTCCAGCCCTAAGCGCCCATCTACAGCTTTAAGCGCCCACCTACAGCCCTAACGGCCCAACTACAGCCCTGAGCGCCCACCTACAGCCTCAAGCGCCCACATACAGCCCTAAGCGACCACCTACAGCCCTAGGCGCCCAACCACAGCCATAAGCGCCCACCCACTGCCCTACGCGCCCACGTACATCCCTAAGCGACAACCTACAGGCCTAAGCGCCCATCTACAGCCCTAAGCGCCCACCTACAGCCCTAAGCGCCCACCTACAGCCCTAAACGCCCAACTACAGCCCTAAGCACCCATCTACAGCCCTAAGCGCCCACCTAAAGCACTGAGCGCACACCTACAGCCCTAAACGCCCATCTACAGCCCTAAGCGACCAGCCACTGCCATAGGCGCCCACCTACAGCCCTAAGCGCCCACCTACAGCCCTAAGCGCCCATCTACAGCCGTAGGCGCCCACCTACAGCCCTAACGGCCCACCTACAGCCCTGAGCGCACAACTACAGGCCTAAGCGCACACCTACAGCCCTAAGCGCCCACCTACAGCCATAAGCACCCACATACAGCCCTAAGTGCCCACCTACAGCCCTAGGCGCCCAACTACAGCCCTAAGCGCCCATCTACAGCCCTAAGCGCCCACCTACAGCACTGAGCGCCCACCTGCAGCAATGAGCGGCCACCTACAGCCCTAAGCGCCCACCTACAGCCCTAAGCGCCCACCCACTGCCCTATGCGCCCACCTACAGCCCTAAGCGCCCATCTACATCCATAAACGCCCACCTACAGCCCTAAGCGCCCACCCACTGCCCTACGCGCCCACCTACAGCCCTAAGCGCGCATCTACAGCCATAAAGGCCCACCTACAGCCCTAAGCGCCCACCTACACGCCTAAGCGACCACCTACAGCCCTAACAGCCCACCTACAGCCCTAAGCGCACACCTACAGCCCTAAGTGCCCAGCTACAGCCCTAGGCGCCCAACTACAGCCCTAAGCGCCCATCTACAGCCCGAAGCGCCCACCCACTGCCCTACGAGCCCACCTACAGCCCTAAGCGCCCACCCACTGCCCTACGAGCCCACGTACAGCCCTAATCGACCACCTACAGCCCTAAGCGCCCACCTACAGCCCTAACCACCCACCTACAGCCCTAAGCGCCCACCTACAGCACTAAGCGCCCAACTACAGCCCTAAGCACCCATCTACAGCCCTAAGCGCCCACCTAAAGCACTGAGTGCACACCTACAGCCCTAAACGCCCATCTACAGCCCTAAGTGACCAGCCACTTCCATACGCGCCCACCTACAGCCCTAAGCGCCCACCTACAGCCGTAAGCGCCCACCTACAGCCCTAGGCGCCCAAATACAGCACTAAGCGCCCACCTACAGCCCGAAGCGCCCAACTACAGCATTGAGCGCCCAACTACAGCCCTAAGCGCCCACCTAAAGCCCTAAGCGCCCACCCACAGCCCTAAGCGCCCACCCACTGCCCTACGCGCCCACCTACAGCATTAAGTGACCACCTACAGCCCTAAGTGCCCATCTACAGCCCGAAGCGCCCACCTACAGCACTAAGCGCCCACCTACAGCCCTCAGTGCTCAACTACAGCCCTAAGCACCCATCTAAAGCCCTAAGCGCCCACCTACAGCACTGAGCGACCAGCCACTGCCATACGCGCCCACCTACAGCCCTAAGCGCATACCTCCAGCCCTAAGCGCCCATCTACAGCTTTAAGCGCCCACCTACAGCCCTAAGGGCCCACCTACAGCCCTAACGGCCCAACTACAGCCCTGAGCACACACCTACAGCCCTGAGCGCCCACCTACAGCCACAAGCGCCCACATACAGCCCTAAGCGACCACCTACAGCCCTAGGCGCCCAACTACAGCCCTAAGCGCCCACCCACAGCCCTAAGCGCCCACCCACAGCCCTAAGCGCCCACCAACAGACCTAAGCGCCCACCCACTGCCCTACGCGCCCACCTACAGCCCTACGCGCCCATCTACAGCCATAAGGGCCCACCTACAGCCCTAAGCGCCCACCTACAGCCCTAAGCGCCTACCTACAGCCCTAAGCGCCCACCTACATCCCTAACGGCCCACCTACAGCCCTAATCGCCCACCTACAGCCCTAAACGCCCACCTACAGCCCTGAGCGCCCACCTATAGCCCTAAGCGACCAACTAAAGACCTAAGCGACCATCTACTGCCCTAAGCGCACACCTACAGCCATTAGCGCCCACATACAGCCCAAAGCGCCCACCTACAGCCCTAGGCGCCCAACCACAGCCATAAGCGCCCATCTACAGCCCGAAGCGCCCACCTACAGCCCTAAGCGCCCACCTGCAGCCCTGAGCGCCCACCCACTGCCCTACGCGCCCACGTACATCCCTAAGCGACAACCTACAGCCCTAAGCGCCCACCTACAGCCCTAAGCGCCCACCTACAGCCCTAAGCGCCCACCTACAGCCCTAAGCGCCCACCTACAGCCCTAAGCGCCCAACTACAGCCCTAAGCACCCATCTACAGCCCTAAGCGCCCACCTAAAGCACTGAGCGCACACCTACAGCCCTAAACGCCCATCTACAGCCCTAAGCGACCAGCCACTGCCATAGGCGCCCACCTACAACCCTAAGCGCCCACCTACAGCCCTAAGCGCCCACCTACAGCCCTGAGCGCACAACTACAGGCCTAAGCGCACACCTACAGCCCTAACGGCCCACCTACAGCCCTGAGCGCACAACTACAGGCCTAAGCGCACACCTACAGCCCTAAGCGCCCACCTACAGCCATAAGCACCCACATACAGCCCTAAGTGCCCACCTACAGCCCTAGGCGCCCAACTACAGCCCTAAGCGCCCACCTACAGCCCTAAGCGCCCATCTACAGCCCTAAGCGCCCACCTACAGCACTGAGCGCCCACCTACAGCAATGGGCGGCCACCTACAGCCCTAAGCGCCCACCTACAGCCCTAAGCGCCCACCCACTGCCCTATGCGCCCACCTACAGCCCTAAGCGCCCACCCACTGCCCTACGCGCCCACCTACAGCCCTAAGCGCGCATCTACAGCCATAAAGGCCCACCTACAGCCCTAAGCGCCCACCTACACGCCTAAGCGACCACCTACAGCCCTAACAGCCCACCTACAGCCCTAACGGCCCAACTACAGCCCTAAGCGCACACCTACAGCCCTAAGCGCCCAGCTACAGCCCTAGGCGCCCCACTACAGCCCGAAGCGCCCATCTACAGCCCGAAGCGCCCACCTACAGCCCTCAGCGCACACCTAGAGCAATAAGCGCCCACATACAGCCCAAAGCGCCCACCTACAGCCCTAGGCGCCCAACCACAGCCCTAAGAGCCCATCTACAGCCCGAAGCGCCCACCTAAAGCACTGAGCGCACACCTACAGCCCAAAACGCCCATCTACAGCCCTAAGCGACCAGCCACTGCCATACGCGCCCACCTACAGCCCTAAGCGCCCACCTACAGCCCTCAGCTCACACATACAGCCCTAAACGCCCACCTACAGCCCTAAACGCCCACCTACAGCCCTGAGCGCACACCTACAGCCCTAAGCGCCGAGCTACAGCCCTAGGCGCCCAACTACAGCCCAAAGCGCCCACCTAAAGCACTGAGCGCCCACCTACAGACCTAAGCGCCCACCTACAGCCCTATGCGCCCACCTACAGCCCTAAGTGTCCACCTACAGCCCTCAGCGCCCACCTACAGCCCTATGCGCCCACCTACAGCCCTAAGTGTCCACCTACAGCCCTCAGCGCCCACCGACAGCACTGGGCGCCCACCTACAACACTAAGCGCACTCCTACAGACCTGATCGCCCAACTACAACACTAAGCGCACTCCTACAGCCCTGCGCGCCCACCTACAGGTTTGAGCGCCCACCTACAGCCCGATGCGCCCACCTGCAGCCCTACAGGCCCACCTGCAGCCCTGAGTGCCCACCTACAGCCCTGAGCTCCCACATACAGCCCTAAGCGCACACCTACTGCCTTGAGCGCCCAGCTACAGCCCTCAGCCCTCACCTACAGCCCTAAGCGCCCACCGACAGCACTGAGCGCCCACCTACAGCCCTACGCGCACTCCTACAGACCTGAGCGCCCATCTGCAGCACTCAGCGCACACCTACAGCCCTAAGCGTCCACCTACAGCCCTAGGCGCCCACCTATAGCCCTCAGCGCCCACCTATAGCCCTCAGCGCCCACCTACAGCCCTAAGCACCCACCTACAGCCCTCAGCGCCCACCTACAGCCCTAAGCGCCCATCTACAGCCCTATGCGCCCACCTACAGCCCTAAGCGTCCACCTACAGCCCTAAGCGCCCACCTACAGCCCTAAGCGCCCACCGACAGCACTAAGCGCACTCCTACAGACCTGAGCGCCCACCTACAGCCCTCGGCGCCTACCTACAGCCCTAACGGCCCACCTACAGCCCTAAACGCCCACCTACAGCCCTACAGGCCCACCTACAGCCCTGAGCTCCCACATACAGCCCTCAGCGCCCACCTACAGCCCTGAGCGCACACCGACAGCCTTAAGCGTCCACCTACAGCCCGAAGCGCCCACCTACTGCCCTAATCGCCCACCTACACGTCTGAGCGCCCTCGTACAGCCCTAGGCGCCCAACTACAGCCCGAAGCGCCCACCTACAGCCCTAAGCGCCCACCTACAGGCCTCAGCGCCCACCTACAGCCCTAAGCGCCCATCTACAGCCCCATGCGCCCACCTACAGCCCTAAGCGTCCACCTACAGCGCTAAGCGCCCACCTACAGCCCTAAGCGCCCACCGACAGCACTAAGCGCACTCCTACAGACCTGAGCGCCCACCTACAGCACTGAGCGCCCGCCTACAGACCTGAGCGCCCACCTACAGCCCAAAGCGCCCACCTACAGCCCTAGGCGCCCAACTACAGCCCGAATCGCCCACCTACAGCACTGAGCGCCCAACTACAGCACTGAGCACCCACCTACAGCCCTAAGCGACCACCTAAAGCCCTAAGCGCCCACCCACAGCCCTAAGCGCCCACCCACTGCCCTAACGGCCCACCTACAGCCCTGAGCGCCCAACTACAGCCCTAAGCGCCCACCCACAGCCCTAAGCGCCCATCTACTGCCCTAAGCGCCCACCTACAGCACTGAGCGCCCATCTACAGCACTGAGCGCACACCTACAGCACTGAGCGCACACCTACAGCCCTAAGCGCCCACCTACAGCCCTACGTGCCCATCTACAGCCATAAGCGCCCACCTACAGCCCTAAGCGCCCACCCACTGCCCTACGCGCCCATCTACAGCCCTAAGCGCGCATCTACAGCCATAAAGGCCCACCTACAGCCCTAAGCGCCCACCTACACGCCTAAGCGACCACCTACAGCCCTAACAGCCCACCTACAGCCCTAACGGCCCACCTACAGCCCTCAGCGCACACCTAGAGCAATAAGCGCCCACATACAGCCCAAAGCGCCCACCTACAGCCCTAGGCCCCCAACCACAGCCCTAAGCGCCCATCTACAGCCCGAAGCGCCCACCCACTGCCCTACGAGCCCACCTACAGCCCTAAGCGCCCACCCACTGCCCTACGAGCCCACGTACAGCCCTAAGCGACCACCTACAGCCCTAAGCGCCCACCTACAGCCCTAACCACCCACCTACAGCCCTAAGCGCCCATCTACAGCACTAAGCGCCCAACTACAGCGCTAAGCACCCATCTACAGCCCTAAGCGCCCACCTAAAGCACTGAGTGCACACCTACAGCCCTAAACGCCCATCTACAGCCCTAAGTGACCAGCCACTTCCATATGCGCCCACCTACAGCCCTAAGCGCCCACCTACAGCCCTAAGCGCCCACCTACAGCCCTAACGGCCCACCTACAGCCCTGAGCGCACACCTACAGCCCTAAGCGCCCACCTACTGCCCTACGCGCCCACTTACTGCCTTGAGCGCCCACCTACAGCCCTCAGCGCACACCTACAGCCATAAGCGCCCAAATACAGCCCAAAGCGCCCACCTACAGCCCTAGGCGCCCAACCACGGCCCTACGCGCCCACCTACAGCCCTAAGCGCCCACCCACTGCCCTACGAGCCCACGTACAGCCCTAAGCGACCACCTACAGGCCTAAGCACCCATCTACAGCCCTAAGCGCCCACCTACAGCCCTAAGCGCCCAACTACAGCCCTAGGCGCCCACCTAAAGCACTGAGCGCATACCTACAGCCCAAAACGCCCATCTACAGCCCTAAGCGACCAGCCACTGCCATACGCGCCCACCTACAGCCCTATGCGCATACCTACAGCCCTAAGCGCCCATCTACAGCCGTAAGCGCCCACCTACAGCCCTGAGCGCCCACCTACAGCCCTAAGCGCCCACCTACAGCCCTAAGCGCCCACCTACAGCCCTAAGCGCCCACCTACATCCCTAGGCGACCAACTACAGCCCTAAGCGCCCACCTACAGCCCTATGCGCCCATCTACAGCCCTATGCGCCCACCTACAGCACTGAGCGCCCGCCTACAGCAATGAGCGGCCACCTACAGCCCTAAGCGCCCACCCACTGCCCTACGCGCCCATCTACAGCCCTAAGCGCCCATCTACAGCCATAAAGGCCCACCTACAGCCCTAAGCGCCCACCTACACGCCTAACCGACAACCTACAGCCCTAAGCGCCCACCTACAGCCCTAACGGCCCACCTACAGCCCTAAACGCCCACCTACAGCCCTAAACGCCCACCTACAGCCCTAAACGCCCACCTACAGCCCTAAGCGACCACCTACAGCCCTAACGGCCCACCTACAGCCCTAAGCGCCCACCTACAGCCCTAAGCGCCCACCTACAGCACTAAGCGCCCATCTACAGCCATAAAGGCCCACCTACAGCCCTAAACGCCCACCTACAGCCCTAAACGCCCACCTACAGCCCTGAGCGCCCACCTACAGCCCTCAGCTCACACATACAGCCCTAAACGCCCACCTACAGCCCTAAACGCCCACCTACAGCCCTGAGCGCACACCTACAGCCCTAAGCGCCGAGCTACAGCCCTAGGCGCCCAACTACAGCCCTAAGTGTCCACCTACAGCCCTAAGCGTCCACCTACAGCCCTCAGCGCCCACCGACAGCACTGGGCGCCCACCTACAAAACTAAGCGCACTCCTACAGCCCTGCGCGCCCACCTACAGGTTTGAGCGCCCACCTACAGCCCGATGCGCCCACCTGCAGCCCTACAGGCCCACCTGCAGCCCTGAGTGCCCACCTACAGCCCTGAGCTCCCACATACAGCCCTAAGCGCACACCTACTGCCTTGAGCGCCCAGCTACAGCCCTCAGCCCTCACCTACAGCCCTAAGCGCCCACCGACAGCACTGAGCGCCCACCTACAGCCCTACGCGCACTCCTACAGACCTGAGCGCCCATCTGCAGCACTCAGCGCACACCTACAGCCCTAAGCGTCCACCTACAGCCCTAACCGCCCACCTACAGCCCTAGGCGCCCACCTATAGCCCTCAGCGCCCACCTACAGCCCTAAGCACCCACCTACAGCCCGAAGCGCCCACCTACAGCCCTAAGCATCCACCTACAGACCTGAGCGCCCACCTACAGCCCTAAGCACCCACCTACAGACCTGAGCGCCCACCTACAGAACTAGGCGCCCACCTACAGCCCTAAGCACCCACCTACAGACCTGAGCGCCCACCTACACGTCTGAGCGCCCTCGTACAGCCCTAATCGCCCACCTAAAGCCCACAGCGCCCACCTACAGTCCTAAGCGCCCACCTAAAGCCCACAGCGCCCACCTACAGTCCTAAGCGCCTACCTAAAGCCCACAGCGCCCACCTACAGTCCTAAGCGCCCACCTACAGCACTATGCGCCCAACTACAGCCCTGAGCGCCCACCTATAAAGCGCCCACCTATAAAGCGCCCACCTGCAGCCCTAAGCGCTGATCTACAGCCCTCAGCTCCCACGTACAGCTATGAGCACCCTCCTGCAACACTAAGCGCCCACCTACAGCCCTGAGCGCCCAAATACGGCCCTGATCGCCCACCTACAGCCCTACGCGCCCACCTACGCGCCCATCTACTGCCCTGAGCGCCCACCTACAGCCCTGAGCGCCCAAATACGGCCCTTATTGCCCACCTACAGCCCTAATCGCCCACCTACAGCCCTACGCGCCCACCTAAGCGCCCATCTACAGCCCTGAGCGCCCACCTACAGCCCTAAGCGCCCACCTACAGCCCTAAGCGCCCACCTACAGCCCTAAGCACCCACCTGCAGCCCTAAGCGACCGCCTACAGCCCTGAGTGCCCACCTACAGCCCTAAGCGCCCATCTACAGCCTTAAGCGCCCACCTGCAGCCCTAAGCGACCGCCTACAGCCCTGAGTGCCCACCTACAGCCCTGAATGCCAACTAGAGCCCTGAACGCCAACTAAAGCCCTAACCGCCCACCTACACCTCTGAGCGCCCTCGTACAGCCCTGAGCGCCCACCTACAGCCCTAAGCGCCCAACTACAGCCCTAGTCGCCCACCTGCAGGCGTGAGCACCCACCTACAGCCCTAAGCGCCCACCTTCAGCCCTGAGCGCACACCTACAAACCTAAGCGCGCACCTACAGCCCTAAGCGACCACCTACAGCCCTAAGCGACCACCTAAAGCACTGAGCGCCCACCCGCAGCCCTAAGCGCACACCTACAGCTCTATGCGCCCACCTACAGGACTAATCGCCCACCTACAGCCCTGAGCGCCCTCCTACATCCCTAAGTGCGCACCTAAAGCACTAGGCGCCCACCTACAGCCCTAAGCGCCCACTGTACAGCACTCAGCGCCCACCTACAGCCGTAAGCGCCCACCGACAGCCCTGCGCGCCCACCTAAAGCCCTAACCGCCCACCTACAGCCCGAAGCGCCCACCTCCAGCCCTAAGCGCCAACCTACAGCCCTAAGCGCCCACCTACAGCCCTAAGCGGCCACCTAAAGTACAAGGCGCCCACCTACAGCCCTAAGCGCCCACCTACAGCCCTGAGCGCCCACCTACAGCCCTAAGCGCCCACCGACAGCACTGAGCGCCCACCTACAGCACTAAGCGCACTCCTACAGATCTGAGCGCCCATCTACAGCCCTAATCGACCACCTACAGCCCTCAGCGCCCACCTACAGCCCTCAGCGCCCATCTACAGCCCTAAGCGCCCATCTACAGCCGTAAGCGCCCACCTACAGCCCTAAGCGCCCACCTACAGCCCTAACGGCCGACCTACAGCCCTTAGCGCCCACCTACAGCCATAAGCGCCGACATACAGCCCTAAGCGCCCACCTACATCCCTAGGCGCCCACCTACAGCACTGAGCGCCCACCTACAGCAATGAGCGGCCACCTACAGCCCTAAGCGCCCACCTACAACCCTAAGCGCCCACCCACTGCCCTACGCGCCCACCTACAGCCCTAAGCGCCCATCTACAGCCATAAAGGCCCACCTACAGCCCTAAACGCCCACCTACAGCCCTAAACGCCCACCTACAGCCCTGAGCGCCCACCTACAGCCCTCAGCTCACACATACAGCCCTAAACGCCCACCTACAGCCCTAAACGCCCACCTACAGCCCTGAGCGCACACCTACAGCCCTAAGCGCCGAGCTACAGCCCTAGGCGCCCAACTACAGCCCAAAGCGCCCACCTAAAGCACTGAGCGCCCACCTACAGCCCTAAGCGCCCACCTACAGCCCTATGCGCCCACCTACAGCCCTAAGTGTCCACCTACAGCCCTAAGCGCCCACCGACAGCACTGAGCGCCCACCTACAGCACTAAGCGCACTCCTACAGATCTGAGCGCCCATCTACAGCCCTAATCAACCACCTACAGCCCTAAGCGCACACCTACTGCCCTAAGCGCCCACCTACTGCCCTGAGCGCCCACCTACTGCCCTGAGCGCCCATCTACAGCCCTATGCGCCCACCTACAGCCCTCAGCGCCCACCGACAGCACTGAGCGCCCACCTACAGCACTAAGCGCACTCCTACAGATCTGAGCGCCCATCTACAGCCCTAATCAACCACCTACAGCCCTAAGCGCACACCTACTGCCCTAAGCGCCCACCTACTGCCCTGAGCGCCCACCTACTGCCCTGAGCGCCCACCTACAGCCCTCAGCGCACACCTACAGCCATAAGCGCCCATCTACAGCCCGAAGCGCCCACCTACAGCACTGAGCGCACAACTACAGCCCTAAGCGCCCACCTACAGCCCTAAGCGACCACCTAAAGCCCTAAGCGCCCACCCACAGCCCTAAGCGCCCACCCACTGCTCTATGCGCCCACCTACAGCACTAAGCGACCACCTACAGCCCTAAGCGCCCATCTACAGCCCGAAGCGCCCACCTACAACCCTAAGCGCCCACCTACAGCCCTAAGCGCTCAACTACAGCCCTAAGCGCCCACCCACAGCCCTAAGCGCCCACCTACAGCACTGAGCGCACACCTACAGCCCTAAGCGCCCATCTACAGACCTAAGCGACCAGCCACTGCCATACGCGCCCACCTACAGCCCTAAGCGCATACCTACAGCCCTAAGCGCCCATCTACAGCTTTAAGCGCCCACCTACAGCCCTACGCGCCCACTTACAGCCCGAAGCGCACATCTACAGCCCTAACGGCCCACCTACAGCCCTAAGCGCCCACCTACACGCCTAACCGACAACCTACAGCCCTAAGCGCCCACCTACAGCCCTAACGGCCCACCTACAGCCCTAAACGCCCACCTACAGCCCTAAACGCCCACCTACAGCCCTAAACGCCCACCTACAGCCCTAAGCGACCACCTACAGCCCTAACGGCCCACCTACAGCCCTAAGCGCCCACCTACAGCCCTAAGCGCCCACCTACAGCCCTAAGCGCCCATCTACAGCCATAAAGGCCCACCTACAGCCCTAAACGCCCACCTACAGCCCTAAACGCCCACCTAAAGCCCTGAGCGCCCACCTACAGCCGTCAGCTCACACATACAGCCCTAAACGCCCACCTAAAGCCCTAAACGCCCACCTACAGCCCGATGCGCCCACCTGCAGCCCTACAGGCCCACCTGCAGCCCTGAGTGCCCACCTACAGCCCTGAGCTCCCACATACAGCCCTAAGCGCACACCTACTGCCTTGAGCGCCCAGCTACAGCCCTCAGCCCTCACCTACAGCCCTAAGCGCCCACCGACAGCACTGAGCGCCCACCTACAGCCCTACGCGCACTCCTACAGACCTGAGCGCCCATCTGCAGCACTCAGCGCACACCTACACCCCTAAGCGTCCACCTACAGCCCTAACCGCCCACCTACAGCCCTAGGCGCCCACCTATAGCCCTCAGCGCCCACCTACAGCCCTAAGCACCCACCTACAGCCCTAAGCGCCCACCTACAGCCCTAAGCACCCACCTACAGACCTGAGCGCCCACCTACAGCCCTAAGCACCCACCTACAGACCTGAGCGCCCACCTACAGACCTAGGCGCCCACCTACAGCCCTAAGCACCCACCTACAGACCTGAGCGCCCACCTACACGTCTGAGCGCCCTCGTACAGCCCTAATCGCCCACCTAAAGCCCACAGCGCCCACCTACAGTCCTAAGCGCCCACCTAAAGCCCACAGCGCCCACCTACAGTCCTAAGCGCCTACCTAAAGCCCACAGCGCCCACCTACAGTCCTAAGCGCCCACCTACAGCACTATGCGCCCAACTACAGCCCTGAGCGCCCACCTATAAAGCGCCCACCTATAAAGCGCCCACCTGCAGCCCTAAGCGCTGATCTACAGCCCTCAGCGCCCACGTACAGCTATGAGCACCCTCCTGCAACACTAAGCGCCCACCTACAGCCCTGAGCGCCCAAATACGGCCCTGATCGCCCACCTACAGCCCTACGCGCCCACCTACGCGCCCATCTACTGCCCTGAGCGCCCACCTACAGCCCTGAGCGCCCAAATACGGCCCTTATTGCCCACCTACAGCCCTAATCGCCCACCTACAGCCCTACGCGCCCACCTAAGCGACCATCTACAGCCCTGAGCGCCCACCTACAGCCCTAAGCGCCCACCTACAGCCCTAAGCGCCCACCTACAGCCCTAAGCACCCACCTGCAGCCCTAAGCGACCGCCTACAGCCCTGAGTGCCCACCTACAGCCCTAAGCGCCCATCTACAGCCTTAAGCGCCCACCTGCAGCCCTAAGCGACCGCCTACAGCCCTGAGTGCCCACCTACAGCCCTGAATGCCAACTAAAGCCCTGAACGCCAACTAAAGCCCTAACCGCCCACCTACACCTCTGAGCGCCCTCGTACAGCCCTGAGCGCCCACCTACAGCCCTAAGCGCCCAACTACAGCCCTAGTCGCCCACCTGCAGGCGTGAGCACCCACCTACAGCCCTAAGCGCCCACCTTCAGCCCTGAGCGCACACCTACAAACCTAAGCGCGCACCTACAGCCCTAAGCGACCACCTACAGCCCTAAGCGACCACCTAAAGCACTGAGCGCCCACCCGCAGCCCTAAGCGCACACCTACAGCTCTATGCGCCCACCTACAGGACTAATCGCCCACCTACAGCCCTGAGCGCCCTCCTACATCCCTAAGTGCGCACCTAAAGCACTAGGCGCCCACCTACAGCCCTAAGCGCCCACTGTACAGCACTCAGCGCCCACCTACAGCCGTAAGCGCCCACCGACAGCCCTGAGCGCCCACCTAAAGCCCTAACCGCCCACCTACAGCCCGAAGCGCCCACCTCCAGCCCTAAGCGCCAACCTACAGCCCTAAGCGCCCACCTACAGCCCTAAGCGGCCACCTATAGTACAAGGCGCCCACCTACAGCCCTAAGCGCCCACCTACAGCCCTGAGCGCCCACCTACAGCCCTAAGCGCCCACCGACAGCACTGAGCGCCCACCTACAGCACTAAGCGCACTCCTACAGATCTGAGCGCCCATCTACAGCCCTAATCGACCACCTACAGCCCTCAGCGCCCACCTACAGCCCTCAGCGCCCATCTACAGCCCTATGCGCCCACCTACAGCCCTAAGCGTCCACCTACAGCCCTAAGCGCCCACCGACAGCACTGAGCGCCCACCTACAGCACTAAGCGCACTCCTACAGATCTGAGCGCCCATCTACAGCCCTAATCGACCACCTACAGCCCTCAGCGCCCACCTACAGCCCTCAGCGCCCATCTACAGCCCTAAGCGCCCATCTACAGCCGTAAGCGCCCACCTACAGCCCTAAGCGCCCACCTACAGCCCTAACGGCCGACCTACAGCCCTTAGCGCCCACCTACAGCCATAAGCGCCCACATACAGCCCTAAGCGCCCACCTACATCCCTAGGCGCCCACCTACAGCACTGAGCGCCCACCTACAGCAATGAGCGGCCACCTACAGCCCTAAGCGCCCACCTACAACCCTAAGCGCCCACCCACTGCCCTACGCGCCCACCTACAGCCCTAAGCGCCCATCTACAGCCATAAAGGCCCACCTACAGCCCTAAACGCCCACCTACAGCCCTAAACGCCCACCTACAGCCCTGAGCGCCCACCTACAGCCCTCAGCTCACACATACAGCCCTAAACGCCCACCTACAGCCCTAAACGCCCACCTACAGCCCTGAGCGCACACCTACAGCCCTAAGCGCCGAGCTACAGCCCTAGGCGCCCAACTACAGCCCAAAGCGCCCACCTAAAGCACTGAGCGCCCACCTACAGCCCTAAGCGCCCACCTACAGCCCTATGCGCCCACCTACAGCCCTAAGTGTCCACCTACAGCCCTAAGCGCCCACCGACAGCACTGAGCGCCCACCTACAGCACTAAGCGCACTCCTACAGATCTGAGCGCCCATCTACAGCCCTAATCAACCACCTACAGCCCTAAGCGCACACCTACTGCCCTAAGCGCCCACCTACTGCCCTGAGCGCCCACCTACTGCCCTGAGCGCCCATCTACAGCCCTATGCGCCCACCTACAGCCCTCAGCGCCCACCGACAGCACTGAGCGCCCACCTACAGCACTAAGCGCACTCCTACAGATCTGAGCGCCCATCTACAGCCCTAATCAACCACCTACAGCCCTAAGCGCACACCTACTGCCCTAAGCGCCCACCTACTGCCCTGAGCGCCCACCTACTGCCCTGAGCGCCCACCTACAGCCCTCAGCGCACACCTACAGCCATAAGCGCCCATCTACAGCCCGAAGCGCCCACCTACAGCACTGAGCGCACAACTACAGCCCTAAGCGCCCACCTACAGCCGTAAGCGACCACCTAAAGCCCTAAGCGCCCACCCACAGCCCTAAGCGCCCACCCACTGCCCTATGCGCCCACCTACAGCACTAAGCGACCACCTACAGCCCTAAGCGCCCATCTACAGCCCGAAGCGCCCACCTACAACCCTAAGCGCCCACCTACAGCCCTAAGCGCTCAACTACAGCCCTAAGCGCCCACCCACAGCCCTAAGCGCCCACCTACAGCACTGAGCGCACACCTACAGCCCTAAGCGCCCATCTACAGCCCTAAGCGACCAGCCACTGCCATACGCGCCCACCTACAGCCCTAAGCGCATACCTACAGCCCTAAGCGCCCATCTACAGCTTTAAGCGCCCACCTACAGCCCTAAGCGCCCACTTACAGCCCGAAGCGCACATCTACAGCCCTAACGGCCCACCTACAGCCCTGAGGGCCCACATACAGCCCTAAGCGACCACCTACAGCCCTAGGCGCCCAACTACAGCCCGAAGCGCCCACCCACAGCCCTAAGCGCCCATCTACAGCCCTAAGCGCCCACCTACAGCACTGAGCGCCCACCCACAGCACTGAGCGACCACCTACAGCACCGAGCGCCCACCTACAGCCCTAAGCGCCCACCAACAGCCCTAAGCGCCCACCCACTGCCCTACGCGCCCACCTACAGCCCTACGCGCCCATCTACAGCCATAAGCGCCCACCTACAGCACTAAGCGCCCACCCACTGCCCTACGCGCCCACCTGCAGCCCTAAGCGCCCACCTACAACACTAAGCGCCCACCTACAGCCCTCAGCGCCCACCTAGAGGCCATGAACTCACATCTGCATCCCTGAGCGCACACCTACAGCCCTAAGCGCCCACCTACAGCCATAAGCGCCCACCCACTGCCCTACGCGCCCACCTACAGCCCTACGCGCCCACCTACAGCCCTAAGCGCCCATCTACAGCCCTAAGCGCCCACCTACAGCACTGAGCGCCCACTCACTGCCCTACTCGCCCACCTACAGACCTACTCGCCCACCTACAACCCTAAGCGCCCATCTACAGCCATAAGCGCCCACCTACAGCCATAAGCGCCCACCCACTGCCCTACGCGCCCACCTACAGCCCTAAGCGCCCATCTACAGCCCTAAGCGCCCACCTACAGCACTGAGCGCCCACCCACTGCCCTACTCGCCCACCTACAGACCTACTCGCCCACCTACAACCCTAAGCGCCCATCTACAGCCATAAGCGCCCACCTAAAGCCCTAAGCGCCCACCTACAGCCCTAAACGCCCACCTACAGCCCTAAGCGCCCGCCTGCAGCCCTGGGCGCCCAAATACAGCACTAAGCGCCCACCTACAGCCCTAGGCGCCCAACTACAGCCCTAAGCGCCCACCTACAGCCCTAAGCGCCCATCTACAGCCCGAAGCGCCCAACTACAGCATTGAGCGCCCAACTACAGCCCTAAGCGCCCACCTACAGCCCTAAGCGACCACCTAAAGCCCTAAGCGCCCACCCACAGCCCTAAGCGCCCACGCACTGCCCTACGCGCCCACCTACAGCACTAAGCGACCACCTACAGCCCTAAGCGCCCACCCACAGCCCTAAGCGCCCACGCACTGCCCTACGCGCCCACCTACAGCACTAAGCGACCACCTACAGCCCTAAGTGCCCATCTACAGCCCGAAGCGCCCACCTACAGCCCTAAGCGCCCACCTACAGCCCTCAGTGCTCAACTACAGCCCTAAGCACCCATCTAAAGCCCTAAGCGCCCACCTACAGCACTGAGCGACCAGCCACTGCCATACGCGCCCACCTACAGCCCTAAGCGCATACCTCCAGCCCTAAGCGCCCATCTACAGCTTTAAGCGCCCACCTACAGCCCTAAGGGCCCACCTACAGCCCTGAGCGCCCACCTACAGCCACAAGCGCCCACATACAGCCCTAAGCGACCACCTACAGCCCTAGGCGCCCAACTACAGCCCTAAGCGCCCACCAACAGCCCTAAGCGCCCACCCACTGCCCTACGCGCCCACCTACAGCCCTACGCGCCCATCTACAGCCATAAGGGCCCACCTACAGCCCTAAGCGCCCACCTACAGCCCTAAGCGCCTACCTACAGCCCTAAGCGCCCACCTACATCCCTAACGGCCCACCTACAGCCCTAATCGCCCACCTACAGCCCTAAACGCCCACCTACAGCCCTGAGCGCCCACCTATAGCCCTAAGCGACCACCTAAAGACCTAAGCGACCATCTACTGCCCTAAGCGCACACCTACAGCCATAAGCGCCCACATACAGCCCAAAGCGCCCACCTGCAGCCCTGAGCGCCCACCCACTGCCCTACGCGCCCACGTACATCCCTAAGCGACAACCTACAGGCCTAAGCGCCCACCTACAGCCCTAAGCGCCCACCTACAGCCCTAAGCGCCCACCTACAGCCCTAAGCGCCCACCTACAGCCCTAAGCGCCCACCTACAGCCCTAAGCGCCCACCGAAAGCACTGAGCGCACAACTACAGGCCTAAGCGCACACCTACAGCCCTAAGCGCCCACCTACAGCCATAAGCACCCACATACAGCCCTAAGTGCCCACCTACAGCCCTAGGCGCCCAACTACAGCCCTAAGCGCCCACCCACTGCCCTATGCGCCCACCTACAGCCCTAAGCGCCCATCTACATCCATAAACGCCCACCTACAGCCCTAAGCGCCCACCCACTGCCCTACGCGCCCATCTACAGCCCTAAGCGCGCATCTACAGCCATAAAGGCCCACCTACAGCCCTAAGCGCCCACCTACACGCCTAAGCGACCACCTACAGCCCTAACAGCCCACCTACAGCCCTAACGGCCCACCTACAGCCCGAAGCGCCCACCTACAGCCCTCAGCGCACAACTAGAGCAATAAGCGCCCACATACAGCCCAAAGCGCCCACCTACAGCCCTAGGCGCCCAACCAAAGCCCTAAGCGCCCATCTACAGCCCGAAGCGCCCACCCACTGCCCTACGAGCCCACGTACAGCCCTAAGCGACCACCTACAGCCCTAAGCGCCCACCTACAGCCCTAACCACCCACCTACAGCCCTAAGCGCCCACCTACAGCACTAAGCGCCCAACTACAGCCCTAAGCACCCATCTACAGCCCTAAGCGCCCACCTAAAGCACTGAGTGCACACCTACAGCCCTAAACGCCCATCTACAGCCCTAAGTGACCAGCCACTTCCATACGCGCCCACCTACAGCCCTAAGCGCCCACCTACAGCCGTAAGCGCCCACCTACAGCCCTAACCACCCACCTACAGCCATAAGCGCCCACCCACTGCCCTACGCGCCCACCTACAGCCCTAAGCGCCCACCTACAGCCCTAAGCGCCCAACTACAGCATTGAGCGCCCAACTACAGCCCTAAGCGCCCACCTACAGCCCTAAGCGACCACCTAAAGCCCTAAGCGCCCACCCACAGCCCTAAGCGCCCACCCACTGCCCTACGCGCCCACCTACAGCACTAAGCGACCACCTACAGCCCTAAGTGCCCACCTACAGCCCTAAGCGCCCACCTACAGCCCTCAGTGCTCAACTACAGCCCTAAGCACCCATCTAAAGCCCTAAGCGCCCACCTACCGCACTGAGCGACCAGCCACTGCCATACGCGCCCACCTACAGCCCTAAGCGCATACCTCCAGCCCTAAGCGCCCATCTACAGCTTTAAGCGCCCACCTACAGCCCTAACGGCCCAACTACAGCCCTGAGCACACACCTACAGCCCTGAGCGCCCACCTACAGCCACAAGCGACCACCTACAGCCCTAGGCGCCCAACTACAGCCCTAAGCGCCCACCCACAGCCCTAAGCGCCCACCCACTGCCCTACGCGCCCACGTACATCCCTAAGCGACAACCTACAGGCCTAAGCGCCCATCTACAGCCCTAAGCGCCCACCTACAGCCCTAAGCGCCCACCTACAGCCCTAAGCGCCCACCTACAGCCCTAAGCGCCCAACTACAGCCCTAAGCGCCCACCTAAAGCACTGAGCGCACACCTACAGCCCTAAACGCCCATCTCCAGCCCTAAGCGACCAGCCACTGCCATAGGCGCCCACCTACAGCCCTAAGCGCCCACCTACAGCCCTAAGCGCCCATCTACAGCCGTAGGCGCCCACCTACAGCCCTAACGGCCCACCTACAGCCCTGAGCGCACAACTACAGGCCTAAGCGCACACCTACAGCCCTAAGCGCCCACCTACAGCCATAAGCGCCCACCTACAGCCCTAGGCGCCCAACTACAGCCCTAAGCGCTCATCTACAGCCCTCAGCGCCCACCTACAGCACTGAGCGCCCACCTGCAGCAATGAGCGGCCACCTACAGCCCTAAGCGCCCACCTACAGCCCTAAGGGCCCACCCACTGCCCTATGCGCCCACCTACAGCCCTAAGCGCCCATCTACATCCATAAACGCCCACCTACAGCCCTAAGCGCCCACCCACTGCCCTACGCGCCCACCTACAGCCCTACGCGCGCATCTACAGCCATAAAGGCCCACCTACAGCCCTAAGCGCCCACCTACACGCCTAAGCGACCACCTACAGCCCTAACAGCCCACCTACAGCCCTAAGCGCACACCTACAGCCCTAAGTGCCCAGCTACAGCCCTAGGCGCCCAACTACAGCCCTAAGCGCCCATCTACAGCCCGAAGCGCCCACCCACTGCCCTACGAGCCCACCTACAGCCCTAAGCGCCCACCCACTGCCCTACGAGCCCACGTACAGCCCTAAGCGACCACCTACAGCCCTAAGCGCCCACCTACAGCCCTAACCACCCACCTACAGCCCTAAGCGCCCACCTACAGCACTAAGCGCCCAACTACAGCCCTAAGCACCCATCTACAGCCCTAAGCGCCCACCTAAAGCACTGAGTGCACACCTACAGCCCTAAACGCCCATCTACAGCCCTAAGTGACCAGCCACTTCCATACGCGCCCACCTACAGCCCTAAGCGCCCACCTATAGCCGTAAGCGCCCACCTACAGCCCTAGGCGCCCAAATACAGCACTAAGCGCCCACCTACAGCCCGAAGCGCCCAACTACAGCATTGAGCGCCCAACTACAGCCCTAAGCGCCCACCTAAAGCCCTAAGCGCCCACCCACAGCCCTAAGCGCCCACCCACTGCCCTACGCGCCCACCTACAGCACTAAGCGACCACCTACAGCCCTAAGTGCCCATCTACAGCCCGAAGCGCCCACCTACAGCACTAAGCGCCCACCTACAGCCCTCAGTGCTCAACTACAGCCCTAAGCACCCATCTAAAGCCCTAAGCGCCCACCTACAGCACTGAGCGACCAGCCACTGCCATACGCGCCCACGTACAGCCCTAAGCGCATATCTCCAGCCCTAAGCGCCCATCTACAGCTTTAAGCGCCCACCTACAGCCCTAAGGGCCACCTACAGCCCTAACGGCCCAACTACAGCCCTGAGCACACACCTACAGCCCTGAGCGCCCACCTACAGCCACAAGCGCCCACATACAGCCCTAAGCGACCACCTACAGCCCTAGGCGCCCAACTACAGCCCTAAGCGCCCACCCACAGCCCGAAGCGCCCACCTACAGCCCTAAGCGCCCACCTGCAGCCCTGAGCGCCCACCCACTGCCCTACGCGCCCACGTACATCCCTAAGCGACAACCTACAGCCCTAAGCGCCCACCTACAGCCCTAAGCGCCCACCTACAGCCCTAAGCGCCCACCTACAGCCCTAAGCGCCCACCTACAGCCCTAAGCGCCCAACTACAGCCCTAAGCACCCATCTACAGCCCTAAGCGCCCACCTAAAGCACTGAGCGCACACCTACAGCCCTAAACGCCCATCTACAGCCCTAAGCGACCAGCCACTGCCATAGGCGCCCACCTATAGCCCTAAGCGCCCACCTACAGCCCTGAGCGCAAAACTACAGGCCTAAGCGCACACCTACAGCCCTAACGGCCCACCTACAGCCCTGAGCGCACAACTACAGGCCTAAGCGCACACCTACAGCCCTAAGCGCCCACCTACAGCCATAAGCACCCACATACAGCCCTAAGTGCCCACCTACAGCCCTAGGCGCCCAACTACAGCCCTAAGCGCCCACCTACAGCCCTAAGCGCCCATCTACAGCCCTATGCGCCCACCTACAGCACTGAGCGCCCACCTACAGCAATGAGCGGCCACCTACAGCCCTAAGCGCCCACCTACAGCCCTAAGCGCCCACCCACTGCCCTATGCGCCCACCTACAGCCCTAAGCGCCCACCCACTGCCCTACGCGCCCACCTACAGCCCTAAGCGCCCACCTACACGCCTAAGCGACCACCTACAGCCCTAACAGCCCACCTACAGCCCTAACGGCCCACCTACAGCCCTAAGCGCCCACCTACAGCCCTAAGCGCCCACCTACAGCCCTAGGCGCCCAAATACAGCCCTAAGCGCCCATCTACAGCCCGAAGCGCCCACCTACAGCCCTCAGCGCACACCTAGAGCAATAAGCGCCCACATACAGCCCAAAGCGCCCACCTACAGCCCTAGGCGCCCAACCACAGCCCTAAGCGCCCATCTACAGCCCGAAGCGCCCACCTAAAGCACTGAGCGCACACCTACAGCCCAAAACGCCCATCTACAGCCCTAAGCGACCAGCCACTGCCATACGCGCCCACCTACAGCCCTAAGCGCCCACCTACAGCCCTCAGCTCACACATACAGCCCTAAACGCCCACCTACAGCCCTAAACGCCCACCTACAGCCCTGAGCGCACACCTACAGCCCTAAGCGCCGAGCTACAGCCCTAGGCGCCCAACTACAGCCCAAAGCGCCCACCTAAAGCACTGAGCGCCCACCTACAGCCCTAAGCGCCCACCTACAGCCCTATGCGCCCACCTACAGCCCTAAGTGTCCACCTACAGCCCTCAGCGCCCACCGACAGCACTGGGCGCCCACCTACAACACTAAGCGCACTCCTACAGACCTGATCGCCCACCTACAACACTAAGCGCACTCCTACAGCCCTGCGCGCCGACCTACAGCCCGATGCGCCCACCTGCAGCCCTACAGGCCCACCTGCAGCCCTGAGTGCCCACCTACAGCCCTACGCGCACTCCTACAGACCTGAGCGCCCATCTGCAGCACTCAGCGCCCACCTACAGCCCTAAGCGCCCACCTACAGCCCTCAGCGCCCACCTACAGCCCTAAGCGCCCATCTACAGCCCTATGCGCCCACCTACAGCCCTAAGCGTCCACCTACAGCCCTAAGCGCCCACCTACAGCCCTAAGCGCCCACCGACAGCACTAAGCGCACTCCTACAGACCTGAGCGCCCACCTACAGCCCTCGGCGCCTACCTACAGCCCTAGCGGCCCACCTACAGCCCTAAACGCCCACCTACAGCCCTACAGGCCCACCTACAGCCCTGAGCTCCCACATACAGCCCTCAGCGCCCACCTACAGCCCTGAGCGCACACCGACAGCCTTAAGCGTCCACCTACAGCCCTAAGCGCCCACCTACTGCCCTAATCGCCCACCTACACGTCTGAGCGCCCTCGTACAGCCCTAGGCGCCCAACTACAGCCCGAAGCGCCCACCTACAGCCCTAAGCGCCCACCTACAGCCCTCAGCGCCCACCTACAGGCCTAAGCGCCCATCTACAGCCCTATGCGCCCACCTACAGCCCTAAGCGTCCACCTACAGCGCTAAGCGCCCACCTACAGCCCTAAGCGCCCACCGACAGCACTAAGCGCACTCCTACAGACCTGAGCGCCCACCTACAGCACTGAGCGCCCGCCTACAGACCTGAGCGCCCACCTACAGACCTAGGCGCCCACCTACAGCCCTAGGCGCCCAACTACAGCCCGAATCGCCCACCTACAGCACTGAGCGCCCAACTACAGCACTGAGCACCCACCTACAGCCCTAAGCGACCACCTAAAGCCCTAAGCGCCCACCCACAGCCCTAAGCGCCCACCCACTGCCCTAACGGCCCACCTACAGCCCTGAGCGCCCAACTACAGCCCTAAGCGCCCACCCACAGCCCTAAGCGCCCATCTACTGCCCTAAGCGCCCACCTACAGCACTGAGCGCCCATCTACAGCACTGAGCGCACACCTACAGCACTGAGCGCACACCTACAGCCCTAAGCGCCCATCTACTGCCCTAAGCGCCCACCTACAGCACTGAGCGCCCATCTACAGCACTGAGCGCACACCTACAGCACTGAGCGCACACCTACAGCCCTAAGCGCCCATCTACTGCCCTAAGCGCACACCTACAGCACTGAGCGCCCACCTACAGCACTGAGCGCACACCTACAGCCCTACGTGCCCATCTACAGCCATAAGCGCCCACCTACAGCCCTAAGCGCCCACCTACAGCCCTACGTGCCCATCTACAGCCATAAGCGCCCACCTACAGCCCTAAGCGCCCACCCACTGCCCTACGCGCCCATCTACAGCCCTAAGCGCGCATCTACAGCCATAAAGGCCCACCTACAGCCCTAAGCGCCCACCTACACGCCTAAGCGACCACCTACAGCCCTAACAGCCCATCTACAGCCCTAACGGCCCACCTACAGCCCTCAGCGCACACCTAGACCAATAAGCGCCCACATACAGCCCAAAGCGCCCACCTACAGCCCTAGGCGCCCAACCACAGCCCTAAGCGCCCATCTACAGCCCGAAGCGCCCACCCACTGCCCTACGAGCCCACCTACAGCCCTAAGCGCCCACCCACTGCCCTACGAGCCCACGTACAGCCCTAAGCGACCACCTACAGCCCTAAGCGCCCACCTACAGCCCTAACCACCCACCTACAGCCCTAAGCGCCCACCTACAGCACTAAGCGCCCAACTACAGCCCTAAGCACCCATCTACAGCCCTAAGCGCCCACCTAAAGCACTGAGTGCACACCTACAGCCCTAAACGCCCATCTACAGCCCTAAGTGACCAGCCACTTCCATACGCGCCCACCTACAGCCCTAAGCGCCCAACTACAGCCCTAAGCGCCCACCTACAGCCCTAACGGCCCACCTACAGCCCTGAGCGCACACCTACAGCCCTAAGCGCCCACCTACTGCCCTACGCGCCCACTTACTGCCTTGAGCGCCCACCTACAGCCCTCAGCGCACACCTACAGCCATAATCGCCCAAATACAGCCCAAAGCGCCCACCTACAGCCCTAGGCGCCCAACCACGGCCCTAAGCGCCCACCTACAGCCCTAAGCGCCCACCCACTGCCCTACGAGCCCACGTACAGCCCTAAGCGACCACCTACAGGCCTAAGCACCCATCTACAGCCCTAAGCGCCCACCTACAGCCCTAAGCGCCCAACTACAGCCCTAAGCGCCCACCTAAAGCACTGAGCGCATACCTACAACCCAAAACGCCCATCTACAGCCCTAAGCGACCAGCCACTGCCATACGCGCCCACCTACAGCCCTAAGCGCCCATCTACAGCCGTAAGCGCCCACCTACAGCCCTGAGCGCACACCTACAGCCCTAAGCGCCCACCTACAGCCCTAAGCGCCCACCTACATCCCTAGGCGACCAACTACAGCCCTAAGCGCCCACCTACAGCCCTAAGCGCCCATCTACAGCCCTATGCGCCCACCTACAGCACTGAGCGCCCGCCTACAGCAATGAGCGGCCACCTACAGCCCTAAGCGCCCACCCACTGCCCTACGCGCCCATCTACAGCCCTAAGCGCCCATCTACAGCCATAAAGGCCCACCTACAGCCCTAAGCGCCCACCTACACGCCTAACCGACAACCTACAGCCCTAAGCGCCCACCTACAGCCCTAACGGCCCACCTACAGCCCTAAACGCCCACCTACAGCCCTAAACGCCCACCTACAGCCCTAAACGCCCACCTACAGCCCTAAGCGACCACCTACAGCCCTAACGGCCCACCTACAGCCCTAAGCGCCCACCTACAGCCCTAAGCGCCCACCTACAGCCCTAAGCGCCCATCTACAGCCCGAAGCGCCCACCTACAGCCATAATCGCCCACATACAGCCCAAAGCGCCCACCTACAGCCCTAGGCGCCCAAACACAGCCCTAAGCGCCCATCGACAGCCCGAAGCGCCCAAGTACAGTCCTAAGCGCCCACCTACAGCCCTAAGCGCCCACCCACTGCCCTACGAGCCCACGTACAGCCCTAAGCGACCACCTACAGGCCTAAGCGCCCATCTACAGCCCTAAGCGCCCACCTACAGCCCTAAGCGCCCAACTACAGCTCTAAGCACCCACCTACAGCCCTAAGCGCCCACCTAAAGCAGTAAGCGCATACCTACAGCCCAAAACGCCCATCTACAGCCCTAAGCGACCAGCCACTGCCATACGCGGCCACCTACAGCCCTAAGCGCCCACCTACAGCCCTAAGCGCCCATCTACAGCCGTAAGCGCCCACCTACAGCCCTAAGCGCCCACCTACAGCCCTAACGGCCGACCTACAGCCCTTAGCGCCCACCTACAGCCATAAGCGCCCACATTCAGCCCTAAGCGCCCACCTACATCCCTAGGCGCCCACCTACAGCACTGAGCGCCCACCTACAGCAATGAGCGGCCACCTACAGCCCTAAGCGCCCACCTACAACCCTAAGCGCCCACCCACTGCCCTACGCGCCCACCTACAGCCCTAAGCGCGCATCTACAGCCATAAAGGCCCACCTACAGCCCTAAGCGCCCACCTACACGCCTAAGCGACCACCTACAGCCCTAACAGCCCACCTACAGCCCTAAGCGCACACCTACAGCCCTAAGTGCCCAGCTACAGCCCTAGGCGCCCAACTACAGCCCTAAGCGACCACCTACAGCCCTAAGCGCCCACCCACTGCACTAACGGCCCACCTACAGCCCTGAGCGCCCAACTACAGCCCTAAGCGCCCATCTACTGCCCTAAGCGCCCACCTACAGCACTGAGCGCCCATCTACAGCACTGAGCGCACACCTACAGCACTGAGCGCACACCTACAGCCCTAAGCGCCCACCTACAGCCCTACGTGCCCATCTACAGCCCTACGCGCCCATCTACAGCCCTAAGCGCGCATCTACAGCCATAAAGGCCCACCTACAGCCCTAAGCGCCCACGTACACGCCTAAGCGACCACCTACAGCCCTAACAGCCCACCTACAGCCCTAACGGCCCACCTACAGCCCTCAGCGCACACCTAGAGCAATAAGCGCCCACATACAGCCCAAAGCGCCCACCTACAGCCCTAGGCGCCCAACCACAGCCCTAAGCGCCGATCTACAGCCCGAAGCGCCCACCCACTGCCCTACGAGCCCACCTACAGCCCTAAGCGCCCACCCACTGCCCTACGAGCCCACGTACAGCCCTAAGCGACCACATACAGCCCTAAGCGCCCACCTACAGCCCTAACCACCCACCTACAGCCCTAAGCGCCCACCTACAGCACTAAGCGCCCAACTACAGCCCTAAGCACCCATCTACAGCCCTAAGCGCCCACCTAAAGCACTGAGTGCACACCTACAGCCCTAAACGCCCATCTACAGCCCTAAGTGACCAGCCACTTCCATACGCGCCCACCTACAGCCCTAAGCGCCCACCTACAGCCCTAAGCGCCCACCTACAGCCGTAAGCGCCCACCTACAGCCATAAGCGCCCACCCACTGCCCTACGCGCCCACCTACAGCCCTAAGCGCCCACCTACAGCCATAAGCGCCCACCTACAGCCCTAAGCGCCCACCTACAGCACTGAGCGCCCACCCACTGCCCTACGCGCCCACCTACAGCACTAAGCGACCACCTACAGCCCTAAGTGCCCATCTACAGCCCGAAGCGCCCACCTACAGCACTAAGCGTCCACCTACAGCCCTCAGTGCTCAACTACAGCCCTAAGCACCCATCTAAAGCCCTAAGCGCCCACCTACAGCACTGAGCGACCAGCCACTGCCATACGCGCCCACCTACAGCCCTAAGCGCATACCTCCAGCCCTAAGCGCCCATCTACAGCTTTAAGCGCCCACCTACAGCCCTAAGGGCCCACCTACAGCCCTAACGGCCCAACTACAGCCCTGAGCACACACCTACAGCCCTGATCGCCCACCTACAGCCACAAGCGCCCACATACAGCCCTAAGCGACCACCTACAGCCCTAGGCGCCCAACTACAGCCCTAAGCGCCCACCCACAGCCCTAAGCGCCCACCCACAGCCCTAAGCGCCCACCAACAGACCTAAGCGCCCACCCACTGCCCTACGCGCCCACCTACAGCCCTACGCGCCCATCTACAGCCATAAGGGCCCACCTACAGCCCTAAGCGCCCACCTACAGCCCTAAGCGCCTACCTACAGCCCTAAGCGCCCACCTACATCCCTAACGGCCCACCTACAGCCCTAATCGCCCACCTACAGCCCTAAACGCCCACCTACAGCCCTGAGCGCCCACCTATAGCCCTAAGCGACCAACTAAAGACCTAAGCGACCATCTACTGCCCTAAGCGCACACCTACAGCCCTAAGCGCCCACCTACAGCCCTAAGCGCCCAACTACAGCCCTAAGCACCCATCTACAGCCCTAAGCGCCCACCTAAAGCACTGAGCGCCCACCTACAGCCCTAGGAGCCCAACCACAGCCATAAGCGCCCATCTACAGCCCGAAGCGCCCACCTACAGCCCTAGGCGCCCAACCACAGCCATAAGCGCCCATCTACAGCCCGAAGCGCCCACCTGCAGCCCTGAGCGCCCACCCACTGCCCTACGCGCCCACGTACATCCCTAAGCGACAACCTACAGCCCTAAGCGCCCACCTACAGCCCTAAGCGCCCACCTACAGCCCTAAGCGCCCAGCTACAGCCCTAAGCGCCCACCTACAGCCCTAAGCGCCCAACTACAGCCCTAAGCACCCATCTACAGCCCTAAGCGCCCACCTAAAGCACTGAGCGCACACCTACAGCCCTAAACGCCCATCTACAGCCCTAAGCGACCAGCCACTGCCATAGGCGCCCACCTACAACCCTAAGCGCCCACCTACAGCCCTAAGCGCCCACCTACAGCCCTGAGCGCACAACTACAGGCCTAAGCGCACACCTACAGCCCTAACGGCCCACCTACAGCCCTGAGCGCACAACTACAGGCCTAAGCGCACACCTACAGCCCTAAGCGCCCACCTACAGCCATAAGCACCCACATACAGCCCTAAGTGCCCACCTACAGCCCTAGGCGCCCAACTACAGCCCTAAGCGCCCACCTACAGCCCTAAGCGCCCATCTACAGCCCTAAGCGCCCACCTACAGCACTGAACGCCCACCTACAGCAATGAGCGGCCACCTACAGCCCTAAGCGCCCACCTACAGCCCTAAGCGCCCACCCACTGCCCTATGCGCCCACCTACAGCCCTAAGCGCCCACCCACTGCCCTACGCGCCCACCTACAGCCCTAAGCGCGCATCTACAGCCATAAAGGCCCACCTACAGCCCTAAGCGCCCACCTACACGCCTAAGCGACCACCTACAGCCCTAACAGCCCACCTACAGCCCTAACGGCCCACCTACAGCCCTAAGCGCACACCTACAGCCCTAAGCGCCCAGCTACAGCCCTAGGCGCCCAACTACAGCCCTAAGCGCCCATCTACAGCCCGAAGCGCCCACCTACAGCCCTCAGCGCGCATCTACAGCCATAAAGGCCCACCTACAGCCCTAAGCGCCCACCTACACGCCTAAGCGACCACCTACAGCCCTAACAGCCCACCTACAGCCCTAACGGCCCACCTACAGCCCTAAGCGCACACCTACAGCCCTAAGTGCCCACCTACAGCCCTAGGCGCCCAACTACAGCCCTAAGCGCCCACCTACAGCCCTAAGCGCCCATCTACAGCCCTAAGCGCCCACCTACAGCACTGAACGCCCACCTACAGCAATGAGCGGCCACCTACAGCCCTAAGCGCCCACCTACAGCCCTAAGCGCCCACCCACTGCCCTATGCGCCCACCTACAGCCCTAAGCGCCCACCCACTGCCCTACGCGCCCACCTACAGCCCTAAGCGCGCATCTACAGCCATAAAGGCCCACCTACAGCCCTAAGCGCCCACCTACACGCCTAAGCGACCACCTACAGCCCTAACAGCCCACCTACAGCCCTAACGGCCCACCTACAGCCCTAAGCGCACACCTACAGCCCTAAGCGCCCAGCTACAGCCCTAGGCGCCCAACTACAGCCCTAAGCGCCCATCTACAGCCCGAAGCGCCCACCTACAGCCCTCAGCGCACACCTAGAGCAATAAGCGCCCACATACAGCCCAAAGCGCCCACCTACAGCCCTAGGCGCCCAACCACAGCGCTAAGCGCCCATCTACAGCCCGAAGCGCCCACCTAAAGCACTGAGCGCACACCTACAGCCCAAAACGCCCATCTACAGCCCTAAGCGACCAGCCACTGCCATACGCGCCCACCTACAGCCCTAAGCGCCCACCTACAGCCCTCAGCTCACACATACAGCCCTAAACGCCCACCTACAGCCCTAAACGCCCACCTACAGCCCTGAGCGCACACCTACAGCCCTAAGCGCCGAGCTACAGCCCTAGGCGCCCAACTACAGCCCAAAGCGCCCACCTAAAGCACTGAGCGCCCACCTACAGCCCTAAGCGCCCACCTACAGCCCTATGCGCCCACCTACATCCCTAAGTGTCCACCTACAGCCCTCAGCGCCCACCGACAGCACTGGGCGCCCACCTACAACACTAAGCGCACTCCTACAGACCTGATCGCCCACCTACAGCACTAAGCGCACTCCTACAGCCCTGCGCGCCCACCTACAGGTTTGAGCGCCCACCTACAGCCCGATGCGCCCACCTACAGCCCGATGCGCCCACCTGCAGCCCTACAGGCCCACCTGCAGCCCTGAGTGCCCACCTACAGCCCTGAGCTCCCACATACAGCCCTAAGCGCACACCTACTGCCTTGAGCGCCCAGCTACAGCCCTCAGCCCTCACCTACAGCCCTAAGCGCCCACCGACAGCACTGAGCGCCCACCTACAGCCCTACGCGCACTCCTACAGACCTGAGCGCCCATCTGCAGCACTCAGCGCACACCTACAGCCCTAAGCGTCCACCTACAGCCCTAACCGCCCACCTACAGCCCTAGGCGCCCACCTATAGCCCTCAGCGCCCACCTACAGCCCTAAGCGCCCACCTACAGCCCTGAGCGCACAACTACAGGCCTAAGCGCACACCTACAGCCCTAACGGCCCACCTACAGCCCTGAGCGCACAACTACAGGCCTAAGCGCACACCTACAGCCCTAAGCGCCCACCTACAGCCATAAGCACCCACATACAGCCCAAAGCGCCCACCTACAGCCCTAGGCGCCCAACCACAGCGCTAAGCGCCCATCTACAGCCCGAAGCGCCCACCTAAAGCACTGAGCGCACACCTACAGCCCAAAACGCCCATCTACAGCCCTAAGCGACCAGCCACTGCCATACGCGCCCACCTACAGCCCTAAGCGCCCACCTACAGCCCTCAGCTCACACATACAGCCCTAAACGCCCACCTACAGCCCTAAACGCCCACCTACAGCCCTGAGCGCACACCTACAGCCCTAAGCGCCGAGCTACAGCCCTAGGCGCCCAACTACAGCCCAAAGCGCCCACCTAAAGCACTGAGCGCCCACCTACAGCCCTAAGCGCCCACCTACAGCCCTATGCGCCCACCTACATCCCTAAGTGTCCACCTACAGCCCTCAGCGCCCACCGACAGCACTGGGCGCCCACCTACAACACTAAGCGCACTCCTACAGACCTGATCGCCCACCTACAGCACTAAGCGCACTCCTACAGCCCTGCGCGCCCACCTACAGGTTTGAGCGCCCACCTACAGCCCGATGCGCCCACCTACAGCCCGATGCGCCCACCTGCAGCCCTACAGGCCCACCTGCAGCCCTGAGTGCCCACCTACAGCCCTGAGCTCCCACATACAGCCCTAAGCGCACACCTACTGCCTTGAGCGCCCAGCTACAGCCCTCAGCCCTCACCTACAGCCCTAAGCGCCCACCGACAGCACTGAGCGCCCACCTACAGCCCTACGCGCACTCCTACAGACCTGAGCGCCCATCTGCAGCACTCAGCGCACACCTACAGCCCTAAGCGTCCACCTACAGCCCTAACCGCCCACCTACAGCCCTAGGCGCCCACCTATAGCCCTCAGCGCCCACCTACAGCCCTAAGCGCCCACCTACAGCCCTGAGCGCACAACTACAGGCCTAAGCGCACACCTACAGCCCTAACGGCCCACCTACAGCCCTGAGCGCACAACTACAGGCCTAAGCGCACACCTACAGCCCTAAGCGCCCACCTACAGCCATAAGCACCCACATACAGCCCTAAGTGCCCACCTACAGCCCTAGGCGCCCAACTACAGCCCTAAGCGCCCACCTACAGCCCTAAGCGCCCATCTACAGCCCTAAGCGCCCACCTACAGCACTGAACGCCCACCTACAGCAATGAGCGGCCACCTACAGCCCTAAGCGCCCACCTACAGCCCTAAGCGCCCACCCACTGCCCTATGCGCCCACCTACAGCCCTAAGCGCCCACCCACTGCCCTACGCGCCCACCTACAGCCCTAAGCGCGCATCTACAGCCATAAAGGCCCACCTACAGCCCTAAGCGCCCACCTACACGCCTAAGCGACCACCTACAGCCCTAACAGCCCACCTACAGCCCTAACGGCCCACCTACAGCCCTAAGCGCACACCTACAGCCCTAAGCGCCCAGCTACAGCCCTAGGCGCCCAACTACAGCCCTAAGCGCCCATCTACAGCCCGAAGCGCCCACCTACAGCCCTCAGCGCACACCTAGAGCAATAAGCGCCCACATACAGCCCAAAGCGCCCACCTACAGCCCTAGGCGCCCAACCACAGCGCTAAGCGCCCATCTACAGCCCGAAGCGCCCACCTAAAGCACTGAGCGCACACCTACAGCCCAAAACGCCCATCTACAGCCCTAAGCGACCAGCCACTGCCATACGCGCCCACCTACAGCCCTAAGCGCCCACCTACAGCCCTCAGCTCACACATACAGCCCTAAACGCCCACCTACAGCCCTAAACGCCCACCTACAGCCCTGAGCGCACACCTACAGCCCTAAGCGCCGAGCTACAGCCCTAGGCGCCCAACTACAGCCCAAAGCGCCCACCTAAAGCACTGAGCGCCCACCTACAGCCCTAAGCGCCCACCTACAGCCCTATGCGCCCACCTACATCCCTAAGTGTCCACCTACAGCCCTCAGCGCCCACCGACAGCACTGGGCGCCCACCTACAACACTAAGCGCACTCCTACAGACCTGATCGCCCACCTACAGCACTAAGCGCACTCCTACAGCCCTGCGCGCCCACCTACAGGTTTGAGCGCCCACCTACAGCCCGATGCGCCCACCTACAGCCCGATGCGCCCACCTGCAGCCCTACAGGCCCACCTGCAGCCCTGAGTGCCCACCTACAGCCCTGAGCTCCCACATACAGCCCTAAGCGCACACCTACTGCCTTGAGCGCCCAGCTACAGCCCTCAGCCCTCACCTACAGCCCTAAGCGCCCACCGACAGCACTGAGCGCCCACCTACAGCCCTACGCGCACTCCTACAGACCTGAGCGCCCATCTGCAGCACTCAGCGCACACCTACAGCCCTAAGCGTCCACCTACAGCCCTAACCGCCCACCTACAGCCCTAGGCGCCCACCTATAGCCCTCAGCGCCCACCTACAGCCCTAAGCGCCCACCTACAGCCCTCAGCGCCCACCTACAGCCCTAAGCGCCCATCTACAGCCCTATGCGCCCACCTACAGCCCTAAGCGTCCATCTACAGCCCTAAGCGCCCACCTACAGCCCTAAGCGCCCACCGACAGCACTAAGCGCACTCCTACAGACCTGAGCGCCCACCTACAGCCCTCGGCGCCTACCTACAGCCCTAACGACCCACCTACAGCCCTCGGCGCCTACCTACAGCCCTAACGGCCCACCTACAGCCCTACAGGCCCACCTACAGCCCTGAGCTCCCACATACAGCCCTCAGCGCCCACCTACAGCCCTGAGCGCACACCGACAGCCTTAAACGTCCACCTACAGCCCTAAGCGCCCACCTACTGCCCTAATCGCCCACCTACACGTCTGAGCGCCCTCGTACAGCCCTAGGCGCCCAACTACAGCCCGAAGCGCCCACCTACAGCCCTAAGCGCCCATCTACAGCCCTATGCGCCCACCTACAGCCCTAAGCGTCCACCTACAGCGCTAAGCGCCCACCTACAGCCCTAAGCGCCCACCGACAGCACTAAGCGCACTCCTACAGACCTGAGCGCCCACCTACAGCACTGAGCGCCCGCCTACAGACCTGAGCGCCCACCTACAGCCCAAAGCGCCCACCTACAGCCCTAGGCGCCCAACTACAGCCCGAATCGCCCACCTACAGCACTGAGCGCCCAACTACAGCACTGAGCACCGACCTACAGCCCTAAGCGACCACCTAAAGCCCTAAGTGCCCACCCACAGCCCTAAGCGCCCACCCACTGCCCTAACGGCCCACCTACAGCCCTGAGCGCCCAACTACAGCCCTAAGCGCCCACCCACAGCCCTAAGCGCCCATCTACTGCCCTAAGCGCCCACCTACAGCACTGAGCGCCCATCTACAGCACTGAGCGCACACCTACAGCACTGAGCGCACACCTACAGCCCTAAGCGCCCACCTACAGCCCTACGTGCCCATCTACAGCCATAAGCGCCCACCTACAGCCCTAAGCGCCCACCTACAGCCCTACGTGCCCATCTACAGCCATAAGCGCCCACCTACAGCCCTAAGCGCCCACCCACTGCCCTACGCGCCCATCTACAGCCCTAAGCGCGCATCTACAGCCATAAAGGCCCACCTACAGCCCTAAGCGCCCACCTACACGCCTAAGCGACCACCTACAGCCCTAACAGCCCACCTACAGCCCTAACAGCCCACCTACAGCCCTAACGGCCCACCTACAGCCCTCAGCGCACACCTAGAGCAATAAGCGCCCACATACAGCCCAAAGCGCCCACCTACAGCCCTAGGCGCCCAACCACAGCCCTAAGCGCCCATCTACTGCCCGAAGCGCCCACCCACTGCCCTACGAGCCCACCTACAGCCCTAAGCGCCCACCCACTGCCCTACGAGCCCACGTACAGCCCTAAGCGACCACCTACAGCCCTAAGCGCCCACCTACAGCCCTAACCACCCACCTACAGCCCTAAGCGCCCACCTACAGCACTAAGCGCCCAACTACAGCCCTAAGCACCCATCTACAGCCCTAAGCGCCCACCTAAAGCACTGAGTGCACACCTACAGCCCTAAACGCCCATCTACAGCCCTAAGTGACCAGCCACTTCCATACGCGCCCACCTACAGCCCTAAGCGCCCACCTACAGCCCTAAGCGCCCACCTACAGCCCTAACGGCCCACCTACAGCCCTGAGCGCACACCTACAGCCCTAAGCGCCCACCTACTGCCCTACGCGCCCACTTACTGCCTTGAGCGCCCACCTACAGCCCTCAGCGCACACCTACAGCCATAAGCGCCCAAATACAGCCCAAAGCGCCCACCTACAGCCCTAGGCGCCCAACCACGGCCCTAAGCGCCCACCTACAGCCCTAAGCGCCCACCCACTGCCCTACGAGCCCACGTACAGCCCTAAGCGACCACCTACAGGCCTAAGCACCCATCTACAGCCCTAAGCGCCCACCTACAGCCCTAAGCGCCCAACTACAGCCCTAAGCGCCCACCTAAAGCACTGAGCGCATACCTACAGCCCAAAACGCCCATCTACAGCCCTAAGCGACCAGCCACTGCCATACGCGCCCACCTACAGCCCTAAGCGCCCATCTACAGCCGTAAGCGCCCACCTACAGCCCTGAGCGCACACCTACAGCCCTAAGCGCCCACCTACAGCCATAAGCGCCCACCTACAGCCCTAAGCGCCCACCTACATCCCTCGGCGACCAACTACAGCCCTAAGCGCCCACCTACAGCCCTAAGCGCCCATCTACAGCCCTATGCGCCCACCTACAGCACTGAGCGCCCGCCTACAGCAATGAGCGGCCACCTACAGCCCTAAGCGCCCACCCACTGCCCTACGCGCCCATCTACAGCCCTAGGCGCCCATCTACAGCCATAAAGGCCCACCTACAGCCCTAAGCGCCCACCTACACGCCTAACCCACAACCTACAGCCCTAAGCGCCCACCTACAGCCCTAACGGCCCACCTACAGCCCTAAACGCCCACCTACAGCCCTAAACGCCCACCTACAGCCCTAAACGCCCACCTACAGCCCTAAGCGACCACCTACAGCCCTAACGGCCCACCTACAGCCCTAAGCGCCCACCTACAGCCCTAAGCGCCCACCTACAGCCCTAAGCGCCCATCTACAGCCCGAAGCGCCCACCTACAGCCATAATCGCCCACATACAGCCCAAAGCGCCCACCTACAGCCCTAGGCGCCCAAACACAGCCCTAAGCGCCCATCTACAGCCCGAAGCGCCCAAGTACAGTCCTAAGCGCCCACCTACAGCCCTAAGCGCCCACCCACTGCCCTACGAGCCCACGTACAGCCCTAAGCGACCACCTACAGGCCTAAGCGCCCATCTACAGCCCTAAGCGCCCACCTACAGCCCTAAGCGCCCAACTACAGCTCTAAGCACCCACCTACAGCCCTAAGCGCCCACCTAAAGCACTAAGCGGATACCTACAGCCCAAAACGCCCATCTACAGCCCTAAGCGACCAGCCACTGCCATACGCGCCCACCTACAGCCCTAAGCGCCCACCTACAGCCCTAAGCGCCCACCTACAGCCCTAACGGCCGACCTACAGCCCTTAGCGCCCACCTACAGCCATAAGCGCCCACATACAGCCCTAAGCGCCCACCTACATCCCTAGGCCCCCACCTACAGCACTGAGCGCCCACCTACAGCAATGAGCGGCCACCTACAGCCCTAAGCGCCCACCTACAACCCTAAGCGCCCACCCACTGCCCTACGCGCCCACCTACAGCCCTAAGCGCCCATCTACAGCCATAAAGGCCCACCTACAGCCCTAAACGCCCACCTACAGCCCTGAGCGCCCACCTACAGCCCTCAGCTCACACATACAGCCCTAAACGCCCACCTACAGCCCTAAACGCCCACCTACAGCCCTGAGCGCACACCTACAGCCCTAAGCGCCGAGCTACAGCCCTAAGTGTCCACCTACAGCCCTAAGCGCCCAACTACAGCCCTAAGTGTCCACCTACAGCCCTAAGCGTCCACCTACAGCCCTCAGCGCCCACCGACAGCACTGGGCGCCCACCTACAACACTAAGCGCACTCCTACAGCCCTGCGCGCCCACCTACAGGTTTGAGCGCCCACCTACAGCCCGATGCGCCCACCTGCAGCCCTACAGGCCCACCTGCAGCCCTGAGTGCCCACCTACAGCCCTGAGCTCCCACATACAGCCCTAAGCGCACACCTACTGCCTTGAGCGCCCAGCTACAGCCCTCAGCCCTCACCTACAGCCCTAAGCGCCCACCGACAGCACTGAGCGCCCACCTACAGCCCTACGCGCACTCCTACAGACCTGAGCGCCCATCTGCAGCACTCAGCGCACACCTACAGCCCTAAGCGTCCACCTACAGCCCTAACCGCCCACCTACAGCCCTAGGCGCCCACCTATAGCCCTCAGCGCCCACCTACAGCCCTAAGCACCCACCTACAGCCCTAAGCGCCCACCTACAGCCCTAAGCGTCCACCTACAGCCCTAACCGCCCACCTACAGCCCTAGGCGCCCACCTATAGCCCTCAGCGCCCACCTACAGCCCTAAGCGCCCACCTACAGCCCTCAGCGCCCACCTACAGCCCTAAGCACCCACCTACAGCCCTAAGCGCCCACCTACAGCCCTAAACACCCACCTACAGACCTGAGCGCCCACCTACAGCCCTAAGCACCCACCTACAGACCTGAGCGCCCACCTACAGACCTAGGCGCCCACCTACAGCCCTAAGCACCCACCTACAGACCTGAGCGCCCACCTACACGTCTGAGCGCCCTCGTACAGCCCTAATCGCCCACCTAAAGCCCACAGCGCCCACCTACAGTCCTAAGCGCCCACCTAAAGCCCACAGCGCCCACCTACAGTCCTAAGCGCCTACCTAAAGCCCACAGCGCCCACCTACAGTCCTAAGCGCCCACCTACAGCACTATGCGCCCAACTACAGCCCTGAGCGCCCACCTATAAAGCGCCCACCTATAAAGCGCCCACTTGCAGCCCTAAGCGCTGATCTACAGCCCTCAGCGCCCACGTACAGCTATGAGCACCCTCCTGCAACACTAAGCGCCCACCTACAGCCCTGAGCGCCCAAATACGGCCCTGATCGCCCACCTACAGCCCTACGCGCCCACCTACGCGCCCATCTACTGCCCTGAGCGCCCACCTACAGCACTGAGCGCCCAAATACGGCCCTTATTGCCCACCTACAGCCCTAATCGCCCACCTACAGCCCTACGCGCCCACCTAAGCGCCCATCTACAGCCCTGAGCGCCCACCTACAGCCCTAAGCGCCCACCTACAGCCCTAAGCGCCCACCTACAGCCCTAAGCACCCACCTGCAGCCCTAAGCGACCGCCTACAGCCCTGAGTGCCCACCTACAGCCCTAAGCGCCCATCTACAGCCTTAAGCGCCCACCTGCAGCCCTAAGCGACCGCCTACAGCCCTGAGTGCCCACCTACAGCCCTGAATGCCAACTAAAGCCCTGAACGCCAACTGAAGCCCTAACCGCCCACCTACACCTCTGAGCGCCCTCGTACAGCCCTGAGCGCCCACCTACAGCCCTAAGCGCCCAACTACAGCCCTAGTCGCCCACCTGCAGGCGTGAGCACCCACCTACAGCCCTAAGCGCCCACCTTCAGCCCTGAGCGCACACCTACAAACCTAAGCGCGCACCTACAGCCCTAAGCGACCACCTACAGCCCTAAGCGACCACCTAAAGCACTGAGCGCCCACCCGCAGCCCTAAGCGCACACCTACAGCTCTATGCGCCCATCTACAGGACTAATCGCCCACCTACAGCCCTGAGCGCCCTCCTACATCCCTAAGTGCGCACCTAAAGCACTAGGCGCCCACCTACAGCCCTAAGCGCCCACTGTACAGCACTCAGCGCCCACCTACAGCCGTAAGCGCCCACCGACAGCCCTGAGCGCCCACCTAAAGCCCTAACCGCCCACCTACAGCCCGAAGCGCCCAGCTCCAGCCCTAAGCGCCAACCTACAGCCCTAAGCGCCCACCTACAGCCCTAAGCGGCAACCTAAAGTACAAGGCGCCCACCTACAGCCCTAAGCGCCCACCTACAGCCCTGAGCGCCCACCTACAGCCCTAAGCGCCCACCGACAGCACTGAGCGCCCACCTACAGCACTAAGCGCACTCCTACAGATCTGAGCGCCCATCTACAGCCCTAATCGACCACCTACAGCCCTCAGCGCCCACCTACAGCCCTCAGCGCCCATCTACAGCCCTATGCGCCCACCTACAGCCCTAAGCGTCCACCTACAGCCCTCAGCGCCCACCGACAGCACTGAGCGCCCACCTACAGCACTAAGCGCACTCCTACAGATCTGTGCGCCCATCTACAGCCCTAATCAACCACCTACAGCCCTAAGCGCCCACCTACTGCCCTGAGCGCCCACCTACTGCCCTGAGCGCCCACCTACAGCCCTCAGCGCACACCTACAGCCATAAGCGCCCATCTACAGCCCGAAGCGCCCACCTACAGCACTGAGCGCACAACTACAGCCCTAAGCGCCCACCTACAGCCCTAAGCGACCACCTAAAGCCCTAAGCGCCCACCCACAGCCCTAAGCGCCCACCCACTGCCCTATGCGCCCACCTACAGCACTAAGCGACCACCTACAGCCCTAAGCGCCCATCTACAGCCCGAAGCGCCCACCTACAACCCTAAGCGCCCACCTACAGCCCTAAGCGCTCAACTACAGCCCTAAGCGCCCACCCACAGCCCTAAGCGCCCACCTACAGCACTGAGCGCACACCTACAGCCCTAAGCGCCCATCTACAGCCCTAAGCGACCAGCCACTGCCATACGCGCCCACCTACAGCCCTAAGCGCATACCTACAGCCCTAAGCGCCCATCTACAGCTTTAAGCGCCCACCTACAGCCCTAAGCGCCCACTTACAGCCCGAAGCGCACATCTACAGCCCTAACGGCCCACCTACAGACCTGAGGGCCCACATACAGCCCTAAGCGACCACCTACAGCCCTAGGCGCCCAACTACAGCCCGAAGCGCCCACCCACAGCCCTAAGCGCCCATCTACAGCCCTAAGCGCCCACCTACAGCACTGAGCGCCCACCTACAGCACTGAGCGACCACCTACAGCACTGAGCGCCCACCTACAGCCCTAAGCGCCCACCAACAGCCCTAAGCGCCCACCCACTGCCCTACGCGCCCACCTACAGCCCTACGCGCCCATCTACAGCCATAAGCGCCCACCTACAGCACTAAGCGCCCACCCACTGCCCTATGCGCCCACCTGCAGCCCTAAGCGCCCACCTACAACACTAAGCGCCCACCTACAGCCCTCAGCGCCCACCTAGAGGCCATGAACTCACATCTGCATCCCTGAGCGCACACCTACAGCCCTAAGCGCCCACCTACAGCCATAAGCGCCCACCCACTGCCCTACGCGCCCACCTACAGCCCTACGCGCCCACCTACAGCCCTAAGCGCCCATCTACAGACCTAAGCGCCCACCTACAGCACTGAGCGCCCACTCACTGCCCTACTCGCCCACCTACAGACCTACTCGCCCACCTACAACCCTAAGCGCCCATCTACAGCCATAAGCGCCCACCTACAGCCATAAGCGCCCACCTACAGCCCTAAACGCCCACCTACAGCCCTAAGCGCCCGCCTGCAGCCCTGGGCGCCCAAATACAGCACTAAGCGCCCACCTACAGCCCTAGGCGCCCAACTACAGCCCTAAGCGCCCACCTACAGCCCTAAGCGCCCACCTACAGCCCTAAGCGCCCACCTACAGCCCTAAGCGCCCATCTACAGCCCGAAGCGCCCAACTACAGCATTGAGCGCCCAACTACAGCCCTAAGCGCCCACCTACAGCCCTAAGCGACCACCTAAAGCCCTAAGCGCCCACCCACAGCCCTAAGCGCCCACGCACTGCCCTACGCGCCCACCTACAGCACTAAGCGACCACCTACAGCCCTAAGTGCCCATCTACAGCCCGAAGCGCCCACCTACAGCCCTAAGCGCCCACCTACAGCCCTCAGTGCTCAACTACAGCCCTAAGCACCCATCTAAAGCCCTAAGCGCCCACCTACAGCACTGAGCGACCAGCCACTGCCATACGCGCCCACCTACAGCACTAAGCGCATACCTCCAGCCCTAAGCGCCCATCCACAGCTTTAAGCGCCCACCTACAGCCCTAAGGGCCCACCTACAGCCCTGAGCGCCCACCTACAGCCACAAGCGCCCACATACAGCCCTAAGCGACCACCTACAGCCCTAGGCGCCCAACTACAGCCCTAAGCGCCCACCAACAGCCCTAAGCGCCCACCCACTGCCCTACGCGCCCACCTACAGCCCTACGCGCCCATCTACAGCCATAAGGGCCCACCTACAGCCCTAAGCGCCCACCTACAGCCCTAAGCGCCTACCTACAGCCCTAAGCGCCCACCTACATCCCTAACGGCCCACCTACAGCCCTAATCGCCCACCTACAGCCCTAAACGCCCACCTACAGCCCTGAGCGCCCACCTATAGCCCTAAGCGACCACCTAAAGACCTAAGCGACCATCTACTGCCCTAAGCGCACACCTACAGCCATAAGCGCCCACATACAGCCCAAAGCGCCCACCTGCAGCCCTGAGCGCCCACCCACTGCCCTACGCGCCCACGTACATCCCTAAGCGACAACCTACAGGCCTAAGCGCCCACCTACAGCCCTAAGCGCCCACCTACAGCCCTAAGCGCCCACCTACAGCCCTAAGCGCCCACCTACAGCCCTAAGCGCCCACCTACAGCCCTAAGCGCCCACCTAAAGCACTGAGCGCACACCTACAGCCCTAAACGCCCATCTACAGCCCTAAGCGACCAGCCACTGCCATAGGCGCCCACCTACAGCCCTAAGCGCCCACCTACAGCCCTAAGCGCCCATCTACAGCCGTAGGCGCCCACCTACAGCCCTAACGGCCCACCTACAGCCCTGAGCGCACAACTACAGGCCTAAGCGCACACCTACAGCCCTAAGCGACCACCTACAGCCATAAGCACCCACATACAGCCCTAAGTGCCCACCTACAGCCCTAGGCGCCCAACTACAGCCCTAAGCGCTCATCTACAGCCCTAAGCGCCCACCTACAGCACTGAGCGCCCACCTGCAGCAATGAGCGGCCACCTACAGCCCTAAGCGCCCACCTACAGCCCTAAGCACCCACCCACTGCCCTATGCGCCCACCTACAGCCCTAAGCGCCCATCTACATCCATAAACGCCCACCTACAGCCCTAAGCGCCCACCCACTGCCCTACGCGCCCACCTACAGCCCTAAGCGCGCATCTACAGCCATAAAGGCCCACCTACAGCCCTAAGCGCCCACCTACACGCCTAAGCGACCACCTACAGCCCTAACAGCCCACCTACAGCCCTAAGCGCACACCTACAGCCCTAAGTGCCCAGCTACAGCCCTAGACGCCCAACTACAGCCCTAAGCGCCCATCTACAGCCCGAAGCGCCCACCCACTGCCCTACGAGCCCACCTACAGCCCTAAGCGCCCACCCACTGCCCTACGAGCCCACGTACAGCCCTAAGCGACCACCTACAGCCCTAAGCGCCCACCTACAGCCCTAACCACCCACCTACAGCCCTAAGCGCCCACCTACAGCACTAAGCGCCCAACTACAGCCCTAAGCACCCATCTACAGCCCTAAGCGCCCAACTAAAGCACTGAGTGCACACCTACAGCCCTAAACGCCCATCTACAGCCCTAAGTGACCAGCCACTTCCATACGCGCCCACCTACAGCCCTAAGCGCCCACCTACAGCCCTAAGCGCCCACCTACAGCCGTAAGCGCCCACCTACAGCCCTAAGCGCCCACCTACAGCCCTAAGCGCCCATCTACAGCCCTAAGCGACCAGCCACTGCCATACGCGCCCACCTACAGCCCTAAGCGCCCACCTACAGCTTTAAGCGCCCACCTGCAGCCCTAAGCGCCCACTTACAGCCCGAAGCGCACACCTACAGCCCTAACGGCCCACCTACAGCCCTGAGGGCCCACATACAGCCCTAAGCGACCACCTACAGCCCTAGGCGCCCAACTACAGCCCGAAGCGCCCACCCACAGCCCTAAGCGCCCATCTACAGCCCTAGGCGCCCACCTACAGCACTGAGCGCCCACCTACAGCCCTAAGCGCCCACCAACAGCCCTAAGCGCCCACCCACTGCCCTACGCGCCCACCTACAGCCCTACGCGCCCATCTACAGCCATAAGCGCCCACCTACAGCACTAAGCGCCCACCCACTGCCCTACGCGCCCACCTGCAGCTCTAAGCGCCCACCTACAACACTAAGCGCCCACCTACAGCCCTCAGCGCCCACCTAGAGGCCATGAACTCACATCTGCATCCCTGAGCGCACACCTACAGCCCTAAGCGCCCACCTACAGCCATAAGCGCCCACCCACTGCCCTACGCGCCCACCTACAGCCCTACGCGCCCACCTACAGCCCTAAGCGCCCATCTACAGCCCTAAGCGCCCACCTACAGCACTGAGCGCCCACTCACTGCCCTACTCGCCCACCTACAGACCTACTCGCCCACCTACAACCCTAAGCGCCCATCTACAGCCATAAGCGCCCACCTACAGCCATAAGCGCCCACCCACTGCCCTACGCGCCCACCTACAGCCCTAAGCGCCCATCTACAGCCCTAAGCGCCCACCTACAGCACTGAGCGCCCACCCACTGCCCTACTCGCCCACCTACAGACCTACTCGCCCACCTACAACCCTAAGCGCCCATCTACAGCCATAAGCGCCCACATACAGCCCAAAGCGCCCACCTACAGCCCTAGGCGCCCAACCACAGCCCTAAGCGCCGATCTACAGCCCGAAGCGCCCACCCACTGCCCTACGAGCCCACCTACAGCCCTAAGCGCCCACCCACTGCCCTACGAGCCCACGTACAGCCCTAAGCGACCACCTACAGCCCTAAGCGCCCACCTACAGCCCTAACCACCCACCTACAGCCCTAAGCGCCCACCTACAGCACTAAGCGCCCAACTACAGCCCTAAGCACCCATCTACAGCCCTAAGCGCCCACCTAAAGCACTGAGTGCACACCTACAGCCCTAAACGCCCATCTACAGCCCTAAGTGACCAGCCACTTCCATACGCGCCCACCTACAGCCCTAAGCGCCCACCTACAGCCCTAAGCGCCCACGTACAGCCGTAAGCGCCCACCTACAGCCATAAGCGCCCACCCACTGCCCTACGCGCCCACCTACAGCCCTAAGCGCCCACCTACAGCCATAAGCGCCCACCTACAGCCCTACGCGCCCACCTACAGCCCTAAGCGCCCACCCACTGCCCTACGCGCCCACCTACAGCACTAAGCGACCACCTACAGCCCTAAGTGCCCATCTACAGCCCGAAGCACCCATCTAAAGCCCTAAGCGCCCACCTACAGCACTGAGCGACCAGCCACTGCCATACGCGCCCACCTACAGCCCTAAGCGCATACCTCCAGCCCTAAGCGCCCATCTACAGCTTTAAGCGCCCACCTACAGCCCTAAGGGCCCACCTACAGCCCTAACGGCCCAACTACAGCCCTGAGCACACACCTACAGCCCTGAGCGCCCACCTACAGCCACAAGCGCCCACATACAGCCCTAAGCGACCACCTACAGCCCTAGGCGCCCAACTACAGCCCTAAGCGCCCACCCACAGCCCTAAGCGCCCACCCACAGCCCTAAGCGCCCACCAACAGACCTAAGCGCCCACCCACTGCCCTACGCGCCCACCTACAGCCCTACGCGCCCATCTACAGCCATAAGGGCCCACCTACAGCCCTAAGCGCCCACCTACAGCCCTAAGCGCCCACCTACAGCCCTAAGCGCCCACCTACATCCCTAACGGCCCACCTACAGCCCTAATCGCCCACCTACAGCCCTAAACGCCCACCTACAGCCCTGAGCGCCCACCTATAGCCCTAAGCGACCAACTAAAGACCTAAGCGACCATCTACTGCCCTAAGCGCACACCTACAGCCCTAAGCGCCCACCTACAGCCCTAAGCGCCCAACTACAGCCCTAAGCACCCATCTACAGCCCTAAGCGCCCACCTAAAGCACTGAGCGCCCACCTACAGCCCTAGGAGCCCAACCACAGCCATAAGCGCCCATCTACAGCCCGAAGCGCCCACCTACAGCCCTAGGCGCCCAACCACAGCCATAAGCGCCCATCTACAGCCCGAAGCGCCCACCTACAGCCCTAAGCGCCCACCTGCAGCCCTGAGCGCCCACCCACTGCCCTACGCGCCCACGTACATCCCTAAGCGACAACCTACAGCCCTAAGCGCCCACCTACAGCCCTAAGCGCCCACCTACAGCCCTAAGCGCCCACCTACAGCCCTAAGCGCCCACCTACAGCCCTAAGCGCCCAACTACAGCCCTAAGCACCCATCTACAGCCCTAAGCGCCCACCTAAAGCACTGAGCGCACACCTACAGCCCTAAACGCCCATCTACAGCCCTAAGCGACCAGCCACTGCCATAGGCGCCCACCTACAACCCTAAGCGCCCACCTACAGCCCTAAGCGCCCACCTACAGCCCTGAGCGCACAACTACAGGCCTAAGCGCACACCTACAGCCCTAACGGCCCACCTACAGCCCTGAGCGCACAACTACAGGCCTAAGCGCACACCTACAGCCCTAAGCGCCCACCTACAGCCATAAGCACCCACATACAGCCCTAAGTGCCCACCTACAGCCCTAGGCGCCCAACTACAGCCCTAAGCGCCCACCTACAGCCCTAAGCGCCCATCTACAGCCCTAAGCGCCCACCTACAGCACTGAGCGCCCACCTACAGCAATGAGCGGCCACCTACAGCCCTAAGCGCCCACCTACAGCCCTAAGCGCCCACCCACTGCCCTATGCGCCCACCTACAGCCCTAAGCGCCCACCCACTGCCCTACGCGCCCACCTACAGCCCTAAGCGCGCATCTACAGCCATAAAGGCCCACCTACAGCCCTAAGCGCCCACCTACACGCCTAAGCGACCACCTACAGCCCTAACAGCCCACCTACAGCCCTAAGCGCACACCTACAGCCCTAAGTGCCCAGCTACAGCCCTAGGCGCCCAACTACAGCCCTAAGCGACCACCTACAGCCCTAAGCGCCCACCCACTGCCCTAACGGCCCACCTACAGCCCTGAGCGCCCAACTACAGCCCTAAGCGCCCATCTACTGCCCTAAGCGCCCACCTACAGCACTGAGCGCCCATCTACAGCACTGAGCGCACACCTACAGCACTGAGCGCACACCTACAGCCCTAAGCGCCCAACTACAGCCCTACGTGCCCATCTACAGCCCTACGCGCCCATCTACAGCCCTAAGCGCGCATCTACAGCCATAAAGGCCCACCTACAGCCCTAAGCGCCCACCTACACGCCTAAGCGACCACCTACAGCCCTAACAGCCCACCTACAGCCCTAACGGCCCACCTACAGCACTCAGCGCACACCTAGAGCAATAAGCGCCCACATACAGCCCAAAGCGCCCACCTACAGCCCTAGGCGCCCAACCACAGCCCTAAGCGCCGATCTACAGCCCGAAGCGCCCACCCACTGCCCTACGAGCCCACCTACAGCCCTAAGCGCCCACCCACTGCCCTACGAGCCCACGTACAGCCCTAAGCGACCACCTACAGCCCTAAGCGCCCACCTACAGCCCTAACCGCCCACCTACAGCCCTAAGCGCCCACCTACAGCACTAAGCGCCCAACTACAGCCCTAAGCACCCATCTACAGCCCTAAGCGCCCACCTAAAGCACTGAGTGCACACCTACAGCCCTAAACGCCCATCTACAGCCCTAAGTGACCAGCCACTTCCATACGCGCCCACCTACAGCCCTAAGCGCCCACCTACAGCCCTAAGCGCCCACCTACAGCCGTAAGCGCCCACCTACAGCCATAAGCGCCCACCCACTGCCCTACGCGCCCACCTACAGCCCTAAGCGCCCACCTACAGCCCTAAGCGCCCACCTACAGCCGTAAGCGCCCACCTACAGCCATAAGCGCCCACCCACTGCCCTACGCGCCCACCTACAGCCATAAGCGCCCACCTACAGCCCTACGCGCCCACCTACAGCCCTAAGCGCCCACCCACTGCCCTACGCGCCCACCTACAGCACTAAGCGACCACCTACAGCCCTAAGTGCCCATCTACAGCCCGAAGCGCCCACCTACAGCACTAAGCGCCCACCTACAGCCCTCAGTGCTCAACTACAGCCCTAAGCACCCATCTAAAGCCCTAAGCGCCCACCTACAGCACTGAGCGACCAGCCACTGCCATACGCGCCCACCTACAGCCCTAAGCGCATACCTCCAGCCCTAAGCGCCCATCTACAGCTTTAAGCGCCCACCTACAGCCCTAAGGGCCCACCTACAGCCCTAACGGCCCAACTACAGCCCTGAGCACACACCTACAGCCCTGAGCGCCCACCTACAGCCACAAGCGCCCACATACAGCCCTAAGCGACCACCTACAGCCCTAGGCGCCCAACTACAGCCCTAAGCGCCCACCCACAGCCCTGAGCTCCCACATACAGCCCTCAGCGCCCACCTACAGCCCTGAGCGCACACCGACAGCCTTAAGCGTCCACCTACAGCCCTAAGCGCCCACCTACTGCCCTAAGCGCCCACCTACACGTCTGAGCGCCCTCGTACAGCCCTAGGCGCCCAACTACTGCCCGAAGCGCCCACCTACAGCCCTAAGCGCCCACCTACAGCCCTCAGCGCCCACCTACAGCCCTAAGCGCCCATCTACAGCCCTATGCGCCCACCTACAGCCCTAAGCGTCCACCTACAGCGCTAAGCGCCCACCTACAGCCCTAAGCGCCCACCGACAGCACTAAGCGCACTCCTACAGACCTGAGCGCCCACCTACAGCACTGAGCGCCCGCCTACAGACCTGAGCGCCCACCTACAGCCCAAAGCGCCCACCTACAGCCCTAGGCGCCCAACTACAGCCCGAATCGCCCACCTACAGCACTGAGCGCCCAACTACAGCACTGAGCACCCACCTACAGCCCTAAGCGACCACCTAAAGCCCTAAGCGACCACCCACTGCCCTAACGGCCCACCTACAGCCCTGAGCGCCCAACTACAGCCCTAAGCGCCCACCCACAGCCCTAAGCGCCCATCTACTGCCCTAAGCGCCCACCTACAGCACTGAGCGCCCACCTACAGCACTGAGCGCACACCTACAGCACTGAGCGCCCACCTACAGCCCTAAGCGCCCACCTACAGCCCTACGTGCCCATCTACAGCCATAAGCGCCCACCTACAGCCCTAAGCGCCCACCCACTGCCCTACGCGCCCACCTACAGCCCTAAGCGCCCATCTACAGCCATAAGGGCCCACCTACAGCCCTAAGCGCCCACCTAAAGCCCTAAGCGTCCACCTACAGCCCTAATCGCCCACCTACAGCCCTAAACGCCCACCTACAGCCCTGATCGCCCACCTATAGCCCTAAGCGCCCACCTACAGCCCTAAGCGCCCACCTACTGCCTTGAGCGCCCACCTACAGTCCTCAGCGCACATCTACAGCCATAAGCGCCCACATACAGCCCAAAGCGCCCACCTACAGCCCTAAGCGCCCAACCACAGCCCTAAGCGCCCAACTACAGCCCTAAGCACCCATCTACAGCCCAAAGCGCCCACCTAAAGCACTGAGCGCACACCTACAGCCCTAAACGCCCATCTACAGCCCTAAGCGACCAGCCACTGCCATACGCGCCCACCTACAGCCCTAAGCGCCCACCTACAGCCCTATGCGCCCATCTACAGCCGTAAGCGCCCACCTACAGCCCTAAGCGCCCACCTACAGCCCTAACGGCCCACCTACAGCCCTGAGCGCACACCTACAGCCATAAGCGCCCAAATACAACCCTAAGCGCCCACCTACAGCACTGAGCGCCCACCTACAGCAATGAGCGGCCACCTACAGCCCTAAGCGCCCACCTACAGCCCTAAGCGCCCATCTACAGCCATAAGCGCGCACCTACAGCCCTAAGCGCCCACCCACTGCCCTACGCGCCCATCTACAGCCCTAAGCGCCCACCTACACGCCTAAGCGCACACCTACAGCCCTAAACGCCCACCTACAGCCCTGAGCGCCCACCTACAGCCCTCAGCTCACACTTACAGCCCTAAGCGACCACCTACAGCCCTAACAGCCCACCTACAGCCCTAACAGCCCACCAAAGCCCTGAGCGCACACCTACAGCCCTAAGCGCCCAGCAACAGCCCTAACGGCCCACCTACAGCCCTAACGGCCCACCTACAGCCCTGATCGCACACCTACAGCCCTGAGCGCACACCTACAGCCCTAAGCGCCCACCGACAGCACTGAGCGCCCACCTACAGCACTAAGCGGACTCCTACAGACCTGAGCGCCCATCTACAGCCCTAATCGACCACCTACTGCCTTGAGCGCCCACCTACAGCCCTGAGCTCCCACATACAGCCCCAAGCGCACACCTACTGCCTTGAGCGCCCAGCTACTGCCCTCAGCGCCCACCTACAGCCCTGAGCGCCCACGGACAGCCTTGAGCGCCCACCTACAGCGCTCAGCGCACACCTACAGCCATAAGCGCCCACATACAGCCCTAGGCGCCCAACTACAGCCCTAAGCGCCCACCTATAGCCCTCAGCGCCCACCTACAGCCCTAAGCGCCCATCTACAGCCCTATGCGCCCACCTACAGCCCTAAGCGTCCACCTACAGCCCTAACGGCCCACCTACAGCCCTAAACGCCCACCTACAGTCCTAAACGCCCGCCTACAGCCCTAAATGCCCACCTACAGCCCTAAGCGACCACCTACAGCCCTAACGGCCCACCCACAGCCCTGAGCGCACACCTACAGCCCTCAGCGCCCACCTACAACCCTAAGCGCCCATCTACAGCCCTAATCGCCCACCTACAGCCCTAAGCGCCCATCTACAGCCATAAAGGCCCACCTACAGCCCTAACGGCCCATCTACAGCCCTGAGCGCACACCTACAGCCCTAAGCGCCCACCTACAGCCATAAGCGCCCACCTACAGCCCTAGGTGCCCAACTACAGCCCTAAGCGCCCATCTACAGCCATAAGCGCGCACCTACAGCCCTAAGCGCCCACCCACTACCCTACGCACCCATCTACAGCCCTAAGCGCCCATCTACAGCCATAAAGGCCCACCTACAGCCCTAAGCGCACACCTACAGCCCTAAGCGCCCATCTACAGCCCGAAGCGCCCAACTACAGCACTGAGCGCCCAACTACAGCCCTAAGCGCCCACCTACAGCCCTAGGTGCCCAACTACAGCCCTAAGCGCCCACCTACAGCCATAAGCGCCCACCTACAGCCCTAAGCGCCCATCTACAGCCCTAAGCGCCCACCCGCTACCCTACGCACCCATCTACAGCCCTAAGCGCCCATCTACAGCCATAAAGGCCCACCTACAGCCCTAAGCGCCCACCTACACGCCTAAGCGCCCACCTACAGCCCTAAGCGCCCACCGACAGCCCAAAGCGCCCAACTACAGCCCTAAGCGCCCACCTACAGCCCTACGCGCCCACCTACAGCCCTACGCGCCCACCTACAGCTTTGAGTGCCCACCTACAGCCCTTAGCGCCCACCTACAGCCCTGAGCTCCCACATACAGCCCTAAGCGCACATCTACTGCCTTGACCGCCCATCTACAGCCCTCAGCGCCCACCTATAGCCCTCAGCGCCCACCTACAGCCCTAAGCGCCCACCTACAGCCCTCAGCGCCCACCTACAGCCCTAAGCGCCCATCTACAGCCCTATGCGCCCACCTACAGCCCTAAGCGTCCACCTACAGCCCTAAGCGCCCACCTACAGCCCTAAGCGCCCACCGACAGCACTATGCGCACTCCTACAGACCTGAGCGCCCACCTACAGCCCTCGGCGCCTACCTACAGCCCTAACGGCCCACCTACAGCCCTAAACGCCCACCTACAGCCCTACAGGCCCACCTACAGCCATGAGCTCCCACATACAGCCCTCAGCGCCCACCTACAGCCCTGAGCGCACACCGACAGCCTTAAGCGTCCACCTACAGCCCTAAGCGCCCACCTACTGCCCTAATCGCCCACCTACACGTCTGAGCGCCCTCGTACAGCCCTAGGCGCCCAACTACAGCCCGAAGCGCCCACCTACAGCCCTAAGCGCCCACCTACAGCCCTCAGCGCCCACCTACAGCCCTAAGCGCCCATCTACAGCCCTATGCGCCCACCTACAGCCCTAAGCGTCCACCTACAGCGCTAAGCGCCCACCTACAGCCCTAAGCGCCCACCGACAGCACTAAGCGCACTCCTACAGACCTGAGCGCCCACCTACAGCACTGAGCGCCACCGACAGCCCTGAGAGCCCACCTAAAGCCCTACGACCCCACCTACAGCGCTATGCGCCCACGAACAGCAGTGAGCACCCACCTGCAGCCCTAAGCCTCCACCTACAGCCTTAAGCGTCCAACTGCAGCACTCAGCGCCCACCTACAGCCCTAAGCGCCCACCGACAGCACTGAGCGCCCACCGACAGCCCTACGCGCACTCCTACAGACCTGAGCGCCCATCTACAGCACTAAGCGAACACCTACCGCCCTAAGCGCCCACCTAAAGCACTGAGCGCCCACCTAAAGCCCTACGCGCACACCTACAGCCCTAAGCCTCCACCTACAGCCCTAAGCATCCACCTACAGCCCTCAGCGCCCACCTACAGCCCTAAGCGCCCACCGACAGCACTGAGCGCCCACCTACAGCACTAACCGTACTCCTACAGACCTAAGCGCCCACCTACTGCCTTGAGCGCCCACCTACTGCCCTGAGCGCCCACCTACTGCCTTGAGCGCCCACCTACAGCCATAAGCGCCCAGCTACAGCCCTAGGCGCCCAACTACAGCCCTAAGCGCCCACCTACAGCCCTAAGCGCCCATCTACAGCCCGAAGCGCCCACCTACAGCACTGAGCGCCCAACTACAGCCCTAAGCGCCCACCTACAGACCTACGCGCCCACCTACAGGTTTGAGCGCCCACCTACAGCCCGAAGCGCCCACCTGCAGCCCTACAGGCCCACCTGCAGCCCTGAGCTCCCACATACAGCCCTAAGCGCACACCTACTGCCTTGAGCGCCCAGCTACAGCCCTCAGCGCCCACCGACAGCCCTGAGCGCCAACCGACAGCACTGAGCGCTCACCTACAGCCCTACGCGCACTCCTACAGACCTGAGCGCCCAACTACTGCCCTAAGCGCCCACCTGCTGCCTTGAGCGCCCACCTACTGCGCTCAGCGCCCACCGACAGCCATAAGCGCCCATCTACAGCCCGAAGCGCCCACCTACAGCACTGAGCGCACAACTACAGCCCTAAGCGCCCACCTACAGCCCTAAGCGACCACCTAAAGCCCTAAGCGCCCACCCACAGCCCTAAGCGCCCACCCACTGCCCTATGCGCCCACCTACAGCACTAAGCGACCACCTACAGCCCTAAGCGCCCATCTACAGCCCGAAGCGCCCACCTACAACCCTAAGCGCCCACCTACAGCCCTAAGCGCTCAACTACAGCCCTAAGCGCCCACCCACAGCCCTAAGCGCCCACCGACAGCACTGAGCGCACACCTACAGCCCTAAGCGCCCATCTACAGCCCTAAGCGACCAGCCACTGCCATACGCGCCCACCTACAGCCCTAAGCGCCCACCTACAGCTTTAAGCGCCCACCTACAGCCCTAAGCGCCCACTTACAGCCCGAAGCGCACATCTACAGCCCTAACGGCCCACCTACAGCCCTGAGGGCCCACATACAGCCCTAAGCGACCACCTACAGCCCTAGGCGCCCAACTAAAGCCCGAAGCGCCCACTCACAGCCCTAAGCGCCCATCTACAGCCCTAAGCGCCCACCTACAGCCCTAAGCGCCCACCAACAGCCCTAAGCGCCCACCCACTGCCCTACGCGCCCACCTACAGCCCTACGCGCCCATCTACAGCCATAAGCGCCCACCTACAGCACTAAGCGCCCACCCACTGCCCTACGCGCCCACCTGCAGCCCTAAGCGCCCACCTACAACACTAAGCGCCCACCTACAGCCCTCAGCGCCCACCTAGAGGCCATGAACTCACATCTGCATCCCTGAGCGCACACCTACAGCCCTAAGCGCCCACCTACAGCCATAAGCGCCCACCCACTGCCCTACGCGCCCACCTACAGCCCTACGCGCCCACCTACAGCCCTAAGCGCCCATCTACAGCCCTAAGCGCCCACCTACAGCACTGAGCGCCCACTCACTGCCCTACTCGCCCACCTACAGACCTACTCGCCCACCTACAACCCTAAGCGCCCATCTACAGCCATAAGCGCCCACCTACAGCCATAAGCGCCCACCCACTGCCCTACGCGCCCACCTACAGCCCTAAGCGCCCATCTACAGCCCTAAGCGCCCACCTACAGCACTGAGCGCCCACCCACTGCCCTACTCGCCCACCTACAGACCTACTCGCCCACCTACAACCCTAAGCGCCCATCTACAGCCATAAGCGCCCACCTACAGCCCTAAGCGCCCACCTACAGCCCTAAACGCCCACCTACAGCCCTAAGCGCCCGCCTGCAGCCCTGGGCGCCCAAATACAGCACTAAGCGCCCACCTACAGCCCTAGGCGCCCAACTACAGCCCTAAGCGCCCACCTACAGCCCTAAGCGCCCACCTACAGCCCTAAGCGCCCACCTACAGCCCTAAGCGACCACCTACAGCCCTAAGCGCCCACCCACAGCCCTAAGCGCCCACCTACAGCACTAAGCGCCCATCTACAGCCCGAAGCGCAACTACAGCATTGAGCGCCCAACTACAGCCCTAAGCGCCCACCTACAGACCTAAGCGACCACCTAAAGCCCTAAGCGCCCACCCACAGCCCTAAGCGCCCACGCACTGCCCTACGCGCCCACCTACAGCACTAAGCGACCACCTACAGCCCTAAGTGCCCATCTACAGCCCGAAGCGCCCACCTACAGCCCTAAGCGCCCACCTACAGCCCTCAGTGCTCAACTACAGCCCTAAGCACCCATCTAAAGCCCTAAGCGCCCACCTACAGCACTGAGCGACCAGCCACTGCCATACGCGCCCACCTACAGCACTAAGCGCATACCTCCAGCCCTAAGCGCCCATCTACAGCTTTAAGCGCCCACCTACAGCCCTAAGGGCCCACCTACAGCCCTGAGCGCCCACCTACAGCCACAAGCGCCCACATACAGCCCTAAGCGACCACCTACAGCCCTAGGCGCCCAACTACAGCCCTAAGCGCCCACCAACAGCCCTAAGCGCCCACCCACTGCCCTACGCGCCCACCTACAGCCCTAAGCGCTCACCTACAGCCCTAAGCGCCCACCTACAGCCCTAAGCGCCCACCTACAGCCCTAAGCGCCCACCTACAGCCCTAAGCGCCCACCTAAAGCACTGAGCGCACACCTACAGCCCTAAACGCCCATCTACAGCCCTAAGCGACCAGCCACTGCCATAGGCGCCCACCTACAGCCCTAAGCGCCCATCTACAGCCGTAGGCGCCCACCTACAGCCCTAACGGCCCACCTACAGCCCTGAGCGCACAACTACAGGCCTAAGCGCACACCTACAGCCCTAAGCGCCCACCTACAGCCATAAGCACCCACATACATCCCTAAGTGCCCACCTACAGCCCTAGGCGCCCAACTACAGCCCTAAGCGCCCACCTACAGCCCTAAGCGCCCATCTACAGCCCTAAGCGCCCACCTACAGCACTGAGCGCCCACCTGCAGCAATGAGCGGCCACCTACAGCCCTAAGCGCCCACCTACAGCCCTAAGCGCCCACCCACTGCCCTATGCGCCCACCTACAGCCCTAAGCGCCCATCTACATCCATAAACGCCCACCTACAGCCCTAAGCGCCCACCCACTGCCCTACGCGCCCATCTACAGCCCTAAGCGCGCATCTACAGCCATAAAGGCCCACCTACAGCCCTAAGCGCCCACCTACACGCCTAAGCGACCACCTACAGCCCTAACAGCCCACCTACAGCCCTAACGGCCCACCTACAGCCCGAAGCGCCCACCTACAGCCCTCAGCGCACACCTAGAGCAATAAGCGCCCACATACAGTCCAAAGCGCCCACCTACAGCCCTAGGCGCCCAACCACAGCCCGAAGCGCCCACCCACTGCCCTACGAGCCCACGTACAGCCCTAAGCGACCACCTACAGCCCTAAGCGCCCACCTACAGCCCTAACCACCCACCTACAGCCCTAAGCGCCCACCTACAGCACTAAGCGCCCAACTACAGCCCTAAGCACCCATCTACAGCCCTAAGCGCCCACCTAAAGCACTGAGTGCACACCTACAGCCCTAAACGCCCATCTACAGCCCTAAGTGACCAGCCACTTCCATACGCGCCCACCTACAGCCCTAAGCGCCCACCTACAGCCCTAAGCGCCCACCTACAGCCGTACGCGCCCACCTACAGCCATAAGCGCCCACCCACTGCCCTACGCGCCCACCTACAGCCCTACGCGCCCACCTACAGCTCTAAGCGCACATCTACAGCCCTAAGCGCCCACCTACAGCACTGAGCGCCCACCCACTGCCCTACTCGCCCACCTACAGACCTACTCGCCCACCTACAACCCTAAGCGCCCATCTACAGCCATAAGCGCCCACCTACAGCCCTAAGCGCCCACCTACAGCCCTAAACGCCCACCTACAGCCCTAAGCGCCCGCCTGCAGCCCTGGGCGCCCAAATACAGCCCTAAGCGCCCACCTACAGCCCTAAGCGCCCAACTACAGCATTGAGCGCCCAACTACAGCCCTAAGCGCCCACCTACAGCCCTAAGCGACCACCTAAAGGCCTAAGCGCCCACCCACAGCCTTAAGCGCCCACCCACTGCCCTACGCGCCCACCTACAGCACTAAGCGACCACCTACAGCCCTAAGTGCCCACCTACAGCCCTAAGCGCCCACCTACAGCCCTCAGTGCTCAACTACAGCCGTAAGCACCCATCTAAAGCCCTAAGCGCCCACCTACAGCACTGAGCGACCAGCCACTGCCATACGCGCCCACCTACAGCCCTAAGCGCATACCTCCAGCCCTAAGCGCCCATCTACAGCTTTAAGCGCCCACCTACAGCCCTAACGGCCCAACTACAGCCCTAAGCGCCCACCTACAGCCCTAGGTGCCCAACTACAGCCCTAAGCGCCCACCTACAGCCATAAGCGCCCACCTACAGCCCTAAGCGCCCATCTACAGCCCTAAGCGCCCACCCGCTACCCTACGCACCCATCTACAGCCCTAAGCGCCCATCTACAGCCATAAAGGCCCACCTACAGCCCTAAGCGCCCACCTACACGCCTAAGCGCCCACCTACAGCCCTAAGCGCCCACCGACAGCCCAAAGCGCCCAACTACAGCCCTAAGCGCCCACCTACAGCCCTACGCGCCCACCTACAGCCCTACGCGCCCACCTACAGCTTTGAGTGCCCACCTACAGCCCTTAGCGCCCACCTACAGCCCTGAGCTCCCACATACAGCCCTAAGCGCACATCTACTGCCTTGACCGCCCATCTACAGCCCTCAGCGCCCACCTATAGCCCTCAGCGCCCACCTACAGCCCTAAGCGCCCACCTACAGCCCTCAGCGCCCACCTACAGCCCTAAGCGCCCATCTACAGCCCTATGCGCCCACCTACAGCCCTAAGCGTCCACCTACAGCCCTAAGCGCCCACCTACAGCCCTAAGCGCCCACCGACAGCACTAAGCGCACTCCTACAGACCTGAGCGCCCACCTACAGCCCTCGGCGCCTACCTACAGCCCTAACGGCCCACCTACAGCCCTAAACGCCCACCTACAGCCCTACAGGCCCACCTACAGCCCTGAGCTCCCACATACAGCCCTCAGCGCCCACCTACAGCCCTGAGCGCACACCGACAGCCTTAAGCGTCCACCTACAGCCCTAAGCGCCCACCTACTGCCCTAATCGCCCACCTACACGTCTGAGCGCCCTCGTACAGCCCTAGGCGCCCAACTACAGCCCGAAGCGCCCACCTACAGCCCTAAGCGCCCACCTACAGCCCTCAGCGCCCACCTACAGCCCTAAGCGCCCATCTACAGCCCTATGCGCCCACCTACAGCCCTAAGCGTCCACCTACAGCGCTAAGCGCCCACCTACAGCCCTAAGCGCCCACCGACAGCACTAAGCGCACTCCTACAGACCTGAGCGCCCACCTACAGCACTGAGCGCCACCGACAGCCCTGAGAGCCCACCTAAAGCCCTACGACCCCACCTACAGCGCTATGCGCCCACGAACAGCAGTGAGCACCCACCTGCAGCCCTAAGCCTCCACCTACAGCCTTAAGCGTCCAACTGCAGCACTCAGCGCCCACCTACAGCCCTAAGCGCCCACCGACAGCACTGAGCGCCCACCGACAGCCCTACGCGCACTCCTACAGACCTGAGCGCCCATCTACAGCACTAAGCGAACACCTACCGCCCTAAGCGCCCACCTAAAGCACTGAGCGCCCACCTAAAGCCCTACGCGCACACCTACAGCCCTAAGCCTCCACCTACAGCCCTAAGCATCCACCTACAGCCCTCAGCGCCCACCTACAGCCCTAAGCGCCCACCGACAGCACTGAGCGCCCACCTACAGCACTAACCGTACTCCTACAGACCTAAGCGCCCACCTACTGCCTTGAGCGCCCACCTACTGCCCTGAGCGCCCACCTACTGCCTTGAGCGCCCACCTACAGCCATAAGCGCCCAGCTACAGCCCTAGGCGCCCAACTACAGCCCTAAGCGCCCACCTACAGCCCTAAGCGCCCATCTACAGCCCGAAGCGCCCACCTACAGCACTGAGCGCCCAACTACAGCCCTAAGCGCCCACCTACAGACCTACGCGCCCACCTACAGGTTTGAGCGCCCACCTACAGCCCGAAGCGCCCACCTGCAGCCCTACAGGCCCACCTGCAGCCCTGAGCTCCCACATACAGCCCTAAGCGCACACCTACTGCCTTGAGCGCCCAGCTACAGCCCTCAGCGCCCACCGACAGCCCTGAGCGCCAACCGACAGCACTGAGCGCTCACCTACAGCCCTACGCGCACTCCTACAGACCTGAGCGCCCAACTACTGCCCTAAGCGCCCACCTGCTGCCTTGAGCGCCCACCTACTGCGCTCAGCGCCCACCGACAGCCATAAGCGCCCATCTACAGCCCGAAGCGCCCACCTACAGCACTGAGCGCACAACTACAGCCCTAAGCGCCCACCTACAGCCCTAAGCGACCACCTAAAGCCCTAAGCGCCCACCCACAGCCCTAAGCGCCCACCCACTGCCCTATGCGCCCACCTACAGCACTAAGCGACCACCTACAGCCCTAAGCGCCCATCTACAGCCCGAAGCGCCCACCTACAACCCTAAGCGCCCACCTACAGCCCTAAGCGCTCAACTACAGCCCTAAGCGCCCACCCACAGCCCTAAGCGCCCACCTACAGCACTGAGCGCACACCTACAGCCCTAAGCGCCCATCTACAGCCCTAAGCGACCAGCCACTGCCATACGCGCCCACCTACAGCCCTAAGCGCCCACCTACAGCTTTAAGCGCCCACCTACAGCCCTAAGCGCCCACTTACAGCCCGAAGCGCACATCTACAGCCCTAACGGCCCACCTACAGC
>JAYJKW010000063.1:0-155000 GCA_035084275.1 Hydrolagus colliei | reverse complement strand
ACCCCCCTCCTCCCCATCTGTGAGAGAGTTAGTAAATTTCCCTGACCTACAAATGTAACCAGAGTTAAGGCTCAGATGTGTTAGGGTGTCAAACATCCAGCATGGAGTCCACATAATGTTGCCAAACCTCTGGGGTGTGGAAAGGTGCCAGAGAGGGAAAGGGCGTAATAGCTTTAGTTGGCACCGTTAGGTTTCCGCTATTACACTCAACCAACCTATTCCATGAATCAAATCCCGAGGAGCTGAAGCTACAAGGAAAGAAAGAAAAACGGTGTAAGTTTCAGCCAAACCTTGGGTTTGGTTGACAGCTGACGTGAAGCCCTGAGTGAATAAGGGAGGAACGGGCTCCAGGTCAACTTCTGATCCCAGCCAAGCAATAACCTGCTCACTCCTCGTCAAACCTCGAAATGATAAAACAAGTGAGAGAAATTAATCCGCAAATACAACAAATTATACCATGTCACACAAACAAACATCAAGTTAAACCAGCAACACTATGATCGAGAGAGATCTGGGACTATATCCCTTAACTGCTTCCACAGAGAAGAGAAACACCATTGCACCATTGTGATTTACAGTCCACCCGAAAGACAAGTGCAGACTTGAACTGACTCAACCAAGTCAGCAACCGCAACCGTGATCCCATCTGCCTGCGTCTAACTAACTACACCCACCCAGCCTGTAGAGGAACCGACTCTCCGCTGCCACACATTGCCGGTCGCTAGCAAACCAGCCGTGCAAGCTGCTCCGAGCCGGTCCTGGCGGCGACTGACCCGAGGTAACTGCGCTGAGCCAGGCCCGACAGACGCCAATGCTCCACCAGTGAGTGCACAACCTCAATCACTCGCTGTATTCTCTAGATTGGGCTACAATTTAGCTTGAGTTGGCACCGTGAAGTTCCCACTATTACAGAAAGTGAGAGAAAGAAAGAATAAGTTTCAGACGTACCCTGGGTTTGGTTGATGGTGGAGGTGAAGCCCAGAGATGGACAAGGCAGAGAGAGAGACCGGCTCCAGGTCAACTTCTGGTCCCAGCCAAGCAAGTAGCAGACTCCTCAATCCTCGAAATGATTAAACAAGAGCGAGAGAAATTAATCCGTATATACAACAAATTATACCATCTCACACACACACAAACATCAAGTCAAACTCGCAACACTAGGATCGAGAGGGATCTGGGACTATCCCTTCACCAGCCCCACAGAGAAGAAAAGAACCATTGTGATTTACAGTCCACCCGAAAGACAAGTGCAGACTTGAACTGACTCAACCAAGTCAGCAACCGCAACCGTGATCCCATCTGCCTGCGTCTAACTAACGACACCCACCCAGCCTGTACAGGAACCGACTCTCCGCAGCCACACATTGCCGGTCGCTAGCAAACCAGCCGTCCAAGCTGCTCCGAGCCGGTCCTGGCGGCGACTGACCCGAGGTAACTGCACTGAGCCAGGCCCGACAGACGCCAATGCTCCACCAGTGAGTGCACAACCTCAATCACTCACTGTATTCTCTAGATTGGGCTACAATTTAGCGTGAGGTGGCACCGTGAGGTTCCCAGTATTAGAGAGAGAGAGAGAAAGAATAAGTTTCAGACGTACCTTAGGTTGGTGGATGGCTGAGATGAAGCCCATAGGTGGACAAGGCAGGGGGACCAGCTCCAGGTCAACTTCTCGTCCCAGCCAAGTAAGAATCAGGAGCATCCTCACTCATCGTCAAACCTCGAAATAAAGAAACAAGAGCGAGAGAAATTAATCCGTATATACAACAAATTATACCATCTCACACACACACAAACATCAAGTCAAACTCGCAACACTAGGATCGAGAGGGATCTGGGACTATCCCTTCACCAGCCCCACAGAGAAGAGAAGAACCATTGTGATTTACAGTCCACCCGAAAGACAAGTGCAGACTTGAACTGACTCAACCAAGTCAGCAACCGCAACCGTGATCCCATCTGCCTGCGTCTAACTAACTACACCCACCCAGCCTGTTCAGGAACCGACTCTCCGCTGCCACACATTGCCGGTCGCTAGCAAACCAGCCGTGCAAGCTGCTCCGAGCCGGTCCTGGCGGCGACTGACCCGAGGTAACTGCGCTGAGCCAGACCCGACTGACGCCAATGCTCCACCAGTGAGTGCACAACCTCAATCACTCGCTGTATTCTCTACATTGGGCTACAATTTAGCTTGAGTTGGCACCGTGAAGTTCCCACTATTACAGAAAGTGAGAGAAAGAAAGAATAAGTTTCAGACGTACCCTGGGTTTGGTTGATGGTGGAGGTGAAGCCCAGAGATGGACAAGGCAGAGAGAGGGACCGGCTCCAGGTCAACTTCTGGTCCCAGCAAAGCAAAGTAGCAGACTCCTCAATCCTCGAAATGATTAAACAAGAGCGAGAGAAATTCATCCATAAATACAACAAATTATACCATCTTACACACACACAAACATCAAGTCAAAGTAGAAACACTAGGATCGAGAGGGGTCTGGGACTATCCCTTCACCACCAGCACAGAGAAGAGAAACACCATTGCACCATTGTGATTTACAGTCCACCAGAAAGACAAGTGCAGACTTGAACTGACTCAACCAAGTCAGCAACCGCAACCGTGATCCCATCTGCCTGCGTCTAACTAACTACACCCACCCAGCCTGTACAGGAACCGACTCTCCGCTGCCACACATTGCCGGTCGCTAGCAAACCAGCCGTGCAAGCTGCTCCGAGCCGGTCCTGGCGGCGACTGACCCGAGGTAACTGCGCTGAGCCAGGCCCGACAGACGCCAATGCTCCACCAGTGAGTGCACAACCTCAATCACTCGCTGTATTCTCTAGATTGGGCTACAATTTAGCTTGAGTTGGCACCGTGAAGTTCCCACTATTACAGAAAGTGAGAGAAAGAAAGAATAAGTTTCAGACGTACCCTGGGTTTGGTTGATGGTGGAGGTGAAGCCCAGAGATGGACAAGGCAGAGAGAGAGACCGGCTCCAGGTCAACTTCTGGTCCCAGCCAAGCAAGTAGCAGACTCCTCAATCCTCGAAATGATTAAACAAGAGCGAGAGAAATTAATCCGTATATACAACAAATTATACCATCTCACACACACACAAACATCAAGTCAAACTCGCAACACTAGGATCGAGAGGGATCTGGGACTATCCCTTCACCAGCCCCACAGAGAAGAAAAGAACCATTGTGATTTACAGTCCACCCGAAAGACAAGTGCAGACTTGAACTGACTCAACCAAGTCAGCAACCGCAACCGTGATCCCATCTGCCTGCGTCTAACTAACGACACCCACCCAGCCTGTACAGGAACCGACTCTCCGCAGCCACACATTGCCGGTCGCTAGCAAACCAGCCGTCCAAGCTGCTCCGAGCCGGTCCTGGCGGCGACTGACCCGAGGTAACTGCACTGAGCCAGGCCCGACAGACGCCAATGCTCCACCAGTGAGTGCACAACCTCAATCACTCACTGTATTCTCTAGATTGGGCTACAATTTAGCGTGAGGTGGCACCGTGAGGTTCCCAGTATTAGAGAGAGAGAGAGAAAGAATAAGTTTCAGACGTACCTTAGGTTGGTGGATGGCTGAGATGAAGCCCATAGGTGGACAAGGCAGGGGGACCAGCTCCAGGTCAACTTCTCGTCCCAGCCAAGTAAGAATCAGGAGCATCCTCACTCATCGTCAAACCTCGAAATAAAGAAACAAGAGCGAGAGAAATTAATCCGTATATACAACAAATTATACCATCTCACACACACACAAACATCAAGTCAAACTCGCAACACTAGGATCGAGAGGGATCTGGGACTATCCCTTCACCAGCCCCACAGAGAAGAGAAGAACCATTGTGATTTACAGTCCACCCGAAAGACAAGTGCAGACTTGAACTGACTCAACCAAGTCAGCAACCGCAACCGTGATCCCATCTGCCTGCGTCTAACTAACTACACCCACCCAGCCTGTTCAGGAACCGACTCTCCGCTGCCACACATTGCCGGTCGCTAGCAAACCAGCCGTGCAAGCTGCTCCGAGCCGGTCCTGGCGGCGACTGACCCGAGGTAACTGCGCTGAGCCAGACCCGACTGACGCCAATGCTCCACCAGTGAGTGCACAACCTCAATCACTCGCTGTATTCTCTACATTGGGCTACAATTTAGCTTGAGTTGGCACCGTGAAGTTCCCACTATTACAGAAAGTGAGAGAAAGAAAGAATAAGTTTCAGACGTACCCTGGGTTTGGTTGATGGTGGAGGTGAAGCCCAGAGATGGACAAGGCAGAGAGAGGGACCGGCTCCAGGTCAACTTCTGGTCCCAGCAAAGCAAAGTAGCAGACTCCTCAATCCTCGAAATGATTAAACAAGAGCGAGAGAAATTCATCCATAAATACAACAAATTATACCATCTTACACACACACAAACATCAAGTCAAAGTAGAAACACTAGGATCGAGAGGGGTCTGGGACTATCCCTTCACCACCAGCACAGAGAAGAGAAACACCATTGCACCATTGTGATTTACAGTCCACCAGAAAGACAAGTGCAGACTTGAACTGACTCAACCAAGTCAGCAACCGCAACCGTGATCCCATCTGCCTGCGTCTAACTAACTACACCCACCCAGCCTGTACAGGAACCGACTCTCCGCTGCCACACATTGCCGGTCGCTAGCAAACCAGCCGTGCAAGCTGCTCCGAGCCGGTCCTGGCGGCGACTGACCCGAGGTAACTGCGCTGAGCCAGGCCCGACAGACGCCAATGCTCCACCAGTGAGTGCACAACCTCAATCACTCGCTGTATTCTCTAGATTGGGCTACAATTTAGCTTGAGTTGGCACCGTGAACTTCCCACTATTACAGAAAGTGAGAGAAAGAAAGAATAAGTTTCAGACGTACCCTGGGTTTGGTTGATGGTGGAGGTGAAGCCCAGAGATGGACCGGCTCCAGGTCAACTTCTGGTCCCAGCCAAGCAAAGTAGCAGCCTCCTCAATCCTCGAAATGATTAAACAAGAGCGAGAGAAATTCATCCATAAATACAACAAATTATACCATCTTACACACACACAAACACCAAGTCAAAGAAGAAACACTAGGATCGAGAGGGGTCTGGGACTATCCCTTCACCACCAGCACAGAGAAGAGAAACACCATTTCACCATTGTGATTTACAGTCCACCCGAAAGACAAGTGCAGAGACTTGAACTGACTCAACCAAGTCAGCGACCCCAACCGTGATCCCATCTGCCTGCGTCTAACTAACGACACCCACCCAGCCTGTACAGGAACCGACTCTCCGCAGCCACACATTGCCGGTCGCTAGCAAACCAGCAGTGCAAGCTGCTCCGAGCCGGTCCTGGCGGCGACTGACCCGAGGTAACTGCACTGAGCCAGGCCCGACAGACGCCAATGCTCCACCAGTGAGTGCACAACCTCAATCACTCACTGTATTCTCTAGATTGGGCTACAATTTAGCATGAGGTGGCACCGTGAGGTTCCCACTATTAGAGAGAGAGAGAGAAAGAATAAGTTTCAGACGTACCTTAGGTTGGTGGATGGCTGAGATGAAGCCCATAGGTGGACAAGGCAGGGGGACCAGCTCCAGGTCAACTTCTCGTCCCAGCCAAGTAAGAATCAGGAGCATCCTCACTCATCGTCAAACCTCGAAATAAAGAAACAAGAGCGAGAGAAATTAATCCGTATATACAACAAATTATACCATCTCACACACACACAAACATCAAGTCAAACTCGCAACACTAGGATCGAGAGGGATCTGGGACTATCCCTTTACCAGCCCCACAGAGAAGAGAAGAACCATTGTGATTTACAGTCCACCCGAAAGACAAGTGCAGACTTGAACTGACTCAACCAAGTCAGCAACCGCAACCGTGATCCCATCTGCCTGCGTCTAACTAACTACACCCACCCAGCCTGTACAGGAACCGACTCTCCGCTGCCACACATTGCCGGTCGCTAGCAAACCAGCCGTGCAAGCTGCTCCGAGCCGGTCCTGGCGGCGACTGACCCGAGGTAACTGCGCTGAGCCAAGCCCGACAGACGCGAATGCTCCACCAGTGAGTGCACAACCTCAATCACTCCCTGTATTCTCTAGATTGGGCTACAATTTAGCTTGAGTTGGCACCGTGAAGTTCCCACTATTACAGAAAGTGAGAGAAAGAAAGAATAAGTTTCAGACGTACCCTGGGTTTGGTTGATGGTGGAGGTGAAGCCCAGAGATGGACAAGGCAGAGAGAGGGACCGGCTCCAGGTCAACTTCTGGTCCCAGCCAAGCAAAGTAGCAGACTCCTCAATCCTCGAAATGATTAAACAAGAGCGAGAGAAATTCATCCATAAATACAACAAATTATACCATCTTACACACACACAAACATCAAGTCAAAGTAGAAACACTAGGATCTAGAGGGGTCTGGGACTATCCCTTCACCACCAGCACAGAGAAGAGAAACACCATTGCACCATTGTGATTTACAGTCCACCCGAAAGACAAGTGCAGAGACTTGAACTGACTCAACCAAGTCAGCGACCCCAACCGTGATCCCATCTGCCTGCGTCTAACTAACGACACCCACCCAGCCTGTACAGGAACCGACTCTCCGCAGCCACACATTGCCGGTCGCTAGCAAACCAGCCGTGCAAGCTGCTCCGAGCCGGTCCTGGCGGCGACTGACCCGAGGTAACTGCACTGAACCAGGCCCGACAGACGCCAATGCTCCACCAGTGAGTGCACAACCTCAATCACTCGCTGTATTCTCTAGATTGGGCTACAATTTAGCGTGAGGTGGCACCGTGAGGTTCCCACTATTAGAGAGAGAGAGAGAAAGAATAAGTTTCAGACGTACCTTAGGTTGGTGGATGGCTGAGATGAAGCCCATAGGTGGACAAGGCAGGGGGACCAGCTCCAGGTCAACTTCTCGTCCCAGCCAAGTAAGAATCAGGAGCATCCTCACTCATCGTCAAACCTCGAAATAAAGAAACAAGAGCGAGAGAAATTAATCCGTATATACAACAAATTATACCATCTCACACACACACAAACATCAAGTCAAACTCGCAACACTAGGATCGAGAGGGATGTGGGACTATCCCTTCACCAGCCCCACAGAGAAGAGAAGAACCATTGTGATTTACAGTCCACCCGAAAGACAAGTGCAGACTTGAACTGACTCAACCAAGTCAGCAACCGCAACCGTGATCCCATCTGCCTGCGTCTAACTAACTACACCCACCCAGCCTGCAAAGGAACCGACTCTCCGCTGCCACACATTGCCGGTCGCTAGCAAACCAGCCGTGCAAGCTGCTCCGAGCCGGTCCTGGCGGCGACTGACCCGAGGTAACTGCGCTGAGCCAGGCCCGACAGACGCCAATGCTCCACCAGTGAGTGCACAACCTCAATCACTCACTGTATTCTCTAGATTGGGCTACAATTTAGAGTGAGGTGGCACCGTGAAGTTCCCACTATTACAGAAAGTGAGAGAAAGAAAGAATAAGTTTCAGACGTACCCTGGGTTTGGTTGATGGTGGAGGTGAAGCCCAGAGATGGACCGGCTCCAGGTCAACTTCTGATCCCAGCCAAGCAAAGTAGCAGCCTCCTCAATCCTAGAAATGATTAAACAAGAGCGAGAGAAATTTATCCATAAATACAACAAATTATACCATCTTACACACACACAAACATCAAGTCAAAGTAGAAACACTAGGATCGAGAGGGGTCTGGGACTATCCCTTCACCACCAGCACAGAGAAGAGAAACACCATTGCACCATTGTGATTTACAGTCCACCCGAAAGACAAGTGCAGAGACTTGAACTGACTCAACCAAGTCCCATCTGCCTGCGTCTAACTAACGACACCCACCCAGCCTGTACAGGAACCGACTCTCCGCAGCCACACATTGCCGGTCGCTAGCAAACCAGCCGTGCAAGCTGCTCCGAGCCGGTCCTGGCGGCGACTGACCCGAGGTAACTGCGCTGAGCCAGGCCCGACAGACGCCAATGCTCCACCAGTGAGTGCACAACCTCAATCACTCACTGTATTCTCTGGATTGGGCTACAATTTAGCGTGAGTTGGCACCGTGAGGTTCCCACTATTAGAGAGAGAGAGAGAGAAAGAATAAGTTTCAGACGTACCTTAGATTGGTGGATGGCTGAGATGAAGCCCATAGGTGGACAAGGCAGGGGGACCAGCTCCAGGTCAACTTCTCGTCCCAGCCAAGTAGGAATCAGGAGCCTCCTCACTCATCGTCAAACATCGAAATAAAGAAACAAGAGCGAGAGAAATTAATCCGTATATACAACAAATTATACCATTTCACACACACACAAACATCAAGTCAAACTCGCAACACTAGGATCGAGAGGGATCTGGGACTATCCCTTCACCAGTCCCACAGAGAAGAGAAGAACCATTGTGATTTACAGTCCACCCGAAAGACAAGTGCAGACTTGAACTGACTCAACCAAGTCAGCAACCGCAACCGTGATCCCATCTGCCTGCGTCTAACTAACTACACCCACCCAGCCTGTACAGGAACCGACTCTCCGCTGCCACACATTGCCGGTCGCTAGCAAACCAGCCGTGCAAGCTGCTCCGAGCCAGTCCTGGCGGCGACTGACCCGAGGTAACTGCGCTGAGCCAGGCCCGACAGACGCCAATGCTCCACCAGTGAGTGCACAACCTCAATCACTCACTGTATTCTCTAGATTGGGCTACAATTTAGCGTGAGTTGGCACCGTGAGGTTCCCACTATTAGAGAGAGAGAGAGAGAAAGAATACGTTTCAGACGTACCTTAGGTTGGTGGATGGCTGAGATGAAGCCCATAGGTGGACAAGGCAGGGGGACCAGCTCCAGGTCAACTTCTCGTCCCAGACAAGCAAGAATCAGGAGCCTCCTCACTCATCATCAAACCTCGAAATAAAGAAACAAGAGCGAGAGAAATTAATCCGTATATACAACAAATTATACCATCTCACACACACACAAACATCAAGTCAAACTCGCAACACTAGGATCGAGAGGGATCTGGGACTATCCCTTCACCAGCCCCACAGAGAAGAGAAGAACCATTGTGATTTACAGTCCACCCGAAAGACAAGTGCAGACTTGAACTGACTCAACCAAGTCAGCAACCGCAACCGTGATCCCATCTGCCTGCGTCTAACTAACTACACCCACCCAGCCTGTACAGAAACCGACTCTCCGCTGCCACACATTGCCGGTCGCTAGCAAACCAGCCGTCCAAGCTGCTCCGAGCCGGTCCTGGCGGCGACTGACCCGAGGTAACTGCACTGAGCCAGGCCCGACAGACGCCAATGCTCCACCAGTGAGTGCACAACCTCAATCACTCCCTGTATTCTCTAGATTGGGCTACAATTTAGCTTGAGTTGGCACCGTGAAGTTCCCACTATTACAGAAAGTGAGAGAAAGAAAGAATAAGTTTCAGACGTACCCTGGGTTTGGTTGATGGTGGAGGTGAAGCCCAGAGATGGACAAGGCAGAGAGAGGGACCGGCTCCAGGTCAACTTCTGGTCCCAGCCAAGCAAGTAGCAGACTCCTCAATCCTCGAAATGATTAAACAAGAGCGAGAGAAATTCATCCATAAATACAACAAATTATACCATCTTACACACACACAAACATCAAGTTAAAGTAGCAACACTAGGATCGAGAGGGGTCTGGGACTATCCCTTCACCACCAGCACAGAGAAGAGAAACACCATTGCACCATTGTGATTTACAGTCCACCCGAAAGACAAGTGCAGAGACTTGAACTGACTCAACCAAGTCAGCGACCCCAACCGTGATCCCATCTGCCTGCGTCTAACTCACGACACCCACCCAGCCTGTACAGGAACCGACTCTCCGCAGCCACACATTGCCGGTCGCTAGCAAACCAGCCGTGCAAGCTGCTCCGAGCCGGTCCTGGCGGCGACTGACCCGAGGTAACTGCACTGAGCCAGGCCCGACAGACGCCAATGCTCCACCAGTGAGTGCACAACCTCAATCACTCACTGTATTCTCTAGATTGGGCTACAATTTAGCGTGAGTTGGCACCGTGAGGTTCCCACTATTAGAGAGAGAGAGAGAAAGAATACGTTTCAGACGTACCTTAGGTTGGTGGATGGCTGAGATGAAGCCCATAGGTGGACAAGGCAGGGGGACCAGCTCCAGGTCAACTTCTCGTCCCAGCCAAGTAAGAAACAGGAGCCTCCTCACTCATCGTCAAACCTCGAAATAAAGAAACAAGAGCGAGAGAAATTAATCCGTATATACAACAAATTATACCATCTCACACACACACAAACATCAAGTCAAACTCGCAACACTAGGATCGAGATGGATCTGGGACTATCCCTTCACCAGCCCCACAGAGAAGAGAAGAACTATTGTGATTTACAGTCCACCCGAAAGACAAGTACAGACTTGAACTGACTCAACCAAGTCAGCAACCGCAACCGTGATCCCATCTGCCTGCGTCTAACTAACTACACCCACCCAGCCTGCACAGGAACCGACTCTCCGCTGCCACACATTGCCGGTCGCTAGCAAACCAGCCGTGCAAGCTGCTCCGAGCCGGTCCTGGCGGCGACTGACCCGAGGTAACTGCGCTGAGCCAGGCCCGACAGACGCCAATGCTCCACCAGTGAGTGCACAACCTCAATCACTCGCTGTATTCTCTAGATTGGGCTACAATTTAGCGTGAGTTGGCACCGTGAAGTTCCCACTATTACAGAAAGTGAGAGAAAGAAAGAATAAGTTTCAGACGTACCCTGGGTTTGGTTGATGGTGGAGGTGAAGCACAGAGATGGACAAGGCAGAGCGAGGGACCGGCTCCAGGTCAACTTCTGGTCCCAGCCAAGCAAAGTAGCAGCCTCCTCAATCCTCGAAATGATGAAACAAGAGCGAGAGAAATTCATCCATAAATACAACAAATTATACCATCTTACACACACACAAACATCAAGTCAAAGTAGCAACACTAGGATCGAGAGGGGTCTGGGACTATCCCTTCACCACCAGCACAGAGAAGAGAAACACCATTACACCATTGTGATTTACAGTCCACCCGAAAGACAAGTGCAGAGACTTGAACTGACTCAACCAAGTCAGCGACCCCAACCGTGATCCCATCTGCCTGCGTCTAACTAACGACACCCACCCAGCCTGTACAGGAACCGACTCTCCGCAGCCACACATTGCCGGTCGCTAGCAAACCAGCCGTGCAAGCTGCTCCGAGCCGGTCCTGGCGGCGACTGACCCGAGGTAACTGCGCTGAGCCAGGCCCGACAGACGCCAATGCTCCACCAGTGAGTGCACAACCTCAATCACTCACTGTATTCTCTAGATTGGGCTACAATTTAGCGTGAGTTGGCACCGTGAGGTTCCCACTATTAGAGAGAGAGAGAGAGAGAAAGAATAAGTTTCAGACGTACCTTAGGTTGGTGGATGGCTGAGATGAAGCCCATAGGTGGACAAGGCAGGGGGACCAGCTCCAGGTCAACTTCTCGTCCCAGACAAGCAAGAATCAGGAGCCTCCTCACTCATCGTCAAACCTCGAAATAAAGAAACAAGAGCGAGAGAAATTAATCCGTATATACAACAAATTATACCATCTCACACACACACAAACATCAAGTCAAACTCGCAACACTGGGATCGAGAGAGATCTGGGACTATCCCTTCACCAGCCCCACAGCGAAGAACCATTGTGATTTACAGTCCACCCGAAAGACAAGTGCAGACTTGAACTGACTCAACCAAGTCAGCAACCGCAACCGTGATCCCATCTGCCTGCGTCTAACTAACTACACCCACCCAGCCTGTACAGGAACCGACTCTCCGCAGCCACACATTGCCGGTCGCTAGCAAACCAGCCGTGCAAGCTGCTCCGAGCCGGTCCTGGCGGCGACTGACCCGAGGTAACTGCGCTGAGCCAGGCCCGACAGACGCCAATGCTCCACCAGTGAGGGCACAACCTCAATCACTCCCTGTATTCTCTAGATTGGGCTACAATTTAGCTTGAGTTGGCACCGTGAAGTTCCCACTATTACAGAAAGTGAGAGAAAGAAAGAATAAGTTTCAGACGTACCCTGGGTTTGGTTGATGGTGGAGGTGAAGCCCAGAGATGGACAAGGCAGAGAGAGGGACCGGCTCCAGGTCAACTTCTGGTCCCAGCCAAGCAAAGTAGCAGCCTCCTCAATCCTCAAAATGATTAAACAAGAGCGAGAGAAATTCATCCATAAATACAACAAATTATACCATCTTACACACACACAAACACCAAGTCAAAGTAGCAACACTAGGATAGAGACCCGCAATACCCTAATCGCACATGATGAGGATAGTGTAATTCAATTAAACAAAGAAATTATATCAATAGGACCAATTGATCGAATGGAGGAAGCCTTAGTGCAGACTTGAACTGACTCAACCAAGTCAGCGACTCCAACCATGATCCCACTAAACCCACCCAGTCTATACAGGAACACAAACCAACTTTACTCAAAATGACTGAACAAATCCACAGAAAACGAGTCTCAAAAACTGCCCTAAACCGGCCTCAACACAAACTCCCACCTGCTGCTGACCATCAGCCCTGACACTGATTAACTCTCAGTCACTAAACTGACCCAGCCCTGACCCACAGCTAACCAGCTGCCAGCAAACAATCTCATTTTAATCTCAGGACAAACTACTGTATTGTCACCAATACCAAACTCTAAACTCACCCCATTAATCTGCAGCATCGCCTCCACCCAGTCCTTCTCCAACCTCAGCTTCTGTTGCACCAGGCGGCGCTGGGTGTGTTAGGCTGTAATGTGTGACCACTGCAGCAGGTGGCGCTGTGTGCGGCAGGGAGACAGTGGGCGGGCCTCCCTCTCCTGTCAATCACTGGTGACCACGGAGACAGTGGGCGGGCCTCTCTCTCCTGTCAATCACTGGTGACCACGGAGACAGTGGGCGAGTCTCTCTCCTGTCAATCACTGGTTACCAGGGAGACAGTGCCCAAAGTGGTAACCAAAGATGGTAGAGTATAGCTAATATAGGACTGGAGGATCGCTAATGTTACTCCCTTGTATAAAAAGGGGCAGAAGGACAAGCCTGGTAACTACAGACCAGTCAGTCTAACGTCGGTAGTGGGCAAACTTCTAGAGTCCATAATCAGGGACAAGATAGATCTTCACTTAGAAAGATATAGGCTAATAAGGGACAGTCAACATGGATTTGTTAAAGGCAAATCTTGCCTTACAAATCTGATAGAATTTTTTGATGAGGTAACGGAATGGGTGGATAATGGTAGCGCAGTTGATGTAGTTTACATGGACTTTCAAAAGGCATTTGACAAAGTGCCACATGAGAGACTTATTATGAAATTAAAGGCCCATGGCATAAAAGGGACAGTGGCAGCGTGGATCCACAACTGGCTGCGAGACAGAAAGCAGAGAGTTGTAGTGAGCGGCTGTTTTTCAGATTGGAGGGAAGTGAGCAGTGGTGTGCCACAGGGATCGGTTTTGGGACCATTGCTGTTTGTAATCTACATCAATGATCTGGACTTGGGTGTACGGAGTACAGTTTCCAAGTTTGCAGATGACACTAAGTTAGGGAGAATAGTAAACAGTGAGGAGGATAGTAGCCATCCGCAAGAGGATATAGACAAATTGGTAAAGTGGGCAGACACATGGCAGATGAAATTTAATGCAGAGAAGTGTGAGGTGATGCATTTTGGGAGAAGAAATGAAGGGAGGCAATATAGGCTAGATAGTACAATTTTAAATGGTGTAAAGGAACAGAGAGACCTGGGGATTTGTGTTAGTGACTCTTTGAAGGTGGCAGGACAGGTAGACAAGGCTGTTAAGAAGGCATATGGGATACTAGGCTTTATAAATTGGGGTATAGGGTACAAAAGTCAGGAAGTGCTGACTAACCTCTGTAGGACTTTGGTGAGGCCTCAGCTGGAATACTGTGTTCAATTCTGGTCACCACACTGCAGAAAGGATGTGAAGGCATTGGAAAGGGTACAACGAAGATTTACTAGGATGGTGCCAGGATTGAGGGACTTCAGCTATGAGGAGAGGCTAGATAGGCTAGAGTTATTCTCTCTGGAGCAGAGAAGATTGAGGGGAGACCTAATAGAGGTTTATAAGATCATGAGGGGTTTCGACAGGGCAAATAGAGAAAAACTATTTCCACTCGTGGGCGAATCTGTGACTCGTGGACACAGATTTAAAATAGTTTCAAGGCGAAGTAGAGGGGAGCTGAGGAGAAATTTTTTCATTCAGCGAGTTGTTCGAATCTGGAATGCATTGCCTGAAAAGGTGGTGGAGACTGATTCGATAACAACTTTTAAAAGGGAATTAGATCTTTATTTAGGGAGAACAGGTCTATTTGGCTATGGGTAGCGGGCAGGGCAGTGGGATTGAATCGCTCTTTTCAAAGAGCCGGCACAGACGAGATGGGCCGAATGGCCTCCTTTTGTGCCGCAAAATTCTATGAATCTATGAATCTCCTACCATCCCTTCCAGCTTCAATTTCTAACAACTTCTCCCCTCAGTCCACCCAAAGTACAAATGAAGACTTTCAGCATTCAACCAACTCAACTTCAAACTTGACAGACATCTATCCTTTAGCAAACGTTTCCTCTCAGCAAAAAGTTTTACCGGGTTAGTGTGAGAGTTAGTAACAGTTCTGTAGAAACCATGTTAAAAATCAGAAACCATGTTAGCTGTTTCTTAGTCTCCCTTAGAAATCCCAGAGGTCAGTAGGGGTATCAGCAAACGTCAGTTGTATGACATAGTCCAGACCGAAGAAGGGAGAAAGGCTTGTGCTTGTTTAGATTGGGATTAAAGACGATTTACTTCTTTCTTTGAAAATTGTAATCTATCAGTTAGCAACTTGTGGTTGTCTAGTTCTGTTTTAACAGATGCTGCCCTTTTTGCACCCCATGGCTAATGTAAATAGAGTTCAACTCTCTTCCCACATTCACTTTTATTGATTAGGTGGATTGCTGTAATTGGTTAAAGGAACTTACACTACTGTCACGCGGTGTGCAAAAGAATAAGATATAAACTGTTGTATTTCTGTAAGTTCCTTAGAAGTAGGGAACGGCGATATATCGGTATATCGCTAAAACCCAATATGATTTTCATATCGATATGCCGATATAGACATTTAAAAAATATCGATATATCGAAAAACGGAATATCGAGGTAAAAAATCGGGATGCGAGCACAATCAACTACAAGACGCAGAATGCTCATCTCTATACACAATGCACAGACCGAGGTGCAAAGCCGCCATCTTGTATTCATAGTCCTCGAATACAATATACAGGTATGCACGGGGTGGGGGGAGAGAGACGGCTGGGGGGAGGGGGAGAGACGGGGTGGATGTGATAATATACAGATAGATAGAGATAGGGGGGGATGTGAGAGAGGAGAGAGACATAGAGAGACACAGACAGAAAAACACAGAGATGGAGAGAGTGAGAGACAGAGAGAGAAAGATATTTACCTCCTGAGAAGATAGGCCCAGAATGCGCGCGCACTCCGTAGGCGCGCGCGCATGTGCAGTTCGAAAAAACTAAAAATATCGATATATCTCGATATGGGCCAACCGATATATCCATATCCGGAAAATTCCCATATCGCCGTTCCCTACTTAGAAGTACCAACTCGGGTATCTGACCTGTGACGGTATTTCTCCTTTCGGCCGTTAGTATATTAAATGACTGTTTGTGCTTTACACGAGTAACCTGATCTCTTTGTGAGTTATTCCACGACAGTTCCCTGACCTACAAATGTAACCAGAGTTAAGGCTCAGATGTGTTAGGGTGTCAAACATCCAGCATGGAGTCCACATAATGTTGCCAAACTTCTGGGGTATAGAAAGGTGCCAGAGAGGTAAAGGGTGTAATAGCTTTAGTTGGTTATTACAACTAAATAGCCAAATAAAGCTTAGGTTTCCGCTATTACGGTTACCTGAATCCTCCACGAGCCCCGAGATGCTAGAAACAAATACACAAATATCCCAACATTTCCCATATTTTCAATGATGAGCCGATCCGAGCTCCGCTGTAAAGAAATTGTCCCTGACACTAACTACGTCTGAGGTTTCCACTGTGACATTAACAGGATCTTACACCAGGCCCGAGATGCTAGAAAGAAAGACACAGATATCCCAAGGTTTCCATAAACGAACATTCCCATATGGTCCAATGTCGAATAACGAGCCGATCCGAGCTCCGCTGTAAAGAAAAGTTTCTGTGGCTGCACCGAAGCCCTGACACTAACTGTTTCTATAAGGTTTCCACTGTCACATGTACAGGATCTTCCACATGCCTCGCGATGCTAGAAAGAAAGACACAAATAACTCAAACATGCTCTTACCGTACAGTCCATAGTAGCACAACGATTCTCGATCCCAGCTCCACGGGCCTCGGCTGAACTGGCCCTCACACCGAACGACTCTCAAACCTGAAAATGACAAAACAGAGAGTGAGACATTCATCCATACTCTCCACAAATTGAATCATCTCACAAAGATTGGTCAAACTCGCACCACAGGATAATGGACAGGCAAGGTGCAGGTTCTTTCCCAATTTACAAAGAATTAACATTACATGTGACTTGCAGTTCCCCCAAAGGCAAGTACAGACTTTCAGCCCTGAATCAACTCAACTAAACTAACTCAACCCTCTCTGACAGCAAATGACTCTCGGCAGCTACACAATGCCAGTCGCTAGCAAACTGACTTTGTGACCTGCTTCAAACCAGCCCCAACAGGAACCAACTCTCAGCCCTGAACCAAAGCAACAACTAAACCCTGAGCCCTTCAACAACAACCAAGTCAACAAAGCAACCAACTCAGTTCTGAACAAATTCAGCCCAACCAACTCTCAGCCCTGAACCAAATCAACATTAATCCAGCAGCATCTCCCCCGTGTTCACAAGTCAGACAACCTACAAGAAGTCCACACAGAGTTACCAAACCTCCAGAGAGAGAGGTTCCAGAGAGAGAGAAGTGCCTTCTTTGTCACCATCCCAGAGTCCCACGAGTAGAAACTTACCCCATATGGTCCTCAGGGAAGCCTGGCCAGACCCAAGCCTGCAAACAAACCAACCTTCATTGCTCGTCTCCTGCAAGTCTCCTGCTCTCTGCGATGGCTGTATAGGGAATGAGCTCAGCCTCGGGGTTAAATACTCACAGCTTTCAGTTCAGTCACATGGCCAACAAGGCAATTACATTCCCATCAGGTGCAAGTCAAGGTCCTGTCCCTGTGCAGCTGCCATCGATCAGGATCCCTCACACCCCATTAACCAGCTCAGAGAACTTGACTGGTTATATGCTGAATATACGTAATGATGTTGGCCAGTTTTGAATCAGTGGGCGAGTCTCTCTCTGTCAATCACTTGTTACCTGGGAGACAGTGGGCGAGTATATCCCTCACTCTCTCTCCTGTCAATCACTGGATACCTGGGAGACAGTGCGCCAGTATCTCTCGCTCCTGTCAATCACTGGTTACCTGGGAGACAGTGGGCGAGTCTCTCTCTCTCCTGTCAATCAGTGGTTACCAGGGAGACAGTGGGCGTGGTCAACATTAACATGATTCTTGTTCAAAATCACATTGATTTGCAGCAAATGTCAGATTAAAGCCAATAAGAATGGCCCACCTTTCCCATAACATTTGGCTATATTATTAATATTATTGTTGTTATTATTATTGCTATTATCTCAGTCCAAACTGAGCCAGAAATCCTTTTCTTATCAAATCTGAAGCTGAAACCATCGGATACAAAAATGTTTAAACTCAGAATTAAATCTCCTTTTGCTTCAAATAGATTATGAACAGAAGCAATTTAAATAGAAAGTAAATCATTTGCATTTGATACAGCTCCTGATCATAACTTCTATTGGACGCCGGGCCTTCAGTTTCTCCGCTCCCACCCTGTGGAATTCCATCCCCCAATCCCTCCCCCTTGTTTCTTCCCTTTCCAGGCTGGTTTGAAGACTTTCCTCTTCGACCGTGCCTTTTGTTCTCCACCGAACTTTTCGACCTCCCCTACGTGTTTCACCCCTTCCCGAACACTCCCCTCCCAGCTAGGGTCACACGCCTCCTGTGCAGTGCCTTGGGACGTCCTCCCAACGTGAAAGGCGCTTTATAAGTTTAAGTTGCTGTTGTTCTAGGCTGTGTCTCAAAGCGCTTCATAGAATATACTATAAAATGAATTGACTGTATATATATATATATTTGGGTGAAAAGCGACAGCCAATTGTGCAGAGCAGCGTTCCCCCCCACACACACACACAAATAGTCATGAATTGAAATGACCAATTTATAATTGTGGGTTTTTTGAAGGGATTATTATTAGGCGTGTGTGTGTGTGTATGTGGAGTAAGAAAGCTTGCTCAAGGTTTCTCCCTGATCTGCCTGGATTCGAACACAGGTCTCACACTTGTAAGGCAAGTGCTCTAACCACTGGGCTACAGGACTCCATATCCTACAAACAACAACTACATTACATTTATAATTACATCATTCATGTCAGAAGGACGTCCCAAGGAGCTGAACAAATAAACTATTTGGGGATTGGTGGCAAGTTCATCCTAATGTATTTCTCTCAAATGTAAACAAATATACACAACTCATGTGGAAATAAGAAAATAAGACAATTACATTCAAATATATTACAAAGATTTTACAAGTGCTTCGGTTTTTATATCTCACGCTAAAATTTTCTTAACTTGCACACAGTAATGTAAACCACACATTAACCAAGGAACTTGAACTAAGACGGACATTATATTTCAGAAAATCTTTTAACAATCAACATTGCGTTTGATAAAGTTACTTAATAATTCTTATGTTAGATATATAGCGCCTTTTATGTCAGGAAGATGTCTTCAAAGCAGCCTCCATTAAGTGTAGTGACAATGTATTCATACACATAATAGTAATGCTTACATTTGATATAGTGCTTTTCACGCCTTCTAAACTGTGTCTCAAAGCGCTTCACAGAATATACTGTAGTCCCTCTCCCTGGCTCGGCCCCGGGATCCATTATTGGGAAGTGCTCTGAGACACCGTTTGGCCTGGTGCGCGCTAAATAAATCTATGTTGTTGTATATTTGTGGGCAAAATGCAGCAGTCAATTGTGCACAGCAGTGTCCCCACAAACGGTTGTGGATTGACATGACAAATTTTATTAGTGTGGTTGTTTTTGGAGCAATTCTTATTAGGTGTGTGTGTATGTGTGCGTGTAGTAAGAAAACTTGCGCAAGGTTTCCCCCTGACCTGCCTGGAGTTGAACACAGGTCTCTCACTTGTAAGGCAAGTGAGTGCTTTAAACACTAAGTTCAGGAGTCCGTGGGACTTCATTAGTGTCTTAATCCGATGCTTTCGGTAAATAAATAAATTCATGATGGATGGCAGCAAATTTTTAATATTTCAGTTTGAAAATTCATACAATATTCAGAACAGTTGATATACAGAGTTGATACTGTTGTATCTTACACGGATCGGTGGAATCAGAGGACACAGCCTGCGATTCACATCCTCCTGACGTGAAAAGCGCTCCACAAATGTAATTTTCTTGTTGTTGTTAATTCAAAACAAATCTGCGGAAACACTACTTCAGTGATGGAGTTGTAACGTTTGGAATTAGCTACCTAAGAGATTATTGTAGCAGAAAGTATTGTTTAAGAACAAATCAGATACATTTCTGTTAGAAATAACATCCCAGGATACAATATATAGTTTGAGAATTGTCAAGCTACTGCCAGGAGGGTGGAAGGTAAACTGGATGGACTTTGACATTCTTTCTGTAGCAAATTTTTATGTATTTATTACTGTACCATGGATAAACACGGCAGCCAATGTGTGCATTACAATACAATAATAATCCTTGCATTTGATATCATAGAATCATAGAATTTTACGGCACAAAAGGAGGCCATTCGGCCCATCTAGTCTGTGCCGGCTCTTTGAAAAGAGCGATTCAATCCCACTGCCCTGCCCGCGCGGTCCCCATAGCCTAATAGACCCGTTCTCCCTAAATAAAGATCTAATTCCCTTTTAAAAGTTGTTATCGAATCAGCCTCCACCACCTTTTCAGGCAATGCATTCCAGATTCAAACAACTCGCTGAGTGAAAAAATTTCTCCTCAGCTCCCCTCTACTGCGCCTTGAAACTATTTTAAATCTGTGACCACGAGTCACAAATTCACCCACGAGTGGAAATAGTTTTTCTCTATTTGCCCTGTCGAAACCCGTCATGATCTTATAAACCTCTATTAGGTCTCCCCCTAATAGAAGATGTGAATATTGCAATATTCACATCTTCTAGATTTGGGGGGGTGGGAAATTGAGCCATAAACACCACAAATTGTATAATCTCACAAAGATTAGTCAAACTAACCAAAGGGCTCCTGACACCCAAGGTTTGGATTCTTTGCTTTCAGAGAATCAACATTACATATGATTTACAGTCCACCCAAAGTTCAAGTACAGCCCCTCAGCCCTGAACCAACTCAACCAACGCTGACAGATACAGACTTTTGGCAGCTACACAATGCCAGTCGGTAGCAAACTAACTTCTTTGCGACCCTGTCTATTGTAGCCAAATCATCCCTCAAGTGAAGCCCTGTAGCTGAGGGGTGAGAACCCTCTCCTGGCATGTGAGAGACATGGATCGAATGCTGGGCGCCACACATGCACACAATAATAAACCCTCGAAAAAAATTATAATTTGGACATTTCAAACCACGACTGTTCATGGGGACGCTGCTGTGCGCAATTGGCTGCCGTATTTCGCCCACAAATATACAGTCAATTCAGTTTACAGTATATTCTGTGAAGCACTCCAAGATGTCTAAGCAATTTTGTTTTCCCAGTCTATATAAAGTTGAAATCACCTGCTATTATTGTATTTCTCTTGTTACAGCTCTTCTAATTGCCTCATTAATACGCTGCCTAATACAGTAACTACTGTTTGGGGGTGGGGGTCCATAATCTATTCCCATTCGTGTTTTCTGTCCCTTGTTGTTTCTGAGCTCCTCCTAAACTAATTCACTGAACTACAGGACAGTGGCTTGCGAGCGAGCAAGGCCGGACCTCTAACCACTGAGCTACAAGACTTGTGAGTTAGGCTATGGATGAGCTACAGGACTCCACAATATTTATATTGAATAGTTTGGAGAATTCACATGGTTTAACATTGAAGAGACTTCACATAATAATCCTTGTATTTCATACAGTGCATTATCCCAGTGAGACGTCTCAAAGCAGTTCACAGGACATATTACGAAGTGAATTGAGTGTATTTTGTGGGCGAAATGCTGCAGCTAATTATGCCCAGCAACATCCCTACAAGCAGTCATGGTTTATTGTCCCAATTATTGGTTTGATTTTTGCTTTTTCCTTCCAGCCCTGCCGACTGCTCTGACCGAGCCTTGAGTGAGTGATTAGAGGCAACTATACTGAGTCCAGGGCTGACGAGAATCCAGCCCTCAACAAATACACTCAACCGGCTTCAACAGTCTGTATCTCTGCACTTGCATTGAATCCACTCAATCCAACTCTCAGCCCTGAACCAAGTCAACATTAATCCAGCGACATCTCCCCCATTCTGTTCCCCCGTCCTATCCCCCCTCAAATCTCAGCCTCTGTTTGTGACAACTTCTCACCTCGATCTACAATATGAACCAGAGTTAAGGCTCCTATGTGTTCGGATGTCGGACATCCTCCATGGACTCCACATGGTGTTACCAAACCTCTGTACTGTAGAAAGCCAGAGAGAGAGAGTGTAATAGCTTTAGTTGGCATCGTGAGGTTTCCACTATTACAATGCCCTATGTTCCACAAATCCTGGGGTGCAAGAAAGAGAGAAAGACAACACAAGGGCCTTAAGGTTTCTGTGACCCCACACTTGCTGTCGAGCCCAAAATAACATAGATTCATAGATTCATAGAATGTTACGGCACAAAAGGAGGCCATTCGGCCCATCTAGTCTGTGCCGGCTCTTTGAAAAGAGCGATTCAATCCCACTGCCCTGCCCGCTCCCCATAGCCTAATAGACCTGTTCTCCCCAAATAAAGATCTAATTCCCTTTTAAAAGTTGTTATCGAATCAGCCTCCACCACCTTTTCAGGCAATGCATTCCAGATTCGAACAACTCGCTGAGTGAAAAAATTTCTCCTCAGCTCCCCTCTACTTCGCCTTGAAACTATTTTAAATCTGTGACCACGAGTCACAGATTTTGACTCGCAATGGTCCCAAAACCGATCCCTGTGGCACACCAGTGCTCACTTCCCTCCAGTCTGAAAAACAGCCGCTCACTACAACTCTCTGATTTCTGTCTCGCAGCCAGTTGTGGATCCACTCTGCCACTGTCCCTTTTACGCCATGGGCCTTTAATTTCCTAACAATGAACTTAATCCCCGCTCCGCTGTAAACAAGTTGTTTGTGCGTCTACACTGCCTGGTCCTCACACCAGCCAATTACAACCACAAAATGACACTTGTACAGTGCCTTTCATGTTAAGACGACGTCCCAAGATGCTGCACAGTCAGGGATCAGGACTTAAAAGAGGGGTAGGGAGGGAGGACAGCCTTGAAGCAGGGAGGGAAGGGAGACAGAGTTGGGAGGGCAGCAGAGGGCATGATTGAAGAGGAGGGCCTTGAAGAAGGCAAATGAGGGAGTGAGGCAAACAACCACAACTTTGATTTATATAGTGCCCTCCCTAACTCCACGTCGGACGGTGTCTCAGAACGCTTCACAATAACAGATCCCAGGACCGAGCCAGGGGCAGAAAGGTGACCAAACGTGTGGTCGAAGAGAAAGGTCTTTAACTATGACCTGAAATTGGGAAGAGAGGGGGCGAGGCAAAGGGAGTGAGGAAGGGAGTTCCAGAGCCTTGGGGCATAGTGGCTGAAGGCACGGCCGCCGAGGGTGGAGTGGAGGATTCAGGGGTGACATGGAGGAGGCCAGACCCTGTGGAGTGAACGCAGCGGGTGCTGGTTTGGGGAGAGAGGAGATCAGAGACGTAGTGGAGTGCAGAGGAGGAGGGACTTGAAAACAAGGGTGAAGGGACTGAGATGGAGTTCCAGAGTGTGGGGACAGAGAGAGAGGCTGAAAGCCTGTCCACCAATGGTTGAGTGGGGGATAAGGAGCAGACCAGAGCCAACTGAATGGAGGGGGGACGGGGAGGTTCATGGGGGGGCAAGGCCATGAAAGTAAGGATGAGGATCTTTAATTGGATCCTCTGGGGGGATGGGGAGCCAATGGAGCCGGCCGAAGGTGGGGAAGGATGGGAACATGGAGCTTGGTGTGGGAGAGAACATGGTTCCAACTCCTCTACCCCACGCGCACTTCTCTGACCTTTCTCCTCACAGCAGTATCCCCTGCCTTCGGTCTCCTGGGTCCAGCCTCCTCCTTGTCCCCGAATCCTCAGCTTTGGAACTCCCACACTCCCTCACTCCCACTTGCTCACTCACCCCTCCCTCCCATTCACACTCTCAGAGACTGACTGACTTACTCATACACACACTCACTAACCAGCTCTCTACCTCATTCACTCACACTCAGGCCCTCTCGCCCACCTCTGTCCCCATTATCAGTTCGCACCTGAAGACCTTTCTCTCCACCTGACCTTGGCTTAGTCGCCCTCCCCCTGGCTCAGCCTCGGCCATTGAGACACCGTGTGGAGGGAGGGCCCTATATGTGCAAGTTGTTGTTGTCTTTCTCTCTGTGTCTCTCACATGTCTCTTTCTCTCTGGAACTGTGCGCGTGCGCATCTATCTCTCCATGCCTCACTCCCACCCTCGCCCATCTCCACTGGCTCCCCGTCCACAGTGTTACTGTTAGAGGAGAAAATGGTTATGTTATATTTTCAAGAAACTTGTTTGGTGGCAGCATGTGAGTCTGATAGATGTTTTAATTAAATAGAATGCTTTACTAATACTTGTTTGCAAAGCCAAAATCGAAATCAGATTAGTTCGATTGTTGACGTAACAGCTTCTCTATTGTCTCTTCTATGAAAACTGCAGCCTTGGTTGTGATCTGCAGAGACGGCCTTGGGTACGACAGAAGAGATAAGCGAGAATAATAAAACTGTGTGAAACGAACGAATTGTGCAGGAGGCAAAAAGGCAGTTTGGGCTAGTAATTTTCAGTTTCAAGATATGTACGTGACTGTATTGTAATTGGTTTAAGAAAGGGACTACCCCTTTCTCAAGATATATCTCTTTTTCTGTATAAAATATGTGAAAACGCTGGACACGAGGTCTTTTGTCTGCCTTAGAGACAACTGACCCTATGGGCATATGAGACTAATTGATGACTTATATGCATGTAGTTGAATAAATCGTTTTTGCTATGCCTACTTACTTGTTTTTGACTGACTATTTTCTAGCTACAGATTGTCTAAATTTCTGAACCTAACATTTGGGGGCTCGTCCGGGATCCCAACAGCTCCAACCACTCAGCGGTGCAAGCTCCGGGTTAGGTCTGCAGGGGGACTGTCAGAGGCAGGTTGCATTCTTAAGGGTAAAGGGACTCGTAACGACAAGGTTATTATTGGGATTACTGGACGGAGGATCGAAGAGGATCTTAGTCGCCTGGAGCAGAGTGGAGTGTGAGACGGGATTTCCCAAGTGGAGTGAGTGACGGGACTTCCCTAAATCTCCGACCACTCGGCGAGGCAAGCTCCAGGTTAGGTCTGCAGGGGGACTGTCAGAGGCAGGTCACCGTAAGGCTGAAGGGACCCGTAACGACAAGGTTATCATTTGGGATAACTGGACGGAGGATCAAAGAGGATCTTAGTCGCCTGGAGCAGAGTGGAGTGGGTGACGGGATTTCCCAAGTGGAGTGAGTGACGGGACTTCCCTAAATCTCCGACCACTCGGCGAGGCAAGCTCCAGGTTAGGTCTGCAGGGGTACTGTCAGAGGCAAGTTAATTCTTAAGGGTGAAGGGACCCGTAACGACAAGGTTATCATTTGGGATAACTGGACGGAGGATCGAAGAGGATCTTAGTCGCCTGGAGCGGAGTGGGTGACGGGATTTCCCAAGTGGAGTGAGTGACGGGACTTCCCTAAATCTCCGACCACTCGGCGGGGCAAGCTCCAGGTTAGGTCTGCAGGGGGACTGTCAGAGGCAGGTGTCGCCGTAAGGGTGAAGGGACCCGTAAGGACAAGGTTATCATTTGGGATAACTGGACGGAGGATCGAGGAGGATCTTAGTCGCCTGGAGCGGTCCGGAGAAGAGTGGGGTGAGTGACGGGATTTCCCGAAATTGGATCATTAAAGTTTTTTTTTGTCGGAAAAGAGACTGTCAAAAACAATGTGTAGTGGGAATAGCAAAGGAGGTTGTGTGTGTGTTGTAAGAGGATAAGAGCGACTCCCATTGAGAGACGCATATTCTCCTCTCCTTCACTTAAGTAATATACAGTATAAGTGTCTTAGTGAATAAGCGATTGTGACGCACCCGATGTGTGTGTTGTAAGAGGACAAGAGCGACTCCCATTGAGAGACGCATATTCTCCTCTCCTTCACTTTAGTTAATTGAGATGTTTGTAAAAATTAAATATGGATAAATTTAACTTGTGGCAATCAAACTTATATTAACTGAATGTTTTTACTTATGATTGTTAATAATGATATACAGTCCTGGTGATTTAACTGTTTGTATGTTGTTGGAGCAGGATAATCAGCTCTCACATAAGTTAGGAAGAAACTGCGTCTAATTGTTGAAGCCTTTGTGTGTTGTATTGTTTGTGATAAATAAGTATAAGAAACGTTAGCAAAGGATCTCAGAAAGGGTTGTGTCAACGGAAAATACATATTCCTAAGGGTCTTGAGGGGTTATCAGAAGGTTGAGCCCAGACAGAGACAGCGACGGGAATACGCAGAATATTTCCGACGGGTCGTACGAGCCAGGAGGTCAGGGTAACGTTAGGCTTAGACTTATATTGTGTGAAATGAGTCCAAAGAAGGGCAGAGAGGAAAAACAAAGGCAAGCTTTTAGGCAGTGGGTGAGTAAGTATGAAGATAGGATATGCAAGAAAGTAGGACTAGCGACATAGAGAAGGATTGAAGGAAAAAGTAAAGAAAGGGAAAGACCAGGTGGAGGCGGCACAAGCCGCAACTAATGAATGGAAGTTAAAATTTACTGCAGCCATTGACTATGGGCAGTTTAAATTCACTGACTGCAGGCACTCTGGTTTATGTGGACAAAATGACTTTGCGTAAACCTTTGGTTTCCACATCAACTAGAAGTGTTTCTGCAGGTAATGATGATGTCATATTAACAACTGAAAATGTTTAAAGAAACATGAGATTTCACCTTGTAATTTAGTTCTTACAGATACTGACAAGAATGGCATTCCATGCAGCCACTTTTGTTTGGAATAACTTAAACTTTTCGCTCCAACTCTCCCACCCACAAGGCCGGTCTTCGCATTTAGTTTCACTCGACGATCTCAGGGGGAGATGAGTGGACAAGTGCAACCCAGTCAATCATGTACATTAGCAACCGTATGTGTTTTGTATGCGTTGGGTGTTGTAGAGTGTGAGGTGACAGGGTCGATAGGTAGAATAAACACCATTAAAATTCGAGAACTGATAGTATTCAGAATGTCAGTATACTGTAATTATGAGAAATGCAAGGTGAAGCAAAATCACCAGAGATACGCATATGGGAAAACCATAAATGCACCAAAACAGCTGAGGGGTTGTGGATAGGGCTGGATGAATTACCAGTATTACCAAAAGCATTGTTTCCCATAGCGGCTGAATTGAGCCATGGTAAATGTCATGTCTCAAAAGGAGGGATGGTATCTATGGTATATATAAACTTATATATAAACAGATATATAAACTTCTTATACAAATTTTTTTTTAGTAAGAAGTGTCTCACATGTTTACAGAACAACCCGCAGGGAGGGATGACATGTCCAAAAGGGAAAATTGTTGTGGCTGTACTGTTTATGTTTATAATGATATCATTGATAATGATGTGCTGTAATTACAGATGCTAAAATAAGTTGCAACGATTGATGTGGTGGCTGAGGTAAAAGGGAATTGTGAAGATTTTGATAATGATGATGGTAATCAGTTTGACCCACTCGAGGTGGGAACTGGACATTCTGGTCTTGTCTTACATTGACCAAAAAAGGAAATTCTAAAGACTCATGGACTTGTTTGCTGAAACAAAACGGACTCTATGGACTTTCGAGGACATTTTACCAGTGAATGGTCAAAACGAGCTGTTGAATTTCTCACTACAGATTTGGATGCGTGACCAAAAAGGTCTGAGTTTGAGAACAAAGAAGACAAGTCTAACCGATCTTGGAAAAAAAAGGAGATATTCTACAATCAACACAAACTGTACTACGTTTTTTTAAAAAGTCAATTCCTAATCACAGCCACTGTATCAATCTGCTTAATTAATTGTACTGAACTGTACTACACATGTCTTGCTCTGAACTGTACTTCTCATGTCTTATGTTTTTGTGATTTTATAATGTCTTATGGTTTTATACTTTTCTGCTTACATGCTATTTACACCGAGGGCTGCGCAAGAATGATACAAAAGGGATTTACAACTTGCTAAATTAATACAGGCGTAGTTCGGTTGTGAGAGATCAAAAAATTGTATTTTCTCACTCTCAAGGTGGGGTCTGTTGGGTTATGGAGGTACTGTACTAAAAATTATAGTTAGTTCCAATCGGGCACCAATTAAAACAATCTATCCACAACACAGGCACAGTCAGCAACCTTGAGCAAAAGGGAGAGAAACAATTGCAAGGGATGAATGAAATAATTATTAAAAATGAATAATTGGTGTTATCATATGGGATATGATAAAAGGAGGGAATGTGAAATTGTAAAATTTAGCCATTTATGCCTAGATGTAACTTCTATACTATTAACCCAATTAAACATAAAAAGCAAGTCCTGAGAAACGCAGACTTGGCACAATGCCAGTCGCATCCTTATCTGAGTATTTCACGGGGCAGAAAACAGTAACAGCAAACCTTGACATTGTCTAAACTAGACACTATCTGGAGATAAGCTTGTTTTTAACATTTCACTTTGTTAGTGAGACATGGATTGAGTGATGTCACCATTAACTGACCACCGGCAGCTCATTCTTTTGACTGTCAGGTACTCTACTTGGAGACTGTTGACTTCTGAGAATCAGCTCTTGCTATAGCAAATAAACTTTACATTTTCTTATAAAAAGACCAAGATCAATGGGTTGGCAGCACAGCTGCACGCTTTGGCCAATTTGACTAATGTTAAACAAAAGTGTTGAGACAAAGGAATAGAGAGAGCGGAGACGGAGGAGCAGAAGGAGAAGGACCTGATGGAAGATACTGTAACTGACAGTAGCCAAGCCGCTCTCGAGAAGGAGAAACAACTGATGGAAGAAACTGTAACTGACAGTAGCCAAACCGCTCTCGAGAAAGGGAACCAACTGATGGAAGAGCTGTAACGTGACAGCAGATCCCAAAAGAGATCAACACCCCTACTTTTCCCCGAGACCGACTGAGAGGAAGCAAGGAAGAGAAAGGACTATTCCCTTTTAACCTGAAGAATGCGTGCCGGGTAGTATGAGATTGCATTATGAGAAACCTAGTGTATTTGGGCATCATCACAAGAGGTGGATGACAGGTAAACCCAAAAGTGAAGACTAGGGCGTAATGCGACATTGAGACCCGAGGCAGAATCGGATAAGAGGGAATAGGCAAAAAGGGTGAACAAAGTAAAAGAAGAATCAGAAGTAATGGAGTGGGGACTGTTTGCATGCATTGTAGTCGTTTTATATGCTTTAGTGTCAGCTCATTGAGTATACCTGAATAAACGAATCTGCTTTAAAAGAGTAAGAGAATTTAATCTCCAACAATTTGCGTAGTCGGCAGGATTCAGGTGACACTAAAGTAATATTGTGTTGAAGTGAAATATACAGGGCAAAAGATTGTGTGATACCTCATGTTAATTCGGTATCAAGGTGGGGACTGTTGGAGTTGGTGAAGAACTGGTTAAAATTAGTATAGACTGTTAAAAACAGAGAGTGGGCTAGAATGATGTTTTTGTAAGACTACTGTAGAAGATAAGGGAAGTTGCTGCACATAGTTTGAGTTGTCGAGGTCACCATTAGAAACCGGCTAGAACAGACTGCGATAAGAAGAGCTTGTTTGCGAAGAAAGGCAGAGTTGGGTGTAAAAGAGAATGTGAATAAGCACGAGAGTGGCATGAGATGTTCACGTGAACACCATGTGTCCAAGAAAGGATAAAAGTGACTAACAAAAAGACTATGTTAAATGTCCTACCACCACAGGAGCTGGCTGAGCCGTTGTTGACCCCACAGCTATTACCTGGAGACTGGATACTAGTCAAGGACGTAAAAAGAAAAACATGGCATCAGCCTAAGTGGAAAGGACCATTTCAAATGCTACTGACGACACCAACGGCGGTCAGGATTGCTGAGCGGGACACTTGGGTTCATCTCACGCACTGTAAAAAGGTAACAGAAGGGACCAGTCAGTAAGGGGCACCTGACGGGTGTGTAAAGTCCGGCTACAAAGGGGAGTGCGTACGATAGGTTGCACTCGTCTCAACCCCGGTGAAGAAGACAACCAACACCACAGGTAAAAAGGGAGCTGACTGGTCTCTGTCATGATTGCGATAGTGTTGCTGTCAGTAGTGGGATGCCTCGTAAACGCAGCCAGCAAGGATAAACATGTGTCAGGGGAAAAAGGGAAAACCCTGGGTTTTAAGTGTAATCCTTGGCCTTATTGCGATACAGCGCGGCAACAATGTATACTACCAGCATAAAAATGATGAGAAGTACCTCTGCAAAAACCCCTGTGGACCCTATGATTGGCATTTAGTGGTAGCATCCACTAAAAATAATAATGGACATGCCACAGGGTCCCGATTTAGTATATCGAAGGAACGAAATAGCAATGGAGCTGAGGTAGAAATCACAAGTCTTGCCAATTCCGATGCAGGAATATGGTGGTGCGGCATTGAAAGGCTATATGGGGACTTGTACCAAAAGATAATCATTTAATTGGCTGTGCCAGGGGAAGGGGATGACTGGACACTTTGAACGGGACAACAAGAAACGACGCCATCCCCAATAGCATGGCTCGCTTGTTGATCATGGCCTATAATGCGGTCAACAACGTTAGTCACTCCATACCCACCAATTCCAGAACCTCACAGAACCAACAGTATAACCCCACGTATCGAGTACCATACAGGGAAGGTGAAGCATGCTTATGCACCCAGATGAACACAGGACAGTCTGTGGGACATAGTGTTTACAGTGTCCGTATAATTGCTAATTTCATCTCCCAAAAATGCACTATTAAAAAAGCTAACATGACTTTGAGGGAGATTACCTGTGATTCAACCCTACAGGACCCAGGTGAGGGAGCCATGGTTTGGATTTGTGGGCGAACGGCTTACTTACAGTTACCACATCTGTGGACAGGTTGCTGCTACCCGGCCATTGTGATCACTGGTATTGCAGTATATCCTTTGGGAGCAGAGGATCATGGGTATACCACTATGAACCCATGGACCACCCAGGGAGAAATGTTGGGCTGGTCATTTTGGGCCAATATAGGAGTAGGAGGGACACTGACTAAAATAAATGGCCAGGCAGCCCAACTACATGCCCTGGCCAATGAGACAGAGGAAGCGGTCGAAGTAATTGATAGTGAAATGGGGGCAATGCGAAAAGCAGTAATACAACACCGACTGATATAGACATGCTAACGGCAGAAAAAGGGGGGACCTGTAAGATGCTGGGCACCAGTTGCTGTTTCTTTATCCCAGACGGACATCAAAATTTAACTAATATAATCTCTCACATGTGATCTGCTATCAGGGAACCCGAAAGACCGGCGGATTGGTTAGGCACATGGCTCTCCGGATGGGGGTGGGGGGCATGGCTGTGGAAGCTTGGCATGTACCTACTGATAGTAATCGTTGTACTCATGCTGTTTTCCTGTTGTGTTGTACCCTTGATTCGCAGTATGATTGTAAAAATGTTCCCAAGTACCTTAATGCTGTCACACCAAGAATGTATAACATTACTGAAGGAGGATGATGTATATCTACCAGACGAAGAGGATGACCTCCATTTAAATCAACTGTTCCCCAACTAACTACTACAAATTGTAACTCATGACGTTCCCCCCAAAAAAACCGCTTGTCGGATGGAGGGTTCATACTAATGTAAAATACTGTTGTATGTAAAAAAGGTTGAGCGACAAGTTTATTGAAATATCATAAAAAGGAGGGAATGTTAGAGGAGAAAATGGTTATGTTATATTTTCAAGAAACTTGTTTGGTGGCAGCATGTGAGTCTGATAGATGTTTTAATTAAATAGAATGCTTTACTAATACTTGTTTGCAAAGCCATAATCGAAATCAGATTAGTTCGATTGTTGACGTAACAGCTTCTCTATTGTCTCTTCTGTGAAAACTGCAGCCTTGGTTGTGATCTGCAGAGACGGCCTTGGGTACGACAGAAGAGATAAGCGAGAATAATAAAACTGTGTGAAACGAACGAATTGTGCAGGAGGCAAAAAGGCAGTTTGGGCTAGTAATTTTCAGTTTCAAGATATGTACGTGACTGTATTGTAATTGGTTTAAGAAAGGGACTACCCCTTTCTCAAGATATATCTCTTTTTCTGTATAAAATATGTGAAAACGCTGGACACGAGGACTTTTGTCTGCCTTAGAGACAACTGACCCTATGGGCATATGAGACTAATTGATGACTTATATGCATGTAGTTGAATAAATCGTTTTTGCTATGCCTACTTACTTGTTTTTGACGGACTATTTTCTAGCTACAGATTGTCTAAATTTCTGAACCTAACATTACCCCCCCACCTCAAACTCCAGCCCGCAGTCCCTTTACCTCCTTTCCTCCTCTTCCACTGTGCCTTCTGCTCCCTTCCTAACTCTACTCCCACCCCACCCAACCCCCTACACCCCACTGGTTCTGGCCTCCTCCATGACCTCCGCTCCAGCCTTGGCAGCCATGCCTTCAGCCACTATGTCGGGAGTTCTGGAACTCACTACCTTCATTTTGCCCCCTCTTTTCTCAGTTTCAGGTCCCAGCTGAAGACCTCTTCGACCGCGCCTTTGGCCACCTTACTGCCCCTGGCTTGGCTATTGTGAAGCGCTCTGAGATGCTGCCCAGCATAGAGGGCGCTATACAAATCGAAGTTGTTGTGTTGATAAAGTTACTTAATCCTTATGTTACATATATGAAGTGGTGCAAGCCACAGTCCCTATGGCTGAGTGGTGGTGTTGGAGAAAAGACCTGTGCACTGATCTTAACTTCCAAAATAACTGCTGAGACCATATTTGTTGAAGTTGGTTTAGTTTTACTTATGCAAACACACACTACAAACATGAACAGAACAATCCCAGGTTACTATTGCTTGCCTTGGCAGGCGTTCTGGAGAACTCTAAAATTCACTGCATGTCTTATACACTTAATCACCTCCTTATTTTGACATTACATTGTCCAAAAGGAACATCAAAACCAGACAGTCTAAAGATCAGGGTCACACAGAGTTGTTATTCATCTTTATCTTCCCCACTCCGGCTTGTACTAGTCTCAATATGCTCTCCTGCTTATGTTTTACACCATAAAACCACAGTCTTTCTGAGTCAGTTTAAACAAGACAAAGTTACAAAGCAATAACTGAAATTCTTGCGTTAGCTACTATTTGAATGTATGGGGATAGGTTCACATGTGTAACTACCAACATGATTGTTTTAGTAATCATATTCCTTACTTATAAAACTAATGTTCTGTAATTATATTGCAAAGCATCCATCACAACAGTCCCCACCTTGAGAATGAGAAAATACAATTTGATCAAGTAAACTATTCTTGTATTATTTTAGCTGTAAATTCTTTACTTCATAACTTTACTTTGGCATAAATAGCATCAAAATATGTAAAAACAAAAGACCTTGTAAAATCACAAAAACATAAGACATGAGTAATACACTTCAATACAATAAATTAATCACATTGCTACAGTGGCTGTGATTAGGAATTAAACTTGGTACAATTAATGTTGATTGCAGAATATCTTTTCTCAAGATTGGTTAGACTTGTCTTCTTTATTCCCAAATTCAGACCTTTTTGGTCACGCATCCAAATCTGCAGTCAGAAATTCAACAGCTTGTTTTTACCATTCACTGGTAAAGTGTCCTCGAAAGTCCACAGAGTCAGCTTTCTTTCAGCAAACAAGTCCATGACTTTTTGTCCACCGTAAGATAAGACCAGAATTATGGGATTGTGGAATGTCCAGTCGCCACCTCGAGTGGGTCAAACCGACAGCACGCCTCATCATCGGAATCTTCACGATTCCCTTTTACTTCAGCCACCACATCAATCCTTTCAACTCATTTTAGCATCTGTAAATATAGCACATCACTAACAGAGTATAGCCACAAAAATTATGAATAATATTAGTTTGGGTTCTTTAAAAACAAATGCAACACAGGTCCTCCTCCATCTTGTCCACCACATTCAAGCACCAACTTATTTTGCATAAGAAACATTTTACAATAGCTTTACTTATCAGACACACTTCAACATTCATAGTATATCATTATCAATAATCATAAGTAAAAACCAATATAAATGTTATTGCCACAAGTTAAATTTATTCATATTTAATTTCTATAATCATTTTAATTAAATGCTGCAATACAGAAAATAAATCAGACTATTTAAAAAAAGTTTCTCTTATTTCCATCAATGTTACTCTGCTTTCTCACTTCGTACTTTTATCATATTCCAAATTATTTGGTCTTATCTATGCAGACCAATATTCTTTAATTTTCTCACTTTGTTTATCCTTTACTTTGCTGTCTCAGTACATATGGAAGGTGGGTAGGATCTGGCTTATACTCTGCGTCCAGAGCAAAGTCAGGCCTATCACGGTCCGGTACTTAAAAATAATCCCAAACTTATGGAACATGGATGGCATCTGGCCATACTCCGCGTCCAGAGCAATGTCAGACCCACCATGATCCTCTTTAAATGCATAAATTACATAAACATTTCACTTCAATTTGCTTGCTTATTTTAATTATTACTAGTTTTAGGGTCTGTTGATATGGAAATTTTCTGATTTAGATATATCGATGGGCTCATATCGAGATGCCGATATATCAATATTTTCAGGGTGTTCATACTGCACGTGCATTCGGGGCCTATCTCCTCAGGAGGTAAATATCTCTCTCTGTGTCTCTCTTTTTCTGTCTGTCTCTGTATCTCTCTCCTCTCTATCTGAATGTATATTATCACATTCCACCCCCTCCCCCATCTTTTGAACATTTAACAGTTTTCAATTTCTCCATTCGCTGCCTTAACCAGTGAATTTCTTATTTGGTTCCCAAGTTGGTATTTGGAGCTTGTCTAGAGGGTGGACCCTCTGGTCTCCATGATCTACATTGCCACTTATGATGCCCTGTTTATTACAATGGTAGTGATTACCCACCTCCTCCTGGAGGTTGCAAAATCACTGTTTGATGCGGATCCTCGTTCCTCATTAAGCCACACAACCATGGCTCAACCAAATGTACCTGACCTTTCTTTGTGACTGCATTATTCACATTAGCTACTAGATATGCTGGTGTCTTCCAACTGTGCTATATTTTCCTCTGCAACGGATATGTGATGCTGGATTCCCCTGTCTATGTTCTTGAGCCATGGCTGCCTGTATTTTTATAGCAGATTTTAAACCTCCCTTGTCAAGCGCTCACAGCGCTGCTCGAGCTTCCTCTGCTCTACTTCTAAATTGTCTGACTTCTTCCTTACTTCTCCTGGAATAATTTATTGTTTCTCCATTCTGCTTCCAGAACTTTCATAAATGAAGATCCTAATGTCTCTCTCTCTCATCATACTCTCTCATTGTTGTCAGCATTGCCATACCCTTCGTCAGGCCCACACTGCGCTGCCTCATCCTCATAATTGGAGGGAGTAAAACCAGATGTAACAGCCGCTATGAAAGCTGCTTCTGTCCTAATTCCCCTTTCAATCACCCAATAATGACATTACACTTTTTTTTATATAAAATATTTATTTTAAAATATTTTCATCCCCGTGACAACACACGCCAAACAACAAAACAATCCCCACCGTGACAAATGCGCAACTGTCTTTATTCTCTCGCAAAAAAAACAATCTCAGTCACAACAAAAATCTCCACCGGTTTTGTGGAATCACAATTCTATTCTCGTTACAAACATAGACGCCTATTATTCAATTTCCAGCACCAGGGCCTCCTGGCTTCTCTACGCTGCTGCCTTTCAACAGTGACATTTCACGTATCATGGTTCTGAGGGTGATCCCTATCCAGGTCCTCCCTTACCTTACAGCGAAGGGGATACTTATAATCCTATAATTCACATTTTAATTGCTCTATTTCTCCCCTTGGTAATATTCCGCATTGATTTCAATTCCACTCTCTCAGCAAAAGCCAAAGTTATAGCCCCTATGTGTAGAGCTACAGTAGCTTCCAGTCCCACTGTTCGTCCCTGTTCTTTTTCCCAACATGCTTTGCTCCTTCTCATATTTCCGAGTCAACACTGAGCCGACTCCCAGAGACGGTTTTTATATAACTATTGACTCCGAGTCAAAGTAACGATTCCCGGAATCGTTTCTTTGGTGAAACTCCCCGAGTTCATCTTTAAGTGACTCCCAGAGCCGCATTTTTTTTAAAAAAACAGTACAAAATGAAGGCCAATACTTCAAACAACATTCATATTTACTGACCACAAGTAAAAAAAAGTTTCCCATCAGATTATGCCGACCACGCCAAATGTTGGACAAAAGACCTGTGCACTGATCTTAACTCTTTAATTTCTGAAATAACTGATACCGTATTGGTTGAAGTTGGTTTAATTTTAGTTACGCAAACACACACTGCAAAACATTGCAAACATGAACAGAACAATACTACCAGGTGACTACTGTCTAGCCTTAGCAGGTGTTCTGGAGACCTGTAAAATTCACTACATAAGACCCACGTCTTATACCCTTATGCACCTCGTTATTTGGACATTACTTGACCAAAAGGCACAAGACAGTCTAAAGATCAGGATCACAAAGAGTTATTCACCTTTCTTACCCACCCCGGCTTGTACAAGTCTCAATATGCTCTCCTGCTTATGTATTACACTGTAAAACCACAGTCTTTCTGGGTCAGTTTAAACTAGACTAAAAGTTACAACGCGATAACTGAAATTCTTGCATCAGCTACTAATTTGGGAGTCTGTGCATAGGTGCACATGTGTAACCACCCACATGATTGTTTAATAATCATATTCCTTACTTATAAAGCCAATATATTTCCTAATTATATTGCAAAGCATCTATTACAACAGTGAGCGTCCTGGTCTGACAAGCCACAGATTCTGTGGATGAGAGGTGGGAGCCCTGGCATGCCACAGTCCCTGCGGCTGAAGTGCTGGGATCTCTGGCCTCGCAAGCTTGTATTTCAGTGGTTGGAGCTCTCGCATTACAAACCACAGTCCCTGTAGCTCAGTGGCTAGAGCAAATTCAACTACATCAACAACTAAACCAATGTTCAACCCTTCAACAACTCAACCAAGTCAACAAATTAACCAACTCAGTTCTGAACAAATTCAGGAAAATCAACTCTCAGCACTGAACCACGTCAATATGAATCCAACAACATCTGCTACCATCCCTTCCAGCTTCAAATCTCAGCCTCAACTTCCAACAACTTCTCCCCTCAACCTGGTTTACAGTCCACCCAAAGTGCAAATGCAGACTTTCAGCATTGAACCAACTCAACTTCAAACTTGACAAACATCTATCCTTTAGCAAACGCTTCCTCTCAGCAAATTTTTTTACCGGGTTAGTGTGAGAGTTAGTAACAGTTCCCTGACCTACAAATGTAACCAGAGTTAAGGCTCAGATGTGTTAGGGTGTCAAACATCCAGCATGGAGTCCACATAATGTTGCCAAACCTCTGGGGTGTAGAAAGGTGCCAGAGAGGTAAAGGGTGTAATAACTTTAGTTGGCACCGTTAGGTTTCCGCTATTACGGTTACCTGAATCCTCCACGAGCCCCGAGATGCTAGAAACAAATACACAAATAACACAACATTTCCCATATTTTCAATGATGAGACGGTCCAAGCTCCGCTGTAAAGAAATTGTCCCTGACACTAACTATTTCTGTGAGGTTTTCACAGTCACATTTACAGGATCCTCCAGCAGCCCCGAGATGCTAGAAAGAAAAATATCCCAAAGTTTCCAAAAACCAACATTCCCATATGGTCCAAAGATGATCCAATCCGAGCTCCGCTGTAAAAAAAAAGTCTCTCTGGCTACACAGAAGCGGCCCTGACACTAACTACTTCCGTGAGGTTTCCACTGTGACATTTGCAGGATCTTCCACCAGCCACGAGATGCTAGAAAGAAAGACATAAATATCCCAAGGTTTCCATAAATCAACATTCCCATACAGTCCAATGTCGAATAATGAACCGATTTGGGCTCCGCTGTAAAGAAAAGTCTCTGAAGCCCTGACACTAACTGTTTCTGTGAGGATCCACTGTCACATTTGCAGGATCTTCCAGAAGCCCCGAGATGCTAGAAAGAAAGACACAAATATCCCAAACTTGCTCTTACCGTACAGTGCAAAGTAACACAACGATTCTCGATCCCGGCTGCACAGGCCTTGGCTGAACGGGCCCTCACACCGAATGACTCTCAAACCTAGAAATGACAAAACAGAGAGTGAGACATTCATCCGTACACACCACAAATTGGCAATTTGCCCTGGCAAGCCACAGTCCCTGTGGCCGAGTGTTGGGCGCCCTGGCAAGCCACAGTCCCTGTGGCCGAGTGGTGGGAGCCTTGGCAAGCCACAGTCCCTGTGGCCAAACTGTGCCTAGTCCTGGCAAGCCACAGTCACTGTTGCTCAAGTCGTGGGAGCCCTGGCCTGGCAAGCCACAGTCCCTGTGACCGAGTGGTGAGAGCCCTAGCCTGGCAAGCCACAGTCTCTGTGGCCAAATGGTGCCCAGCCATGGGAAGCCACAGTCCCTGTGACTGAGTGGCGGGAGCTCTGGTCTGGAAAAACACAGTCCCAGTGGCCAAGTGGTCGGAGCCCTGGCCTGGCAAGCCACAGTCCCTGTGACCGAGTGGTGCTTAGCCCTGGCAAGCTACAGTCCCTGTGACTGAGTGGTGGGATCCCCAGCAAGCCACAGTCCCTGTGGTCAAGTGGTGCCTCATCCTTGCAAGCCATAGTCCCTGTGGCCGAGTGGTGGAAACGCTGGCAAGCCACAGTCCCTGTCGCCGAGGGGTGGGAGCCCTGGCAAGCCACAGTCCCTGTGGCCGAGTGGTAGGAGCCCTGGAAAGCCACAGTCCCTGTGGCCAAATGGTGCTTAGCCCTGGCAAGCCAAAGTCTCTGTGGCCGAGTGGTAGGAGACCTGGCAAGCCACAGTCCCTGTAGACGAGTGGTGGGAGCCCTGGCAAGCCACAGTCCCTGTGGCCTAGTGGTGGGAGCCCTGGAAAGCCACAGTCCCTGTGGCCTAGTGGTAGGAGCCCTGGCAAGCCACAGTCCCTGTGACCGAGTGGTCCCTAGCCCTGGCAAGCCACAGTCCCTGTGGCCGAGTGGTGAGAGCCCTGGCAAGCCGCAGTCCCTGTGGCCGAGTGGTAGGAGCCCTGGCAAGCCACAGTCCCTGTGCCAAGTGGTAGGAGCCCTGGGAAGCCACAGTCCCTTTGCCGAGTGGTAGGAGCCCTGGCAAGACACAGTCCCTGTGGCCAAATGGTGCCTTGTCCTGGCAAGCGGCAGTCCCTGTGGACGAGTGGTGGGAGCCCTGGCAAGCCACACTCCCTGTGGCCTAGTGGTGGGAGCCCTGGCAAGCCACAGTCCCTGTGGCCGAGTGGTGGGAGCCCTGGCAAGCCAAAGTCCCTGTGGCCTAGTGGTGCTTAGCCCTGGCGAGCCACAGTCCCTGTGACCAAGTGGTGAGATCCCTGGCAAGCCACAGTCCCTGTGGCCAAATGGTGCCTTGTCCTGGCAAGCGGCAGTCCCTGTGGCTGAGTGGTGGGAGCCCTGGCAAACCACAGTCCCTGTGGCCGAGTGGTGGGAGCCCTGGCAAGCCACAGTCCCTGTGGCCGAGTGGTGGAAGCGCTGGCAAGCCACAGTCCCTGTGGCCAAGTGGTGGGAGCCCTGGCCTGGCAAGCCACAGTCCCTGTGACCAAGTGGTGGAAGCACTGGCAAGCCACAGTCCCTGTGACCGAGTGGTGGGAGCCCTGACATACCACAGTCCCTGCAGCTGAAGTGATCAGATCCCTGGCAAACCACAGTCCCTGTGACCAAGTGGTGGAAGCACTGGCAAGCCACAGTCCCTGTGACTGAGTGGTGAGAGCCCTAGCCTGGCAAGCCACAGTCCCTGCAGCTGAAGTGGTGGGATCCCCGGCAAGCCACAGTCCCTGTGGTCAAGTGGTGCCTAGTCCTCGCAAGCCACAGTCCCTGTGGCCGAGTGGTGGGAACTCTGGCAAGCCATAGTCCCTGTGGCTGAGTGGTGGGAGCTCTGGTCTGGAAAACACAGTCCCAGTGGCCAAGTGGTGGGAGCCCTAGCCTGGCAAGCTGCAGTCCCTGTGACCGAGTGGTGGGATCCCCAGCAAGCCACAGTCCCTGTGGTCAAGTGGTGAGAGCCCTGGCAAGCCACAGTCCATGTGGCCGAGTGGTGAGAGCCCTGGCAAGCCACAGTCGCTGTGGCCGAGTTGTGGGCGCCCTGGCAAACCACAGTCCCTGAGGCCGAGTGGTGGGAGCCCTGGCTTGGCAAGCCACAGTACCTGTGGCCGAGTGGTGAGAGCCCTGGCAAGCCACAGTCCCTGTGTCCGAGTGGTGAGAGCATTGAACCAACTCAACTTCAAACTTGACAAACATCTATCCTTTAGCAAACGCTTCCTCTCAGCAAATTTTTTTACCGGGTTAGTGTGAGAGTTAGTAACAGTTCCCTGACCTACAAATGTAACCAGAGTTAAGGCTCAGATGTGTTAGGGTGTCAAACATCCAGCATGGAGTCCACATAATGTTGCCAAACCTCTGGGGTGTAGAAAGGTGCCAGAGAGGTAAAGGGTGTAATAACTTTAGTTGGCACCGTTAGGTTTCCGCTATTACGGTTACCTGAATCCTCCACGAGCCCCGAGATGCTAGAAACAAATACACAAATATACCAACATTTCCCATATTTTCAATGATGAGACGGTCCAAGCTCCGCTGTAAAGAAATTGTCCCTGACACTAACTATTTCTGTGAGGTTTTCACAGTCACATTTACAGGATCCTCCAGCAGCCACGAGATGCTAGAAAGAAAAATATCCCAAGGTTTCCAAAAACCAACATTCCCATATGATCCAAAGATGATCCGATCCGAGCTCTGCTGTAAAAAAAAGTCTCTCTGGCTACACAGAAGCGGCCCTGACACTAACTACTTCCGTGAGGTTTCCACTGTGACATTTGCAGGATCTTCCACCAGCCACGAGATGCTAGAAAGAAAGACATAAATATCCCAAGGTTTCCATAAATCAACATTCCCATACAGTCCAATGTCGAATAATGAACCGATTTGGGCTCCGCTGTAAAGAAAAGTCTCTGAAGCCCTGACACTAACTGTTTCTGTGAGGATCCACTGTCACATTTGCAGGATCTTCCAGAAGCCCCAAGATGCTAGAAAGAAAGACACAAATATCCCAAACTTGCTCTTACCGTACAGTGCAAAGTAACACAACGATTCTCGATCCCAGCTGCACAGGCCTTGGCTGAACGGGCCCTCACACCGAATGACTCTCAAACCTGCAAATGACAAAACAGAGAGTGAGACATTCATCCGTACACACCACAAATTGGCAATTTGCCCTGGCAAGCCACAGTCCCTGTGGCCGAGTGTTGGGCGCGCTGGCAAGCCACAGTCCCTGTGGCCGAGTGGTGGGAGCCTTGGCAAGCCACAGTCCCTGTGGCCAAAGTGTGCCTAGTCCTGGGAAGCCACAGTCACTGTGGCTCAAGTCGTGGGAGCCCTGGCCTGGCAAGCCACAGTCCCTGTGACCGAGTGGTGAGAGCCCTAGCCTGGCAAGCCACAGTCTCTGTGGCCAAATGGTGCCCAGCCATGGCAAGCCACAGTCCCTGTGACCGAGTGGTGGGAGCCCTGACATACCACAGTCCCTGCAGCTGAAGTGATCGGATCCCTGGCAAACCACAGTCCCTGTGACCAAGTGGTGGAAGCACTGGCAAGCCACAGACCCTGTGGCCGAGTGGTGGGAGCCCTGGCCTGGCAAGCCACAGTCCCTGTGGCCGAGTGGTGAGAGCCCTGGCAAGCCACAGTCCCTGTGGCCGAGTGGTGAGAGCCCTGGCAAGCCACAGTCCGTGTGGCCGAGTGGTGAGAGCCCTGGCAAGCCACAGTCGCTGTGGCCGAGTTGTGGGCGCCCTGGCAAACCACAGTCCCTGAGGCCGAGTGGTGAGAGCCCTGGCAAGCCACAGTCCCTGTGGCCGAGTGGTGAGAGCCCTGGCAAGCCACAGTCCCTGTGGCCGAGTGGTGAGAGCCCTGGCAAGCCACAGTCACTGTGGCCGAGTTGTGGGCGCCCTGGCAAACCACAGTCCCTGAGGCCGAGTGGTGGGAGCCCTGGCAAGCCACGGTCCCTGTGGCTGAAGTGGTGGGAGCCCTGGCCTTCCAAAAATGTAGCTCAGTGGTTAGCGCCTCAGCCTTGCAAGCCAGAATCCCTGCAGCTCGGAGTCTGGAGCGAACCCAACTACATCAACAACTAAACCAAATTTCAGTCCTTCCACAACTCAACCAAGTCAACAAATTGACCAACTCATTTCTGAAAAATTTCATCGAAAGCAACTCTCAGCCTTGAACCACGTCAACCTGAATCCAACAACATCTGCTACCATCCCTTCCAGCTTCAAATCTCAGCCTCAACTTCCAACAACTTCTCCCCTCAACCTGGTTTACAGTCCACCCAAAGTGCAAATGCAGACTTTCAGCATTGAACCAACTCAACTTCAAACTTGACAAACATCTATCCTTTAGCAAACGCTTCCTCTCAGCAATTTTTTTTACCGGGTTAGTGTGAGAGTTAGTAACAGTTCCCTGACCTACAAATGTAACCAGAGTTAAGGCTCAGATGTGTTAGGGTGTCAAACATCCAGCATGGAGTCCACATAATGTTGCCAAACCTCTGGGGTGTAGAAAGGTGCCAGAGAGGTAAAGGGTGTAATAACTTTAGTTGGCACCGTTAGGTTTCCGCTATTACGGTTACCTGAATCCTCCACGAGCCCCGAGATGCTAGAAACAAATACACCAACATTTCCCATATTTTCAATGATGAGACGGTCCAAGCTCCGCTGTAAAGAAATTGTCCCTGACACTAACTATTTCTGTGAGGTTTTCACAGTCACATTTACAGGATCCTCCAGCAGCCACGAGATGCTAGAAAGAAAAATATCCCAAGGTTTCCAAAAACCAACATTCCCATATGATCCAAAGATGATCCGATCCGAGCTCTGCTGTAAAAAAAAGTCTCTCTGGCTACACAGAAGCGGCCCTGACACTAACTACTTCCGTGAGGTTTCCACTGTGACATTTGCAGGATCTTCCACCAGCCACGAGATGCTAGAAAGAAAGACATAAATATCCCAAGGTTTCCATAAATCAACATTCCCATACAGTCCAATGTCGAATAATGAACCGATTTGGGCTCCGCTGTAAAGAAAAGTCTCTGAAGCCCTGACACTAACTGTTTCTGTGAGAATCCACTGTCACATTTGCAGGATCTTCCAGAAGCCCCAAGATGCTAGAAAGAAAGACACAAATATCCCAAACTTGCTCTTACCGTACAGTGCAAAGTAACACAACGATTCTCGATCCCAGCTGCACAGGCCTTGGCTGAACGGGCCCTCACACCGAATGACTCTCAAACCTGCAAATGACAAAACAGAGAGTGAGACATTCATCCGTACACACCACAAATTGGCAATTTGCCCTGGCAAGCCACAGTACCTGTGGCCGAGTGTTGGGCGCGCTGGCAAGCCACAGTCCCTGTGGCCGAGTGGTGGGAGCCTTGGCAAGCCACAGTCCCTGTGGCCAAAGTGTGCCTAGTCCTGGGAAGCCACAGTCACTGTGGCTCAAGTCGTGGGAGCCCTGGCCTGGCAAGCCACAGTCCCTGTGACCGAGTGGTGAGAGCCCTAGCCTGGCAAGCCACAGTCTCTGTGGCCAAATGGTGCCCAGCCATGGCAAGCCACAGTCCCTGTGACCGAGTGGTGGGAGCCCTGACATACCACAGTCCCTGCAGCTGAAGTGATCGGATCCCTGGCAAACCACAGTCCCTGTGACCAAGTGGTGGAAGCACTGGCAAGCCACAGTCCCTGTGGCCGAGTGGTGGGAGCCCTGGCCTGGCAAGCCACAGTCCCTGTGGCCGAGTGGTGAGAGCCCTGGCAAGCCACAGTCCCTGTGGCCGAGTGGTGAGAGCCCTGGCAAGCCACAGTCCGTGTGGCCGAGTGGTGAGAGCCCTGGCAAGCCACAGTCGCTGTGGCCGAGTTGTGGGCGCCCTGGCAAACCACAGTCCCTGAGGCCGAGTGGTGAGAGCCCTGGCAAGCCACAGTCCCTGTGGCCGAGTGGTGAGAGCCCTGGCAAGCCACAGTCCCTGTGGCCGAGTGGTGAGAGCCCTGGCAAGCCACAGTCGCTGTGGCCGAGTTGTGGGCGCCCTGGCAAACCACAGTCCCTGAGGCCGAGTGGTGAGAGCCCTGGCAAGCCACAGTCCCTGTGGCCGAGTGGTGAGAGCCCTGGCAAGCCACAGTCCCTGTGGCCGAGTGGTGAGAGCCCTGGCAAGCCACAGTCACTGTGGCCGAGTTGTGGGCGCCCTGGCAAACCACAGTCCCTGAGGCCGAGTGGTGGGAGCCCTGGCAAGCCACGGTCCCTGTGGCTGAAGTGGTGGGAGCCCTGGCCTTCCAAAAATGTAGCTCAGTGGTTAGCGCCTCAGCCTTGCAAGCCAGAATCCCTGCAGCTCGGAGTCTGGAGCGAACCCAACTACATCAACAACTAAACCAAATTTCAGTCCTTCCACAACTCAACCAAGTCAACAAATTGACCAACTCATTTCTGAAAAATTTCATCGAAAGCAACTCTCAGCCTTGAACCACGTCAACCTGAATCCAACAACATCTGCTACCATCCCTTCCAGCTTTAAATCTCAGCCTCAACTTCCAACAACTTCTCCCCTCAACCTGGTTTACAGTCCACCCAAAGTGCAAATGCAGACTTTCAGCATTGAACCAACTCAACTTCAAACTTGACAAACATCTATCCTTTAGCAAACGCTTCCTCTCAGCAAATTTTTTTACCGGGTTAGTGTGAGAGTTAGTAACAGTTCCCTGACCTACAAATGTAACCAGAGTTAAGGCTCAGATGTGTTAGGGTGTCAAACATCCAGCATGGAGTCCACATAATGTTGCCAAACCTCTGGGGTGTAGAAAGGTGCCAGAGAGGTAAAGGGTGTAATAACTTTAGTTGGCACCGTTAGGTTTCCGCTATTACGGTTACCTGAATCCTCCACGAGCCCCGAGATGCTAGAAACAAATACACAAATATACCAACATTTCCCATATTTTCAATGATGAGACGGTCCAAGCTCCGCTGTAAAGAAATTGTCCCTGACACTAACTATTTCTGTGAGGTTTTCACAGTCACATTTACAGGATCCTCCAGCAGCCACGAGATGCTAGAAAGAAAAATATCCCAAGGTTTCCAAAAACCAACATTCCCATATGATCCGATCCGAGCTCTGCTGTAAAAAAAAGTCTCTCTGGCTACACAGAAGCGGCCCTGACACTAACTACTTCCGTGAGGTTTCCACTGTGACATTTGCAGGATCTTCCACCAGCCACGAGATGCTAGAAAGAAAGACATAAATATCCCAAGGTTTCCATAAATCAACATTCCCATACAGTCCAATGTCGAATTATGAACCGATTTGGGCTCCGCTGTAAAGAAAAGTCTCTGAAGCCCTGACACTAACTGTTTCTGTGAGGATCCACTCTCACATTTGCAGGATCTTCCAGAAGCCCCGAGATGCTAGAAAGAAAAACACAAATATCCCAAACTTGCTCTTACCGTACAGTGCAAAGTAACACAACGATTCTCGATCCCAGCTACACAGGCCTTGGCTGAACGGGCCCTCACACCGAATGACTCTCAAACCTGGAAATGACAAAACAGAGAGTGAGACATTCATCCGAACACACCACAAATTGGCAATTTGCCCTGGCAAGCCACATTCCCTGTGGCCGAGTGTTGGGCGCCCTGGCAAGCCACAGTCCCTGTGGCCGAGTGGTGTGGGCCTTGGCAAGCCACAGTCCCTGTGGCCAAACTGTGCCTAGTCCTGGCAAGCCACAGTCACTGTGGCTCAATTCGTGGGAGGCCTGGCCTGGCAAGCCACAGTCCCTGTGACCGAGTGGTGCCTAGCCCTGGCAAGCTACAGTCCCTGTGACTGAGTGGTGGGATCCCCAGCAAGCCACAGTCCCTGTGGTCAAGTGGTGCCTCGTCCTTGCAAGCCACAGTCCCTGTGGCCGAGTGGTGGAAACGCTGGCAAGCCACAGTCCCTGTGGCCGAGTGGTGGGAGCCCTGGCAATCCACAGTCCCTGTGGCCGAGTGGTGGGAGCCCTGGCAAGCCACAGTCCCTGTGGCCGAGTGGTGGGAGCCCTGGCAAGCCACAGTCCCTGTGGCCGAGTGGTGAGAGCCCTGGCAAGCCACAGTCCCTGTGGCCGAGTGGTGAGAGCCCTGGCAAGCCACAGTCCCTGTGGCCGAGTGGTAGGAGCCCTGGCAAGCCACAGTCCCTGTGCCGAGTGGTAGGAGCCCTGGAAAGCCACAGTCCCTGTGGCCAAATGGTGCCTTGTCCTGGCAAGCGGCAGTCCCTGTGGCCGAGTGGTGGGAGCCCTGGCCTGGCAAGCCACAGTCCCTGTGGCCGAGTGGTGAGAGCCCTGGCAAGCCACAGTCCCTGTGGCCTAGTGGTGCTTAGCCCTGGCAAGCCAAAGTCTCTGTGGCCGAGTGGTAGGAGACCTGGCAAGCCACAGTCCCTGTGGCCTAGTGTGGGAGCCCTGGAAAGCCACAGTCCCTGTGGCCTAGTGGTAGGAGCCCTGGAAAGCCACAGTCCCTGTGACCGAGTGGTCCCTAGCCCTGGCAAGCCACAGTCCCTGTGGCCGAGTGGTGAGAGCCCTGGCAAGCCACAGTCCCTGTGGCCGAGTGGTAGGAGCCCTGGCAAGCCACAGTCCCTGTGCCTAGTGGTGGGAGCCCTGGAAAGCCACAGGCCCTGTGGCCGAGTGGTGGGTGTCCTGGCCTGGCAAGCCACAGTCCCTGTGGCCCAGTGGTGAGAGCCCTGGCAAGCCACAGTCCCTGTGGCCTAGTGGTGCTTAGCCCTGGCAAGCCAAAGTCCCTGTGGCCGAGTGGTAGGAGCCCTGGCAAGCCACAGTCCCTGTGGCCTAGTGGTGCTTAGCCCTGGCGAGCCACAGTCCCTGTGACCGAGTGGTGAGATCCCTGGCAAGCCACAGTCCCTGAAGCCAAATGGTGCCTTGTCCTGGCAAGCCACAGTCCCTGTGACCGAGTGGTGCCTAGCCCTGGCAAGCTACAGTCCCTGTGACTGAGTGATGGGATCCCCAGCAAGCCACAGTCCCTGTGGCCAAGTGGTGGAAGCGCTGGCAAACCACAGTCCCAGTAGCCGAGATGTGGGAGCCCTGGCAAGCCACAGTCCCTGTGGCTGAGTGGTGAGAGCCCTGGCAAGCCACAGTCCCTGTGGCCGAGTGGTAGGAGCCCTGGCAAGCCACAGTCCCTGTGCCGAGTGGTAGGAGCCCTGGCCTGGCAAGCCACAGTCCCTGTGGCCTAGTGGTGGAAGCCCTGGAAAGCCACAGTCCCTGTGGCCGAGTGGTGGGAGCCCTGGCCTGGCAAGCCACAGTCCCTGTGGCCGAGTGGTGCTTAGCCCTGGCAAGCCAAAGTCTCTGTGGCCGAATGGTAGGAGACCTGGCAAGCCACAGTCCCTGTGGCCGAGTGGTGGGAGCCCTGGCCTGGCAAGCCACAGTCCCTGTGACCGAGCGTTGCCAAGCCCTGGCAAGCTACAGTCCCTGTGACCGAGTGGTCGGATCGCCAGCAAGCCACAGTCCCTGTGGTGCCTCGTCCTTGCAAGCCACAGTCCCTGTGGCCGAGTGGTGGAAGCGCTGGCAAGCCACAGTCCCTGTGGCCGAGTGGTAGGAGCCCTGGCAAGCCACAGTCCCTGTGGCCGAGTGGTAGGAGCCCTGGCAAGCCACAGTCCCTTTGTCGAGTGGTAGGAGCCCTGGCAAGACACAGTCCCTTTGCCGAGTGGTAGGAGCCCTGGCAAGACACAGTCCCTGTGGCCAAATGGTGCCTTGTCCTGGCAAGCGGCAGTCCCTGTGGACGAGTGGTGGGAGCCCTGGCAAGCCACAGTCCCTGTGGCCAAGTGGTGGAAGCGCTGGCAAGCCACAGTCCCAGTAGCCGAGTGGTGGGAGCCCTGGCCTGGCAAGCCACAGTCCCTGTGGCCTAGTGGTGGGAGCCCTGGAAAGCCACAGTCCCTGTGGCCGAGTGGTGGGAGCCCTGGCCTGGCAAGCCACAGTCCCTGTGGCCGAGTGGTGAGAGCCCTGGCAAGCCACAGTCCCTGTGGCCGAGTGGTGCTTAGCCCTGGCAAGCCAAAGTCCCTGTGGCCGAGTGGTAGGAGCCCTGGCAAGCCACAGTCCCTGTGGCCTAGTGGTGCTTAGCCCTGGCGAGCCACAGTCCCTGTGACCGAGTGGTGAGAGCCCTGGCAAGCCACAGTCCCTGTGGCCTAGTGGTGCTTAGCCCTGGCAAGCCAAAGTCTCTGTGGCCAAGTGGTAGGATACCTGGCAAGCCACAGTCCCTGCAGCCGAGTGGTGGGAGCCCTGGCCTGGCAAGCCACAGTCCCTGTGGCCTAGTGGTGGGAGCCCTGGAAAGCCACAGTCCCTGTGGCCTAGTGGTAGGAGCCCTAGCAAGCCACAGTCCCTGTGGCCGAGTGGTAGGAGCCCTGGCAAGCCACAGTCCCTTTGCCGAGTGGTAGGAGCCCTGGCAAGACACAGTCCCTGTGGCCAAATGGTGCCTTGTCCTGGCAAGCGGCAGTCCCTGTGGCCGAGTGGTGGAAGCGCTGGCAAGCCACAGTCCCTGTGGCCAAGTGGTGGGAGCCCTGGCCTGGCAAGCCACAGTCCCTGTGACCAAGTGGTGGAAGCACTGGCAAGCCACAGTCCCTGTGACCGAGTGGTGGGAGCCCTGACATACCACAGTCCCTGCAGCTGAAGTGATCGGATCCCTGGCAAACCACAGTCCCTGTGACCAAGTGGTGGAAGCACTGGCAAGCCACAGTCCCTGTGACTGAGTGGTGAGAGCCCTAGCCTGGCAAGCCACAGTCCCTGCAGCTGAAGTGGTGCGATCCCCGGCAAGCCACAGTCCCTGTGGTCAAGTGGTGCCTAGTCCTCGCAAGCCACAGTCCCTGTGGCCGAGTGGTGGGAACTCTGGCAAGCCACAGTCCCTGTAGCCGAGTGGTGGGAACTCTGGCAAGCCACAGTCCCTGTGGTCGAGTGGTGGGAGCTCTGGTCTGGAAAAACACAGTCCCAGTGGCCAAGTGGTGGGAGCCCTGGTCTGGAAAAACACAGTCCCAGTGGCCAAGTGGTGGGAGCCCTGGCCTGGCAAGCTACAGTCCCTGTGACCGAGTGGTGGGAACCCCAGCAAGCCACAGTCCCTGTGGTCAAGTGGTGCCTCGTCCTTGCAAGCCACAGTCCCTGTGGCCGAGTGGTGGAAGCGCTGGCAAGCCACAGTCCCAGTAGCCGAGTTGTGGGCGCCCTGGCAAGCCACAGTCCCTGTGGCCGAGTGGTGAGAGCCCTTGCAAGCCACATTCACTGTGGCCGAGTTGTGGGCGCCCTGGCAAACCACAGTCCCTGAGGCCGAGTGGTGGGAGCCCTGGCAAGCCACGGTCCCTGTGGCTGAAGTGGTGGGAGCCCTGGCCTTCCAAAAATGTAGCTCAGTGGTTAGGGCCTCAGCCTTGCATGCCAGAATCCCTGCAGCTCGGTGTCTGGTGCGAACCCAACTACATCAACAACTAAACCAACTTTCAGTCCTTCAACAACTCAACCAAGTCAACAAATTGACCAACTCATTTCTGAAAAATTTCAGCGAAAGCAACTCTCAGCCTTGAACCACGTCAACCTGAATCCAACAACATCTGCTGCCATCCCTTCCAGCTTCAAATCTCAGCCTCAACTTCCAACAACTTCTCCCCTCAACCTGGTTTACAGTCCACCCAAAGTGCAAATGCAGACTTTCAGCATTGAACCAACTCAACTTCAAACTTGACAAACATCTATCCTTTAGCAAACGCTTCCTCTCAGCAAATAATTTTTTTACCGGGTTAGTGTGAGAGTTAGTAACAGTTCCCTGACCTACAAATGTAACCAGTGTTAAGGCTCAGATGTGTTAGGGTGTCAAACATCCAGCATGGAGTCCACATAATGTTGCCAAACCTCTGGGGTGTAGAAAGGTGCCAGAGAGGTAAAGGGTGTAATAACTTTAGTTGGCACCGTTAGGTTTCCGCTATTACGGTTACCTGAATCCTCCACGAGCCCCGAGATGCTAGAAACAAATACACAAATATACCAACATTTCCCATATTTTCACTGATGAGACGGTCCAAGCTCCGCTGTAAAGAAATTGTCCCTGACACTAACTATTTCTGTGAGGTTTTCACAGTCACATTTACAGGATCCTCCAGCAGCCACGAGATGCTAGAAAGAAAAATATCCCAAGGTTTCCAAAAACCAACATTCCCATATGGTCCAAAGATGATCCGATCCGAGCTCCGCTGTAAAAAAAAGTCTCTCTGGCTACACAGAAGCGGCCCTGACACTAACTACTTCCGTGAGGTTTCCACTGTGACATTTGCAGGATCTTCTACCAGCCTCGAGATGCTAGAAAGAAAGACACAAATATCCCAAGGTTTCCATAAACCAACATTCCCATACAGTCCACTGTCGAATAATGAGCCGTTTCGGGCTCTGCTGTAAAGAAAAGTCTCTGAAGCTGCACTGAAGCCCTGACACTAACTGTTTCTGGGAGTATCCACTGTCACATTTGCAGGATCGTCCACAAGCCCCGAGATGCTAGAAAGAAAGACACAAATATCCCAAACCTGCTCTTACCGTACAGTCCAAAGTAACACAACGATTCTTGATCCCAGCTCCACAGGCCTCTGCTTACATGGCCCTCACACCGACCGACTCTCAAACCTGGAAATGACAAAACAAAGTGAGAAATTCATCCGTAAAAACCACAAATAGGATCATTGCACAAAGATTACTTAAACTCACACCACAGTGTTATAGACAGCCAAGGGTCAGGCTTTCCCTTCACCAATTTACAAAGAATTCACATTACATGTGACTTGCAGTCCACCTAAAGGCAAGTACAGACTTTCAGCCCTGAACCAACTCAACTCCACCAAGTCAACATCTTAACCAACTCAGCCCTGAATCCAATCAACTGAACCAACTCTCAGCCTTGAACCAAGTCAACAGCTAAACCAACTCAACCTTCAACCAACGCTGATAGAAACTAACTCTCAGCAGCTACACAATGCCAGTCGCTAGCAAACTGACTTTGTGACCTGCTTCAAACCAGCCCTGACAAGAACCAACTCTCTCAGCCCTGAACAAAAGCAACAACTAAACCAATCCTTGGCCCTTCAACAACTCAACCAAGTCAACAAATTAACCAACTCAGTTCTGAATAAATTCAGCAAAACCAACCCTCAGTCTTGAACCAATTCAACATTATTCCACCAACATCTTCCCCGTCCTGTTCCCCCTCAATCCTCAGCTTCTAACAACTTCTCCCCTTGACCAACAATGTGAATCAGAGTTTGACTGCTGTGTGTTCACAAGTCAGGCAACCTGCAATAAGTCCACAGAGTTGCCAAACCTCCAGAGTGTGGGAGGGCGCCAGAGAGAGAGAGGTGCCAGAGAGAGAGGTGCGTTCTTTGTCACCATGCCAGAGTTGCACTAGTAAAAACTTACCCCATATTGTCCTCAAGGAAGCCTGGCCAGAGCCACAGCCTACAAACAAACCAATTTACTGGTCAGAACCTGCAAAGTCTCCTGCTCTCTTTACGATGGCTGGATAGGGAATGAGCTCAGCCTCTGGGTTAAATACTCACAGCTTTCAGTTCAATCACATGGCCAACAAGGCAATTACATTCCCATCACGTGCAGGTCAAGGTCCTGTCTCAGTGCAGCTGCCATCAATCACGATCCCTCACACCCCATTAACCAGTTCAGAGAATTTGGCTGGTTGTATGTTGAAAATATGGAGTAATGTTGGCTTGTTTTGAGTCCTGTTGCCACAAAGAGAGAGATAGAGTAATAGCTTTAGTTGGCACCATGAATTCAGAGAATTAACATTACATGTGAGTGAATTCACAGCATCTCAACTCCTCCTCAGTGGTTAGAGCTCTCGCCTCACAAGCCACAGTCCCTGTAGCTCAGTGGTTAGAGCCCTGGCCTTGCAAGCGACAGTCTCTGCAGCTTGGTGGTTGGAGTCCTGGGCTTGCAAGCCACAGTCCCTCTTGCTCAGTGGTTTGAGCCCTGGCCTCGCAAACCACAGTTCCTGTAGCTCAGGGTTTGAGCGCTCGCCTTACAGACAATGATAACTCACCCATCTGTTCACCGACCTCTTGAGAAATCCTCTTGAAAGAAATCATCAACAAATTAGAGTTTTCCTTCAAACAACCTGCAGTTTTCCTTCAAACAACCTCCATCATGTTCTCACAGTAACTCAGTGTGGGACGCTGCAGAAAGGAATTAATGGGAACTAACTTCAGCTGCCACTGCTTTGGGTTATCACAATACACAGTGTGGAAAGGTGCGGGAGAGAGAGAGCCAATGTGCGATTCCTTTAGTTAACACCACAAGATTTCCACGAATGCCGACAAACTTGCCTTATGAGCTCAAGGTTCCAGTTGCTTTATTTCTTCCTCAAAAGCTCATGAAAAAAAAAGGCAAGATTGTCAGGGAATCTGTCTATGTAAATCATGAAATATATATTGATCTATTAATAATAATTAACTTGTTAAATAATAATTTAAAATGATGACCACCACGTATCACAAGACTGAGTCCATACTCTTTGGCTCTCGTCAACGTCTCCATTCGCACAAGCTCTCACCTCCTCCACCTTCCTGGTCTCCCCCTAAAACTCTCCGAATCTGTGCGCAACCGAGGCATCAAGTTCGACCCCCAACTGTTCTTCCTCCCCCACATCCAGTCCCTCACCAGCATCGTCTTCTTCCACCTCAGACAGATCGTCCGTTTCCGGCAATACCTCACCCCAAAAGCCACTGAAACCCTGATCCGCGCCTTCCTCACCTCTCGGCTGGACTATTCCAATGCCCTCCTCGCCGGTCTCCCCTCCTCCACAATCCACAGAGCCCGTGTCCTTACCTGCTCCAAACTTCGCTCCCCCATTACCCCAGTCCTTGCCAGACTTCACTGGCTCCCTGTCCCAGAGCAGATCGACTTCAAGATCCTCACCCTTGTTTTCAAATCCCTCCATTCCTCTGCACCCCTCTACCTTTCTGATCTCCTCTCTCTTCAAACCAGCTCCCATTGCCTTCGCTCCTCTGGGTCTGGCCTCCTCCATGTCCCTCAAATCCTCCGCTCCACCCTCGGCGGCCGTGCCTTCAGTCACTATGCCCCGAGGCTCTGGAACTCTTTTCCTCACTCCCTCCCTCTTTTCTCAGCTTCAGGTCCCAGCTGAAGACCCTTTTCCTCGGGTCTTCAAACTGTGACAGCAGGCGGCGCTCTGTGTATCAGGGTGTAATGTGTGATCATTACAGCAGGCGGCGCTCTGTGCATCAGGGTCTAATGTGTGATCATTACAGCAGGCGGCTCTGTGTGTATCAGGGTGTAATGTGTGATCGCTACACCAGGCGGCGTTGTGGGGTGTCAGTAATGCGCATGCGTCCATCCCTGGTGTAACCTGAAGTTCCTTTCCCAAGATGGCGGGCTGAGCCGGAAGTGTCGGTCGCTATGGCGACGCTCAGGCCGCGTTTTCGCTGCATAGCCTCAGTTTCCTAACCTCTGACCCTCACCCTAACCTTAACACCTGCCCCTAACCCTGAATCCTAATCTTAACCCTCAACAACAACAATAACAACTTCGAGTTGTATAGTGCCCTCCACGCCGGACGGCGTCTCTGAGTTTCTTTCTCTCTCTCCTGTCCATCCCTGGTTACTGGGGAGTCAGTTGGTGGGTCTGTGTTTCTCCCACTCTCCTGTCAATCACGGGTTACCATGGAGACAGTAGGCGGGTCTAGTTTTCTCCTGTCAATTACTGGTTACCAGGGAGACAGTGGATGGAGCTGTCTTTCTCATTTCCCTCCTGTCCATCACTGATTACCAGGGAGACAGTGGGCGGGTCTCTCTTTCTCTCTCCTGTCAATCACTGGTTACCAGGGAGACAGTGGGCGGGTCTCTCTTTCTCTCTCCTGTCAATCACTGGTTACCAAGGCTCTCGAACTCCCTTCCTCACTCCCTTTGCTTCTAACCTCCTCTTTTCCCAGTTTCAGGTCCCAGCTTTCTCTTCAACCGTGCCTTTGGTCACCTTTCTACTCCTGCCCCTGGCTCGGTCCTGGGACACCGTCCTGCATGGAGGACGGTATATAAATCCAAGTTGTTGGTGTTGTTGTTGTACCAGGGAGAGAGCGGGCGAGTCTCCCCCTCTCTCTCACACTCTCTTGTCAATCACTGGTTACCATGGAGACAGTGGGCAGGGTCAATATTACCATGTTTCTGTGAATATCACGTGATGTATGGACTCCCAACAAGGAATCCTCATGTTTGGTTTTTATCATGAAGTGAAAAAATGTAGATTGGCAGTAAAATGTACCTCAATAGAACCATAATAATAATGATCCTTGCATTTGATATAGCACTTTTCACATCTTATCGACGTCCCAAAGTGCTTCACAGAATATACCATTCAACTCCCTGCCATTTTCTGTGATCTTTGTCAACCACTTCCCCACAATTTAAGTCTCTCCAAGTCTCTTTTGTATAATACAAAATAATTTTTAAATCTCCCAGCAATTTTTGACAAATATTTAAGCACCTTTTTCTATTGGACCAGGTTATGACATAACTCGAGAAATATTCAATTAAGAATAAAAAATTGGCTGATCATAATGGTTGTCCACCACTAGTCTAGTTAATAAGGCAGTTTACTCAATCTGAGGTTCCATTTCCAAGCACATGACTTTGGGGAGGACTCAGCTCCCTCACCCAAGCACTTGAATCTTAATTCTCTAAATGCCCAAAAAGACACACAACCAAGCTGGTTCATAACAAATGGATGAGCAATTTCCAGGGACACTTCATCTTGTTCAGAAATACATTACTAGATGATTAATATAACTCATGCAGTCTATGTATTTAATACAGATGCCAAACTTGGACAGATAATTTCATTTATATTCAATAAATTAAAACTCAACTTTCAGAATTAGTGGTCCAGCTTTAAATGTGATCATCTCAGCATTGCAATCTAGCTGTAAAAAAAACATATTACAAGTATCAACCCTGAACGCTCAATGGTAGAATTTAGAACCTGTTTGATATAGCTGAATGCATTGGAGCCCTTTTATAATGCAATTCACTTAAGCATCAATTCACTTCTGAAGTAAATTCATACCACTATTGCACGGTAGAGCACAAATCAATGCAGGAGATTTTTGCACTAATCTAGCAAAATTCTGCGTGATTCGCTAACCATCGATGTCACTGTTTCCTTTGTTGTGTGTATCCAATGCAAGGTGCTGAGCTGTCACTGCCTCCTTTATCCAATCAATATAAGGTGTGTCGTCCTATCGCTCAGTAGTTGGAGCAATCGCCTTGCAAGCAGACCTGGGTTCGATTCCCAGCAAGGCGAAAACTTGGGCAAGTTTCCTTACTCCACATGGCTGATAATAATCCCTCAAGCAAACAAATAATAAAAATGGGTCACTTCAATCCACGACTGGATTGACTGCGTATCTTTGTGGGTGAAACATGGCAGCCAATTATGCGCAACAGTGTCTCAGACAGTTATAGATTTAGTGACCAAATAATGATTATCACTATGTTTTTTTCCAATGGGGATTCTTATCAGCAGAAAGCGATCCGCTAAACAACTAACAACCAGGTTCCTACTTACTGATAGGTACAGAGGAGTGTGGAGTCAGGAAACTCTCTCATCATTAAACTTTCCGATCAGAGCACAGTGGAGCCCACAGCGGTCAGATAATCAAATTGCTGCATTACATTTAATAATTATGTTTTTGACTCTGCTATCTCTTCATCAGGGCTACAATAATATTCCACAAAGCAGACCTGTCCATCCTCATTTCGTATCATGTACTGCAAGGATAGGAATCCTCGGTTATCTGTGCGGATGGAAACTTTAGAAGACAGAGCCAGAGCTTTTGCTGATGGTTTCAGTAATAAGATTTTATACCTGTTCAAAAGAAACAAGAAAAAAATTCTGAAAAACCAATCAATAACAAAATTACACTTGTACAATGTAATTGATCAATTAAATCAGGTAAATTTTCATAACTGACAACAATGAGGTTCCACACTATAGGCACAAGTGCTCAGCACAATTACTGACCGGCTGTACTGAGTCTGGTTGCAGTGAAATGCCTCCATCATATCAGAGTTCTTTGGATAATCACAGTGTGTGCTCCCAGCATTCCCAAATGTAGATAACCTGAAATAGCAAGCACAGAATGAATTTCAGAGGAAAAAAGACAGAAAATAAGCAACTGTGGTGCAGCATTACGAATCTCAAAATAATAGTAGAAGAGAAGAAATGAGAGAGGGAAGAGAAAAGGGACAAAAAGCATAACTCTCAAAAGTTATCACATACAAATATCTAAAAGTACTTTACTGTAATTTCTGTTAACTGTAATGACCTTTTCTAGGCAAATACAGTTGTTGCTTGGTTATTGCCGATCCATATTTTAAAAATAAAAATATAAGCGTTTGGAGAAAATATGGGGGAGACTGACTAAATGGAAAAGGCTTTCGAAGAGTCAAAAGCATATTTTCCTTCTTCAGTGAAGTAAAATTCCTTTGATTCCCAGAAAATATATTGTGTTCATTTTTTAAGCCAATAACAGTACAAAACAATAATAATCCTTGCATTTGATACAGTGCTTTTCATGTCTTCTAGACGTCTCAAAGCGTTTCACAGAATATACTGTGAAGTGAATATACTGACTGTGTATCTGTGGGCAAAACACGAGAGCCAATTACGCACAGCAGTGTCCCACAAAAACCTGAGATAGAACACTAAAACATGTGAATCACCATAAAATTATTCAGTCTATCTGACAGACATCTCACATAATGGCTGCCTTTTGTAGAATGATCTAAGAAAAGCATCTTCTGTGGGACACAATTATGAATATAAATCATCATGAAAAATAATCCCTTTTACACAATTAAAACAGATCACCTAAACAGTCAGCAGTCATTCTCCCTTACATGGCTCTGCGGTATATTGCAAGTCTGTTTGTGTGCAAGGCAGGCAGCCACTGTTGCTGATAGACTCGGCTCCTGCGTAGCTCCTGTGTAGCTCAATGCTCTACCAGGTGACCACTTAACAACTTTGATTTATATGGCGCCCTCCAGGCCGGACAGCGTCTCAGAGCGCTTCACAGTAATGGGTCCCGGGACCGAGCCAGGAGCAGGGGTAAAAAGGTGACCAAAGGCAAGGTCAAAGGGAAAGGCGTTTAGCTGGGACCTGAAGCTGAGAAGAGAGGGGGCGAGTCGAAGGGAGTGAGGAAGGGAGTTCCAGAGCCTCGGGGCGTTAGTGGCTGAAGGCACGGCCGCCGAGGGTGGAGCGGAGGATTCGGGGGAACATGGAGCAGGCCAGACCCAGTGGAGCGAAGGCAGCGGGTGCTGAGTTAAGGAGAAGAGCTCAGAGAGGTAGGGGGGTGCAGAGGAATGGAGGGACTTAGAAACTGGTCAACTGTGTTGAAAGCTGCTTGAATTTCTAGTTATTAGTACCTGAAATAGGGTTTGTCTGGAGACATGGTGATTTGTAATACCTCACTGCTCATGTCAAGTTCTGCAAACGCCTCCCGCAGGCTCTCTGACTGCACTATAATTTTATTAATAACGTTTGTGCTGCAAAAATCAAAATCGAGAATTTCTTCTGGTTCCTGAGTTTGAATTTCACAAACAGTCACTACACCACTCTCCTCCAGGAAAAGAGTGAGAGGGTAGCCATATCCCCGGTAACACATCCTCAAGGCTGTTGTTACACCTACAGAGAAGGAAAACAAAACCTGTCAGCTAATGTGAATCAAACAAACACAATTACTAATGAACAGCAGCTGATTTACACAGCTTGATAAATTTGTGCACTACCTGTAACCAATTACCTGGCAAGGCACTTGCACTAAATAGGGTCAGACAGTCGAGAAGAACAGTCACATTTATTAGAAACATCACAGAGTCTTCTTCAATTACAAATTCCTGAAAAACGCATGCCTGAAAAACATGAAGATTACCACCAAGGTTACTGTTTACGCATTTACTGCCAGATAGCTGGAAGAACGTACTGTATTTCACATCAGTTAGAAAAAAAAGTATTTATAAATTCTGCTCGTCTTTGGACTTCCAAGATTTTTTCTTTTACGTATCAATACAGTAATTTAAACTTGCCCTTCAATGCTACAGTTTTAGAATGCATTGTTGCCAACCAACTCCCCACACACCTCTTATTCCACTCCCTTTTCAAAACCATCCAGTCCGGTTTCCGTCCTGCCACACTACAGAGACTGTGCTTGTGAAAGTCGCAAACAATATCCTCTCTATCTGTGACCAGAGCTCCCTCTGCCTCCTTATCCTCCTAGACCTCTCTGCCACCTTCGATACAGTGCCTGTCCTCTGTCATCTACCTCAGTGGGATCGCACTCGCCTGGTTCGAATTATCCTTCCTCCCCAGCACCACTTTCTTCCATCGCCAACACATCGCTCGTCTCCACCAATACCTCACCCCAAAAGCTGCTTTTGTCTCCTCTCGGTTAGACTATTCCAATGTCCTCCTCACCGGTCTCTCCTCCTCCACCATTCATAAAATCCAAGTTATTCAAAATTCCGCCGCCCGCATTCTCACCTGAACCAAACTTCGCTCCCCTATTACCCCAGTCCTTGCCAGACTTTACTGGCTCACTGTCTCAGAGCAGATCGATTTCAAGATCCTCAATCTTGTTTTCAAATCCCTCCACTCCTCTGTACCCCCATACCCTTCATCTCTTACCTGCTTTCTCCTCACAACAGCACCCGTTGCCTTCGCTCTATCGGGTCTGGCCTCCTCCTTGTCCCCCAAATCCTCCATTCCACCGTGCCTTCGGCCACTATGACCGAAGGCTCTGTAAGTTCCTTTCACCTCGCGCCCCGTTTCCTATTTTCAGATCTCACGTAAATACTTTTCTTTTCAACCTCGCTTTTGGTCACCTTTATCCCCCTCCCCCTGGCGCGGCCCTGGGATCTGTTATTGTGAAGCGCTCTGAGACGCCATCTGGTATGGAGGGCGCTATAGAAATCCAAGTTGTTGTTGTTGACTGAAACTTCATTCTCTTTATCTGACTCTTAGAGAAAGAGAAGCAATGATTGAAAGTCAACACAATCGTGAACTTGTAATAATACGCCTACATATGTAATATATATCTAGAAGATGTGAACAACACTAATCAAATCAAGGATTATTATTATTTGATATAGCAGCTTATCACGTCTTTGAGGCGTCTCAAATATTCACTAAATATTCTGTAGTTAATTGATTGTATATTTTATGGGCAAAACATGGCAGCCAATTGTGCAAAGCGGTGTCCCACAAACAGTCCTGGTCAATTTTTAAAAATATTTTGATGGAATCATTACTCCAAGAAATGCAATCCACCAGTCGACTAAAACTGAGTTCCTACTTACTGCTAGGTAAACAGAGGCAAGTGGAGTAAGGAAACTTGCCTGACATTCAGATCTTTAGATCTAGATTAGATCCTTATTTAGGGAGAACAGGTCTGTTAGGTTAATTTCAATAGCAACGAAAATAACAACATTAAACGCACCCACCCCACCCCTCCCGTCCCAGCCAGCCACATCCAGAGTTCGCTCCAATGTGTCTGTACACTTGGAACTGGATATTCTCCTGGCATCCCAAGAGCGACCACAGTCACCGACGGTGATGGCTGGCTCTTGGTGGGTAGCTAGACCCCCCAAAACAATACAGATTAACCGCACCACACCCTCCCTGTTACAGATTCACCCCCCTCCCCTAGAACAACGCCAACCAAGATTACATCCCCCACGCCCTCCCACAAGACCCGTTACTATCGCTGTCCCCAGGTTAAACCAGGCAGCAATAGCCCCTTCACCACAGGGAGAGAATGACACAGCGTCAGGAACAGAGATAGGACTGTCCCCCCATCGGGCCCAACAGGGAAGCGATAAAAACATAGAGATAGTAACTGTTCACAAAAGGACAAACCGTAAAAGTACAGACTGGACACTAACACCAACAAAACGTGAGCAAGACCAAGGCCCTACTGATCGGCTCAAGCCAGCGCCTCCGCACATCGGGCGCTGCCAGCCTCAACATCCAAGGCTGCACTCTCCACCTCACAAAGCCAGTCAGGAACCTCGGCATCCTGTTCGACCATAAACTCTCCTTCCTCCCCCACATCCGTGCCTTGACCGGCACCACTTATTTCCACCTGCGCAACATTGCCAGGCTCCGCAATTATCTTACCCCCCGTGCTGCCGAAACACTCGGGCACGCGTACATCACCTCAAGGCTGGACTACGGAAACTCTCTCCTCGTCGGCCTCCCCAGTTCCTCCATTCACAGGCTCAGGTCATCCAAAACTCTGCAGCCCGTGTATTATCCCACACCCGCCTCCGCGACCATATAACCCCCACCCTCGCCCGTCTCCACTGGCTCCCCAATCTCCAGAGGATCGAGTTCAAGATCCTCGTCCTCACCTTCAAGGCCTTACACGGCCTTGCCCCGCCCTATTTAACCAATCTACTTTCCCCCTACAAGCCCACCCGGATCCTCCGTTCAACAGGACTTGGCCTGCTCCAAGCCCCCCGCCCGAACCGCCCCACCATCGGATGCCTGGCCTTCAGTTTCTCCGCTCCCACCCTATGGAATACCAACCCCCAATCCCTCCGTCTCGTTTCTTCCCTTTCCTCTTTCAAGGCCGGTTTGAAGACTTTCCTCTTCGACAGTGCCTTTTGTTCAACACCGAATTTTTCAACCTCCCCTTCATGTCTCACCCCTTCCCAAACACTCCCCTCCCAGCTTGGGTCACACGCCTCCCGTGCAGCGCCTTGGGATGTCCTCCCGACGTGAAAGGCACTCTATAAATGTAATTTGTTGTTGTTGTTGTTGTAATAATTGGGGACGAAAACTTCGCAAAAATAGCAGGTTGCCCAAACGCGCAGACACAGGTGGAGGCCTTTCCAGAGGCAAGCTTCCACCATGTGGACAAATTATTAAATAAAATCACACCTTGCGAAGGGACCAAGAAGGTCATCTTCTCTCTCAGTATCCATAACCGGGCGCAGCAACCAAAAACGGCAACCAAACAGTTGCGGGCCATGTTAAAAAGGGCCAATCAGGCTTTCCCTAATGCGGAAATCCTGTCAATAGAAAGTAATTATAGCCCCGAGTTAGGTAAAAAAGAAAGAGATACCCTAGAGGAAATTAATCAATTTATCAAAAAAAAAAGAATGGAATCCCCACAATCCTAGCCACCCAGTTCAGGGTGGAACGAAATTCGAACCAAATCCAGTGGACCGTAAAAACAGCCCAAGTATTACTAAAACACTGGTCCAATTATTTAAACTAAATAGAACGGGAGCCCCAGCATTGAGGGACCTAGGCCTGGGGACGAATATCGTAAATGTCTCCCAGTTATTCAAGCCCACAGAGGCACAGATTAGTATACTCAATAAGGGTTTGACCTTTGTCCCCACAGAAAACCCCTGCCCAATTAAAATAGGACAAGACATACAGGATTTCTTTAGACGAGTTAAATTATGTGACCATTTACATTGGTCAACACCAAAAAGGAAAGAGAGAGAGAGGGAATGGATTACAAGATTAAACACGATAACACCTAATGGATTGAACTCATATTGAAACAACCAAACAACAATAACAACAACAATTTACATTTATATAGCGCCTTTCACGTCGGGAGGACATCCCAAGGCGCTAAACAAGAGGCGTGTGACCCGAGCTGGGAGGGGAGTGTTTGGGAAGGGGTGAAACACGAAGGGGAGGTAAAAGAGTTCGGGGTGGAACAAAAGGCACGATCGAAGAGGAAAGTCTTCAAATCGGCCTTGAAAGAGGAAAACAAAATAGTTAAATAGGACAGCCGCAAAACTAGAACCCGAACGCAACCCCATCCACTAAAGTCAGCCCCCTCCCATAACCCCTAACCCCCAAACCGAACCCCTAACTAACCATAACACTTCCATGAATAATCCCCCCCCCCAAATAAATTTTCCAGGACCCCTATTCAAACACTTAACGTCGAACCCTAATTTTAAGTATATAAACTAACCCCTAAACCCTAACCCCCTAACCCCTAAACCCTAACCCTCCCCCACCCCCCAAAAAAAATGTTTTCTCCCTCACACAAAAAAATATATTTCTTTTTAAAAACAGAAAAAAATAAATGCATTCATGAGCCCTAACGAAATTTGATAAAACCCCAGCACAGGGGACAGGAGAGAAAACACAAGCCTATGTGTACCAATGATGCCCGAAATTTATAAAACCTAACCCCTGCAAGTGCCACGAAAGTTTCTCGATGAAAAAACCAAAACCGGTAAACACAGAAAAAAAGCCAAGCACGTGGCTGTTACTGTGAATCTTTTTTAAAAAAGCTGGCCCAGTTTGAGAGAAACATTTGTGCTGCCAGACAACAGTGGGATCACAAATTGAGAGCGGGCTAGGATTGAATGTGAACCCAGGCCGACATTCCCAGCACGGGGAAGACAAAGGCAACAACAAACCCCTAACTTTCCCCAAAACAAACCACCCCAAAAAAAAATGCAGCTTAGATTTTTTTAAAAAAAACCAATTATTTAAACTAACATAACTAATCCAATTTTGTCAAAAAGAATTTAAATAGACCAAACGTTAAAAAAACATAAAACTAAAACCAGAAATAAACACTCTAATACCAGCAGGGGGAGCTAGAGAGAGTATAATTTAATTGAACTAATTGAATAAATTCCCAAGCAGACAATTCATAGCAAATGTCATAGCAAATGCCTTGGACGGGCTAAATGACTTAAACTTTAGACATTTGAGTAACATTACTTTAAACGAGCAGGACATTACCTCAAACAAACTAACCTAGTTGTTTTAAACATTCAAATTTAAAAAGGACAGCCAACAAAAGAATACATGGAGAGTAGCCATTAACAACTAAACACACCCTGTGTGAAACCTCTTTCTCTCACTCTGCTGCCCACATATATAACCTGAAACTGTCTTTCCCTCCACAGAAAATCATTTTTGAAAAACCTCCTTGAAAAAGCCACAGGCATTGGCGAAACGTCGGAGGAGTTATCAATTAATAATTTTCTTTCTTTCCAGTTTGGAAAGTGCCCCAAACCGCAGAGAGCTGGTCTACGGGCTTTGGCGAAACAGCGGAGGAGTGACTAATTAATTTTTTTCATTCCAGCACAGAAAGCGCCTTAAACCGCAGAGAGCCGGTATTACAGATCGTCAGACCTCGACCCTCGGTATTTTTTGTAGTGTTTTCTGTTCTCCGTTTCCCTCTTTCTTTCACCCCTTTTGTTCTCTTCCTCTTTTCCCTCTTCCCCCCAAACCCCCCCCCCCTTTTTTTCAGCCTTTTCTTCAGCTGCGCAGACAGGGAAACATCGAAAGCCACGAGAGTAGGCCGCGGAACCGGGATCCTCGGACACCCCAATCAAGGTTCCAAGCAAAGACACGAACCCCCCGGAGTAAGCTCACCTCTCTCTCCTTTATACACCTTTCCACATCCCACCTACTTCACAACATGGTACGGACTCCATGCAGGTTGCAGAAATGCAACCGAACGCACCTGAGTGACTTAGGTAGGACGCAAAACAACATACACAAAGACACATTCTCAAGGGCAGTAAGGGCCTTTTTTAGATTGATGCAGACATACCATCATTTAATTATTTTAAAGAGTAGGGACAACCCCCCGAAGGAAATCCGGAACCAGGTGGAAAAATTGACAGAATTTATTAAACCGGCTATGCCGTCAAGGGAAACCCTCTGCAAATTGACCAAAAATGCAGAGTTGTGGGCAAAAGAGACCCTAATCGCACATTATGAGGATAATGTAATTCAACTAAACAATGATATTAGATCAATCGGACCGATTGATCGAACGGAGGAAGCCTTTACAGTGGCAATCTCCTGGGCGAGGAAGGCCCTTAAACAAAAATTTAGAATTTCAACAGCGGATAGGGCTAGGCAACATATTATCGAAATTGGCAGAAAACCCCTCCCCACACACACAGCCCCACCCCACCCCCACCCATCCCCCCATCACACCCCAACTAACCAACCCCCACCTTACAATAACACCCCAAGTAACAACAATTTCAATAGCACCGAAAATAACAACATTAAACGCACCCACACCACCCCCCCGTCCCAGCCAGCCACATCCAGAGTTCGCTCTAATGTGTCTGTACACTTGGACCTGGATATTCTCCCGGCATCCCAGGAGCGACAACAATCACCGACGGTGATGGCTGACTCTTGGAGGAAAACAATACAGATTAACCCCACCACACCCTCCCTGTTACAGATCCAACCCCCTCCCCTAGAACAACGCCAACCAAAATTATGTCTCCCACGCCCACACACAAGACCCGTTACCATCGCTGTCCCCAGGTTAAACCAGGCAGCACTAGCCCCTTCCCTACAGGGAGAGAATGAAACAGGGTCAGGAACAGAGATAGGACAGGCTCCCCATCGGGCCCAACAGGGAAACGATAAAAACCTAGGGATAGTAACTGTCCACAAAAGGACAGACCGTAAAATTACAGACTGGACAATAACCCCAATAAAACCAGTGATAATAATTGGGGACGAAAACCTCGCAAAAATAGCAGGTTGCCCGAACGCGCACACACAGGTGGAGGCCTTTCCAGAGGCAAACGTCAACCATGTGGACAGATTATTAAGTAAAATCACACCTTGCGAAGGGACCGGGAAGGTCATTTTCTCTCTCGGTATCCATAACCGGAAGCAGCAACCCAAAACGGCAACTAAACAGTTGCAGGCCATGTTAAAAAGGGCCAAGCATGCTTTCCCCAACGCGGAATCCCTGACAGTAGAAAGTAACTATAGCCCCCAGTTAAGTAAAAAAGAAAGGGACACACTAGAGGAAATTAATCGGTTCACCAAAAAAAAACAAAATGGAATCCCCACAATCCCAGCCACCCAGTTCAGGGTGGAACAAAATTCGAACGAAATCCAGTGGACAGCAAAAACAGCCCAAGTATTACTAAAACACTGGTCAAATTATTTAAACTAAATGGAACAGGAGCCCCAGCATGGGGGAACCTAGGCCTGGGGACGAATATCGTAAACGTCTCCCAGTCATTTAAGCCCACAGAGGCACAGATTAGTATACTCAATAAGGGTTTGACCTTCGTCCCCACAGAGAACCCCTGCCAAATTAAAATAGGACAAGACATGGAGGATTTCTTTAGACGAGTGAAATTATGTGACCATTTCAACAAACCAGAAATAGCGGAGGGTAGAACAACCAGGCAAACAAAATTCGTAACACCATCAGGGTGGACACCTAGGAATGAACAAATAAACCCACAAATAATTCTAGCGAGAGAGGAAACAATAACCGCGGTCGGGAACATAATGCCAATAAGACAGAAATGTAATCTGACAAGGAAAGAGAGGGAGGCATTAGCCGAACTTAGAAAGCGCACAGACATTGTCATAAAACCAGCAAACAAAGGCAGCAGCATTGTAATTATGGACAGGCAACAATACCTGTTTGAGGCACACAGACAACAAAACAATCAGGAATATTATAGGAAACTAAAGGGACCCATATATAAAGACACACAGCAGGAAATCAGGAGTATATTGACAGACCTCAGGGAAAACAACCATATTAACGAGAGACAGTTACAATACTTAGGTGGGGAGAATGCACGGGCCCGCAGATTTTACATTCTCCCAAAAATACATAAGAATCCAGATTCATGGACAATACCGGGTAAAATACCCCCAGGCAGACCCATCGTGTCTGACTGTGGCAGTGAGTCGTGTAGGGTAGCCGAATATATAGACCATTTCCTAAACCCCCTGTCCCGTAAACACTCCAGTTACATTAAGGACACATACCACTTTGTGGAACTTATTGGAGCCATGACAGTCCCTCCCCATGCCATACTTTTCACAATGGATGTGGAGAGTCTGTACACTAACATAGAAACAGAGAGAGGCATTAAGGCGATTAGGGAGACCCTAGCACAATACCCAGATCCCACGAGACCAGATGAAATTCTGATCAAACTACTAAAACTAGGCCTCACCAAAAATGATTTTGAATTTAATGGTGACTCCTATCTTCAAATAAAGGGGACGGCCATGGGCAAAAAATTTGCCCCGGCCTATGCAAACATTTACATGGCAAAATGGGAGAATGAAGTTCTCGATAGCTGCCCCAAACTCCCAACTTGTTATTATAGATACTTAGATGACATATTCGGAATATGGACCCACACAGACACAGAATTCCAGGAATTCGTAAACAGGCTAAATAAACACCACCCCTCCATCAAAGTAAAAGCAGAGACAAACAAACACAGCATTAATTTCCTAGACACTACAGTATACAAGCAGGGAGAACACAGACTGGGGACAAGGGTATACTTTAAAAGTACGGATACGCATGCGCTACTCCACATCAAAAGTAATCACCCAAAGCACACCTTTCAGGGTCTAATTAAATCACAATTAACTAGATGCCACCGCATTTGCTCGACCCGGGAGGGCTTCGAGAATGCAACCACAACATTATTTAGAGCCGTCAGACAGAGGGGATACACCAAAAGATTCCTCAGAGGGATCAAATCTAAATTCCTAGAGAACCTAAGAACCCCTCGGGCCCACACGGAAATAGATAAAATAATACCACTTATAACAACTTATACAGAACACACCAGACAGATTAATCGACTAGTAAAAAATTCACAGCCCACAGGAGTGCCATTAAAAATAAAAATAGGGATAAACTTATAAACAAACACTTTATTGAACATGGGGAACAATCGATGCGATTAATAGGCATTGAACACAATAGGCAGTGGTCAGCAGCAAAAAGGAAGGAGAGAGAGAGAGAATGGATCACGAGATTAAACACAGTAACGCCTAATGGATTGAACTCATATTAAAATAACTATGCAACAAAATAATTAAATAGGACAGCCGCAAAACTAGAACCCGAACGCAACCCCATCCACTAAAGTTAGCCCACCCCTGTAACCCCTAACCTCCAAACCAAACCCCTAGTCATTTAGGCCCCAAAATTTACAAAACGTAAAACTAACCCTAGCCCCTAATCCTAATTACTAACCGCTAACCCCTAAAAACTTACCCTAACCCTAAACAAGAACCTATGCCTAATTTCCCCCCCCCCGCCCCACCGCGCTCAAAATAATGTTTCTCCCTCATTTTAAAAAAAATATTGTTTTCTTAAAAAAAAACCTTAACACATTCATGAGCCCTAACGAAATTTGACAAAGCCCAGCACAGGGCACGGGCGAGAAAACACAAGCCTATGTGTACCAATGATCCCCGAAATTTATAAAACCTAACCCCTGCAAGTGCCACGAATGTTTCCCGATGATAAAACCAAAACCGGTGTAACACAGAAAATAAGCCAAGAACGTGGCTGCTACTGTGAAAACCTTTTTTTAAAAAAAAGTTTGAGAGAAACATTCGTGCTGCCAGACAAGTGGGATCGCAAATTACGAGCGGGCTAGGATTGAATGTGCACCCAGGCCGACATTCCCAGCACAGGGAAGTCAGAGGCAACAACAGAATCCCTTACCTTTTCAAAAAAAAAAACGCAGGTTAGATTTTTTTAACAAAGCCACCTATTTTTAAGCAGCATAACCTATCTAATTTTCTCACAATAGCTGGAATAGGCCATAGGATTCCTTTTTTGAAACAAACTTAAAGCTGAAACTTTTAATACCAGTAGGGGGAACCGGAGAGAGTATAATTTAATTTAATTTAAAAAATCTCCATGCAAACAATGCGTAGTAAATGCCTTAGACGGGCTGAATGACTTGTTCCCCCGACAGTGGGAATAACACCGGTTTAAACAGGCAGGGCATTTCTGCAGACAAAAGAACCAAGCGGCTAACACACTTGGATTCAACAGGACAGTCATTAAAGGAACGCAGGAAGAGTAGCCATCACTTTAAACGAGCAGAACATTACTGGAGACAAACAAACCGAGTCTCTTTAATTCTTATAAGATTAATCAACAAAAGAAATACATGGAGGGTAGCCATTAACACTTTAACACCTAAGCACACCCTGTGCTCTCACTCTGAAAACACTTTGTCTCTTGTTTCACTCTGTCACCACTCTGTCACCCAGGTATAAAAGTTTAGATATTTTGATAGTAAATTAAGAATCATTTTTGAAAAACCTCCTTGAAAAAGCCACAGGCATTGGCGAAACGTCGGAGGAGTTATCAATTAATAATTCTTTTTCCTCCTTAATAGTTATCAATTAATAATTCTTTTTCCTCCTTAATAATTATTTTTCCTCCTTTTCAGTTTGGAAAGTGCCTCAAACCGCAGATAGCCAGTCTAAGGACTTGGGCGAAACAGCGGAGAAGCGATGAATCAATTTTCTTTCATTCCAGCACAGAAAGCGCTTTAAACCACAGAGAGCCTGTGTGGCTGAGTTGGGCGCTTTAAACCGCAGAGAGCCGGTGTTGCTGAGATGGGATCGTTAGACCTCGACCCTTGGTATATTCTGTGTAGTGTATTTTCTGTTCTCCCTTTCCCTTTTTTTTCCACTCTGTTATCAATTAATAATTATTTTTCCTCCTTAATAATTATTTTTCCTCCTTTCCAGTTTGGAAATTTTCTGTTCTCCCTTTCCCTCTTTTTTTCACTCTGTTATCAATTAATAATTATTTTTCCTCCTTAATAATTACTTTTCCTCCTTTCCAGTTTGGAAATTTTTAATTCCAGCACAGAAAGCGTTTTAAACCACAGAGAGCCGGTGTTGCTGAGTTGGGCGCTTTAAACCGCAGAGAGCCGGTGTTGCTGAGTTGGGATCGTTAGACCTCGACCCTCGGTATATTCTGTGTAGTGTATTTTCTGTTCTCCCTTTCCCTCTTTTTTTCACTCTGTTACCCTTTTTTTCCCCCAAACCCACCCCCTTTGTTTAGCCTCTTTTTCAACTGCCCGGGCAGGGAAAAATCGAAAGCCACGAGAGTAGGCCGCGGAACCGGGATCCTCGGATAACCCAATCAAGGTTCCTAGCAAAGACCCGAACCCCCCGGAGTAAGCTTACCTCTCTCTCCTTTATACACCTTTCCAAAACCCACTCATTTTTCACAACATGGTGCGGACTCCATGCAGGTTGCAGAAATGTAACCGAACGTACCTGAGTGACTTAGGTGGGTCTCAAAATAACACACACCAGGACACATTCGCAAGGGCAGTAAGGGCCTTTTTTTAGATTGATGCAGATCATTTAATTATTCTAAAGAGTAAAGACACCCCCCCGAAGGGAATTCGGAACCGAGTAGAGAAATTAACAGAATTTATTAAACCGGCTATGCCGTCAAAGGAGACCCTCTGCAAATTAAACAGGAATGCAGAGAGGTGGGCAAAAGAAACCCGCAATACCCTAATCAAACATTATGAGGATAGTGTAATTCAATTAAACAATGAGATTATATCAATAGGACAGATTGATCGAATGGAGGAAGCCCTCACAGTGGCAACCTCCTGGGCAAGGAAGGCCCTTAAACATAAATTTAGAATCTCAACAGCAGATAGGGCTAGGCAACATATTATCAGAATGGGTAGAAACCCACCCCCTCCACACACACCCCACCCCACCCCCACCCACCCACCCACCACACCCCAACTAACCAACCCCCACCTTACAATAACACCCCAAGTAACCACAATTTCAATAGCACCGAAAATAACAACATTAAACGCACCCACCCCTCCCGTCCCAGCCAGCCACATCCAGATTCCGCTCTAATGTGTCTGTACACTTGGACCTGGATATTCTCCCGGCATCCCAGAAGCGACCACAATCACTGACGGTGATGGCTGACTCTTGGAGGGTGGCTGGGCCCCCAAAAACAATACAGATTAACCCCACCACACCCTCCCTGTTACAGATCCACCCCCCTCCCCTAGAACAACGCCAACCAAAATTATGTCTCCCACGCCCACACACAAGACCCGTTACCATCGCTGTCCACAGGTTAAACCAGGCAGCACTAGCCCCTTCCCTACAGGGAGAGAATGAAACAGGGTCAGGAACAGAGATAGGACAGGCTCCCCTTCGGGCCCAACAGGGAAACGATAAAAACCTAGGGATAGTAACTGTCCACAAAAGGACAGACCGTAAAATTACAGACTGGACAATAACCCCAATAAAACCAGTGATAATAATTGGGGACGAAAACCTCGCAAAAATAGCAGGTTTCCCGAACGCGCACACACAGGTGGAGGCCTTTCCAGAGGCAAACTTCAACCATGTGGACAGATTATTAAGTAAAATCACACCTTGCGAAGGGACCGGGAAGGTCATCTTCTCTCTCGGTATCCATAACCGGAAGCAGCAACCCCAAACAGCAACTAAACAGTTGCAGGCCATGTTAAAAAGGGCCAAGCAGGCTTTCCCCAACGTGGAAATCCTGACAGTGGAAAGTAAATATAGCCCCCAGTTGAGTAACAAAGAAAGGGACACACTAGACGAAATCAATCGGTTCACCAAAAAAAACCTAAATGGAATCCCCACAATCCCAGCCACCCAGTTCAGGGTGGAACAAAATTCGAACAAAATCCAGTGGACAGCCCAAATATTACTAAAACACTGGTCAAATTATTTAAACTAAATGGAACAGGATCCCCAGCATGGGGGAACCTAGGCCTGGGGACGAATATCGTAAACGTCTCCCAGTCATTTAAGCCCACAGAGGCACAGATTAGTATACTCAATAAGGGTCTGACCTTCGTCCCTACAGAGAACCCCTGCCAAATTAAAATAGGACAGGACATGGAGGATTTCTTTAGACGAGTGAAATTATGTGACCATTTCAACAAACCAGAAATAGCGGAGGGTAGAACAACCAGGCAAACAAAATTCGTAACACCATCAGGGTGGACACCCAGGAATAAACAAATAAACCCACAAATAATTATAGCGAGAGAGGAAACAATAACCGCGGTCGGGAACATAATGCCAATAAGACAGAAATGTAATCTGACCAGAAAAGAGAGGGAGGCATTGGCCGAACTTAGAAAGCGCACAGACATTGTCATAAAACCAGCAGACAAAGGCAGCAGCATTGTAATTATGGACAGCCAACAATACCTGTTTGAGGCACACAGACAACTAAACAATCAGGAATATTATAGGAAACTAAAGGGACCCATATATAAAGACACGCAGCAGGAAATCAAGAGTATATTGACAGACCTCAGGGAAAACAACCACATTAACGAGAGACAGTTACAATACATAGGTGGGGAGAATGCACGGGCCCGCAGATTTTACATTCTCCCAAAAATACATAAGAATCCAGATTCATGGACAATACCGGGCAAAATACCCCCAGGCAGACCCATCGTGTCTGACTGTGGCAGTGAGTCGTGTAGGGTAGCCGAATATATAGACCATTTCCTAAACCCCCTGTCCCGTAAACACTCCAGTTACATTAAGGACACATACCACTTTGTGGAACTTATTGGAGCCATGACAGTCCCTCCCCATGCCATACTTTTCACGATGGATGTGGAGAGTCTGTACACTAACATAGAAACAGAGAGAGGCATTAAGGCGATTAGGGAGACCCTAGCACAATACCCAGATCCCACGAGACCAGATGAAATTCTGATCAAACTACTAAAACTAGGCCTCACCAAAAATGATTTTGAATTTAATGGTGACTCCTATCTTCAAATAAAGGGGACGGCCATGGGCAAAAAATTTGCCCCGGCCTATGCAAATATTTACATGGCAAAATGGGAGAATTAAGTTCTCGATAGCTGCCCCAAACTCCCAACTTGTTATTATAGATACTTAGATGACATATTCGGAATATGGACCCACACAGACACAGAATTCCAGGAATTCGTAAACAGGCTAAATAAACACCACCCCTCCATCAAAGTAAAAGCAGAGATAAACAAACACAGCATTAATTTCCTAGACACTACAGTATACAAGCAGGGAGAACACAGACTGGGGACAAGGGTATACTTTAAAAGTACGGATACGCATGTGCTACTCCACATCAACAGCAATCACCCAAAGCACACCTTTCAGGGTCTAATTAAATCACAATTAACTAGATTCCACCGCATTTGCTCGACCCGGGAGGGCTTCGAGAATGTAACCACAACACTATTTAGAGCCGTCAGACAGAGGGGATACACCAAAAGATTCCTCAGAGGGATCAAATCTAAATTCCTAGAGAACCTAAGAACCCCTCGGGCCCACACGGAAATAGATAAAATAATACCACTTATAACAACTTATACAGAACACACCAGACAGATTAATCGACTAGTAAAAAACTAAATTTGAGGGACTGAAACGACAAGTCACCACATTGGGAGAGTACAAAATCGTTTCAGCGTACAGAAAACATAGGAACATTAAAGACTGGCTAGTCAGTAGTAAACTTAGAAAAGCAAACACAACAGGTTGTGGAAACACAAAATGTGGTCTTTGTAACTACCTAGTAACCCCTAGAAAAATTATAAATACCAGAACGGGCACAACAGTAGGGATTAACCACAAAACACAATGTGACCAGGATAATATAGTATACGCAATTAGATGTAGTAAATGCCAACTCTTATACATCGGGGAAACGGGGAACACCCTAAGAACTAGATTCACAGCCCACAGGAGTGCCATTAAAAATAAAAATAGGGATAAACTTATAAACAAACACTTTATTGAACATGGGGAATAATCGATGCGATTAATAGGCATTGAACACAATAGGCATTGGTCAGCAGCAAAAAGGAAGGAGAGAGAGAGAGAATGGATCACGAGATTAAACACAGTAACGCCTAATGGATTGAACTCATATTAAAATAACTATGCAACAAAATAATTAAATAGGACAGCCGCAAAACTAGAACCCGAACGCAACCCCATCCACTAAAGTTAGCCCCCTCCTGTAACCCCTAACCCCAAAACCAAACCCCTAGTCATTTAGGCCCCAAAATTTACAAAACTTAAAACTAACCCTAGCCTCTAACCCTAACTACTAACCGCTAACCCCTAAAAACTTACCCTCACCCTAAACAAGAACCCTAACTATGCCTAACACCTTTCCCCCCACCCCCCCCAAAAAAAAATGTTTCTCCCTCATTTAAAAAAACTATTGTTTTCTTAAAAAAAAACCTAAACACATTCATGAGCCCTAACGAAATTTGACAAACCCCAGCACAGGGCACGGGCGAGAAAACACAAGCCTATGTGTACCAATGATCCCCGAAATTTATAAAACCTAACCCTAACACCCTAACCCTAACACCCTAAACCTAACACCCTAACCCTAACCAATGATCCCCGAAATTTATGAAACCTAACCCTAAACCCTAACCCTAACTTCTAAACCAGAGATATCTTGTCTTTTTCCTCAAAAATCTATCTTCCAGAAAACTTGTCTCCCACTAGCAAAGCTTTTCCCCACACCCCCATCTGTGAGAGAGTTAGTAACTTTTCCCTGACCTGCAAATTAACCAGAGTTGAGGCTCATATGTGTTAGGGTGTCAGACATCCAGCATGGAGTCCACATAGTGTTGCCAAACCTCTGGGTTGTGGAAAGGTGCCAGAGAGGGAAATGGCGTAATAGCTTTAGTTGGCACCGTTAGGTTTCCGCTATTACACTCAACCAACCTATTCCATGAATCAAATCCCGAGGAGCTGAAGCTACAAGGAAAGAAAGAAAAACGGTGTGAGTTTCAGACAAACCTTGGGTTTGGTTGACAGCTGAAGTGAAGCCGTGAGTGAATAAGGGAGGAACGGGCTCCAGGTCAACTTCTGATCCCAGCCAAGCAATAACCTCCTCACTCCTCGTCAAACCTCGAAATGATAAAATAAGTGAGAGAAATTAATCCGCTAATACAACAAATTATACCATCTCACACAAACAAACATCAAGTCAAACCAGCAACACTATGATCTAGAGAGATCAGGGACTATCCCTTCACTGCTTCCACAGAGAGAAACACCATTGTAATTTACAGTCCACCTGAAAGACAAGTGCAGACTTGAACTGACTCAACCAAGTCAGCGACTCCAACCGTGATTCCACTAAACCCACCCAGTCTATACAGGAACACAAACCAACTTTACTCAAAATGACTGAACAAATCCACAGAAACGGAGTCTCAAAAACTGCCCTAAACCGGGCTCAACACAAACTCCCACCAGCTGCTGACCATCAGCCCTGACACTGATCAGTCACTAAACTGACCCAGCCCTGACCCACAGCTAACCAGCTGCCAGCAAACAATCTCATTTTAATCTCAGGACAAACTACTGTATTGTCACCAATACCAAACTCTAAACTCACCCCATTAATCTGCAGCATCTCCTCCACCCAGTCCTTCTCCAACCTCAGCTTCTGTTGCACCAGGCGGCGCTGGGTGTGTTAGGCTGTAATGTGTGACCACTGCAGCAGGCGGCGCTGTGTGTGTTAGGCTGTAATGTGTGACCACTGCAGCAGGCGGCGCTGTGTGCGTCAGGGAGACAGTGGGCGGGCCTCCCTCTCCTGTCAATCACTGGTGACCACGGAGACAGTGGGCGAGTCTCCCTCTCCTGTCAATCACTGGTGACCACGGAGACAGTGGGCGAGTCTCTCTCTCCTGTCAATCACTGGTGACCAGGGAGACAGTGGGCGAGTCTCTCTCTCCTGTCAATCACTGGTGACCAGGGAGACAGTGGGCGAGTCTCTCTCTCCTGTCAATCACTGGTGACCAGGGAGACAGTGGGCGAGTCTCTCTCTCCTGTCAATCACTGGTGACCAGGGAGACAGTGGGCGAGTCTCTCTCTCCTGTCAATCACTGGTGACCAGGGAGACAGTGGGCGAGTCTCTCTCCTGTCAATCACTGGTTACCTGGGAGACAGTGGGCGAGTCTCTCTCTCCTGTCAATCACTAGTTACCTGGGAGATAGTGGGCAAGTCTCTCTCACCTGTCAATCACTGGTGACCGGGAAGACAGTGGGCGAGTCTCTCTCCTGTCAATCACTGCTTTCCTTTACAATTATATAAATTTAGTTTATTGAGAAACAGTTGATACGATACAGATATTGTCCAAACAGTTGGAACTTACTTGGTATTTAGAATCCCCCAAATATTGCAGCGACTAAAAATAAAGGACTACTGTACAAATTCGATTTCTATAGCGCCCTCCACACCGGATGGTGTCTCAGAGTGCTTCACGACAGCGGATCCCAGGACCGAGCCAGGGGCAGAAAGGTGACCAAAGGCTCAGTCGAGGAAAAAAGTCTTTAGCTGGGACCTGAAGCTGAGAAAAGAGGGTCTAAGTAAAGGTAGTGAGGAAGGGAATTCCAGAGCATCGGGACATAGTTCAGACTCTTTATCCGTCATCACTTCACAGAGAATCAACGTTGCCCGTGATGTACAGTCCACCCAAAGGACAAGCACAGACTGTCTGCATCTCGCGACATCCTCCTGATGTGAAACTCGCTCCACAAATGTAACTTTAGTTGTTGTTGTTGCTGCCTTATTGAATGTTACCTTAGAACACAAAGAGAAGCAAACGGGTTGTGTAACTGCTATAATCTCTCCCTCCTATCAATCACTGGTTATGTTGATGTTGGGGTTAATCATGTTGGGGGGTAAGGGTTAATCATTTAATCAATAAGTTTTAGCCGGAGAAAAATATTTCAACATGTTTCTTTACGTTTTATTTCATTTTTTTAAACTTTGAAAGAAAAGAACCAGTTAAAAAAAAACCATGCGGAATTCCAGTAGAAGCTTTGTTACATTAACTGAAGCTCATACCATCTTGGCTCTTTAATTTCTATGTTTACAATTGACCCATTGCCACCACTGGAGGACAATGATTCGAGGATGCGTACAGTGTAGTGTTTTGTCCAATCGCATTAACACTGGATGCCATAGGGTAGCAGTGATACGCCAAGCAATTAATTTAATATTTGAGATGTCTCAATGGTGGACCTTGGTCTTTTCTTCTTGTAGCAATTTCTTAGTTCCTCAAGGCAACGTCCATTGTGGGGTTCAAAAGGGAAGTAGACAGGTACATGAAGGACAGAGGCTTGAAGGAACTTGGGGCAGTGGGATGGAATGAACAGCTTATTCTGACAGGCGATGCAGAATCAATGGGCTATGGCTTCCTTCTGCACTGGAAATTTCTGGGATTCTAATGAACAAAACTATTTCAACAGGCAATTTACAACAACAAAATTACATTTGTATAGCGCCTTCAAGATTTTCCAAAGAATCATATAATGGAATATTGATTAGAATTCCGAAGTTACCAAAATGTTGAACATTGTCCCACAGGATAGACAGGATTGACTGTCAAGCTATTTAGATGTTGCTCAGTTTCTTAGGTGTTGGCGGTGACAGTAATTACAACGTTGACTTGCTCATCCTCTTCCTGAGGGCTTTTCTGAGTGGTCGGACAATCAGAATTCAGTGGCGACTCGGTGGCTGAAGTAGTTAATGAATCATCACCAATATCACTGGGGCTCATTTCTGCAAAGTAAAATTCAACAACAACAACTTGCGTTTATGTAGCATCCTGTACCTTAGGCAGCATCTCAAGAGTGCGTAACAATGACGGAGGCGGAGCCAGGAGGAGGGGAAGAGTACCGTTGGCACTCAAAGAGAAAGATCTTCAGTTGTGACCTGAAGGTAGGTAAGAAGTGGATGAAGGGGTTGGGAGTAGGAGGTGGAGTCAGTCATACCCCCCCCCCACCTCTGTTGTCCCGACGGCCGTCTGGGCGGGACGACAGTTTTGTGTCGTAGTGGCTGAAGGCATGGCTGCCAATGGTGGAATGGAGGATTCGGGAACGAGGAGGAGGCTGGACCCAGTAGAGAGAAAGCAGCTGACACTGCTGTGAGGAGAGAGAAGCTTAGAGATGGGGGAGGGGGGAGTCAAGGCCTTGAGGGATTTAAACACTAGAGTGAAGATTTTGAAGGCGATCTGCTCTGTGACAGGAAGCCACTGGGGTTATACTTCCTGAGTTCACCTAATAAATACTGCAACTCTGCTTCATAAGGAGATCATGCCAAATGGGTCTGCTGGCTGACCGGGTGTGTGGCTGGCTGACCGGGTGTGTGGCTGGCTGGGTGTGTGGTTTCAGCACAGGTTAAACTGGAGGAGGATCACCAACACTCCCCCAAGCATAAGACACATGGCCAACCCCCGAAAACAGCCATAACAAGCAATTAAATTCTTACCCCTGCCCAAGCCCTAACCCTTGCCCAGCCTAGACACATCCTGCTCTAGATCTCCACTTCAACTTAATATTGTAGAAAATCCAATGAATTAAATATTTTATTTTTTCAATTTTGTTTCTGAAAATCTGCAATAATTATCATTTTTAGGAACAAATTATGAAAGATCAAAAAATTCAGTCCAGGGTGAAGAGACGTAACAAGGAACTGTTTGTTACCTCCAGATTGCTGTGCAAGTTGTGGTGAAACAGTTCCAATATCTTCATCTCTCTCGGCAGCGGGAGGAATATCGGGAATTTCTGCATCCTCTGAGAAATTAATCTGCTCCCGTGACTCACTGGGTGGCCTCCTGAAAAAAACAAAATGGAGTTTCCAAGTGATTATAATAATCATAGAGCAACAACATTAACAGCAGCAACTTGCATTTATTCAGCGTCCTTCCCACAGGGCGGCGTATCCAGGCGCCCACGAACAAAGCCGCATGTTTTTCGTAAATACAAAATAACAAAGAAAATAATAGAAGTATTGAATGAAATAAAACAAAACATTAACTGGTGCTGCGAGTACCTAGCCTTCCCCCTGATTTGCTCGCTCACCCTCAATCCACCCACCAACCTCTGGAGAAGCAACAATGCAAAGGGAAGGCATTATCGCAAACGTGATAAAAATAATTTAAAATCAAAATTCCCCCCCCAAATAAAACCAAACCTCTTTTTTTAAAAAAACAATTTTACGGGACTTACAAATCCTAAGAATGGAACAGATAACTAAGAAAGATGATACTGCAATGGTTGAGCAAATCAATATTGAACACAATTCACAAGCGCAGCCTAAACATGACGGCCAGTTACTTACAAGCGAAACAGAAAATTGTGTAACCCTGGAAAATAAACAATAGATTAGCAAAATACATTTATCAAATACATTATCTCTATGAAAACAGGTGAGCAATGAAACACACAGCGGACTACTTCTCACCAATAATATTAACACTGAAAATGTTGTTATCCTGACAAACAATCCTCTAGATACATTGATCATTCACATCAATTTTGCTGTTTGGGACACTTCACTGCTGTTTTTACCACCAAAGTATACAGTCATTAATTATATTTGCTAGCAATTTCCTATGAAGCATTTTGGAAAATTTCAACACAATATTTTACTGTATCGAAGGCAGGAATGATTATTATTATTAACTATGTGCCACAAGCTCAGGGTTACTTACATGGGATATTCTCGCGATTCCTCACAGCATATTGAAATATCAATAAGGTTGTGACAGCAGCCAGCAGCATCCCAGCCACCGCAGCACCAATCACAGCCGGGAAGGCATTAAATGGTGGATCAGCTGAAAAACATGAATTTCCTTTTGTGTCCGCTCAAGAAAGACTTCTGACAAATCATACTCACTTAAAATGATAAAACTGCAAAGATTGAAGATTCATCCTGAAAGACGCAGATGCGAAGTACTCCTGAATGTGGTTATTTTGACTAAAATATTTCCTTGCATTATGGGTCCTTAACAATTTGAATGGAAAGCAACAATCATTAGAAGATAATCATTGAAGAATTGTAACAGATTTTCACTTTTTTTCTGTTGCCTCGTGGGATGCTTTGCTTAAATCCTAAAACAGGAAAATTATATCTGATTCAAGAACTCTGATATCACATGGGATTGTATCACTGTTCAAAGCATTTCCGTGACCTGGGTTCAAATCTATCTCAATGAGTTTCTGGCACATATCAATCTGTGTAATTTAACCAACCATAATTTAGTGGTCTGATTCAGATGGAATGCAATAATTGCTCGTGCGGTGGGCATCAACTTACTTTGTTGGGTGTTCATCCAACCTCTACCAAGCTTCACCAGGTAATGCGGTCCTCTCCTATTGTCTCGGCTAATAAACTCTTTGAGCCAGATCACCCAATGCAGACCTTCCAATAATAATGGCCTTGACCATCAAACTATTAATAATATCACAACCTGTAATTTTTCCTCCTTTCATCAAACACTTTTGTTTTCTTATGTACTAATAAAATTAGCACATGTAAATCTCTTTTTAAATACGCAATATTTCTGTTTGATATTTGGGCTAAAATTCTAAGTGTGTTTGTTTGTTGCGCAGCCGATTGTTGAGTATCTACTGTGGTTATCACTGTGGTAAATGGGAAGAGGCAGGTGGCAGAGTAACCCCCTTTATCTATGACCACACTTGAACTAGAAACAAATGAGTTAAGGAAAAGTTTCACCTTCATGCTGTGACCTGGGAGGAGGTGGGAGAAAGGGTTGGAAGTCTTGTCCTGACTTCGTAGGTCTTTCATTTTAGCAGATATTTGATTTTTAACAAACAAGATTTGGGGGACATTTGAAAATGAAAGGCTACCTTTTAAAGCAAACCCAGATATTGAGATCCACAACAATACAGCTCCAATGCTCATAAAGCACGTTCTACAATTAAAAGATAACCAGAGATTGAACAGAGCGATTTAAATACCTCTAAGCTTTTGAATAGCTAGTTCTAAATAGAAATTGGCCTTTAAACATCTTAATTGTGTTGATTTAACAGGAATGCCTACCAGCAAGCCCATGGGAAGAAACATGTGGTAATAACAGGAGATGGTAACTCACATGTAAATTGGGAAAAGAATAATAGCATTAGTAAAAAAAAGTTTATTAATTTATTAAATGTATTTAAGATGCTTTTCAACCTGCTGACCCCCTCCACTCAGCAGGCTCTGGCTCCACATGCCCTGACCCACCCGTCCTCCCTTTGGAGAGTGAACCTTCAGCCACTCTGCCCCCAACCTCTGGAATTCCATCCCTCAGCCCCTCCGCCTCGCCCACTCTGTAGCCTCCTTCTCCCGCCTCAAGACCCTCCTCTTTGACAGTCCCACCGGACACCAAATTTCCCCCTTTTCCCTCCACCCTGCCCATCCCCAACCCAGCTCGTGTCTGAAACAATGACTGTCCAGCGCCTTGGGACATCCTCCAGACGTGAAAGGCGTTATACAAGGGTAATAATAATAATAATCCTTGCATTTGATGTAGCGCTTTTCACAACTTATCGACGTCCCAAAGCGCTTCACAGAATATACTGTAAAGTGAACTGACTGTTTATTTGTGGGCGAATTGTGGCAGCCAATTGCGTACAGCAGCGTCGCCCCCACAAACAGTCGTGGATTGAAATGATTTGAGTGTTTTTTTTTGAGGGATTATTATTAGGCGTGTGTGTGTGGAGTAAGGAAACTTGCCCAAGGTTTCGCCCAGACCTGCCTGGATTCGAACACAGGTCTCCTAAGCTTGGTCTCCCCAGCTTGCAAGACAAGTGCTCTAACCACCGAGCCACAGGAGCTCCACAGGTAATGATGTTGTTTTCAAAACAGCATGTCAATAACAGAACGTGCGATTCTCAATTTAATTCAGTCCCAAAAGCCAGATACTGTTCGGGTGATCAAGTAGCACTTGCGGAATACTGATCATAATATGATCTAATTCAACTTTTTTGAAAATATAACAAGATTTCCTTTACCTGGAGTTTTCACTTCAGAGGGAAACCCAGTTGTTCTATGATTCACGGCCAAAATGCGGAAACCGTATAAAATAGAGGGATTTTGACCCCCCAACTTGTGACCACGGATATCAGGGTCGACTGCACTGACCACAGTCTCCCAGTGTTGTGGTTCTTCCTTTGATGTGCGCCCCCCCGACCCCACAGACCGTCTCACTGGCTGTCGCTGGACCATGAATCCAGTCAGATCACCTGAGCCTTGAGTCGTCCACTCCAACAACACTTCCGTTCTCTGTCTCCCGAAAAGCAGTTTGCTGATTGTGACATTTGGAGGCGTAGGATACTCTGTAAATGTTGAAGAAATAAATTGCCTTAAAAGTAGTTTATACTGTGCCAATTCATTCCTTTGTAACCTAAAATGTACTGGAGCCTTGACATTTCTCACATATTTAGTCTTAAAGCCATTTATCTTATCATTTTAAAATCGTATAGAATTATACAATACAAATTAGCATTTACAGATGTCTTCGATAGGATGCCCCAAGGTACTTAGGAATCTTTGCTATGCTTGCAGGCTTGGGTGGGGAGTGGGGGAGTTAAGGGAAAATAAAATAAGAATTGAAGAATTTTATAATTTTGCACTATTTTAGCTTTTAATATTGTTTCACTGTTGGGATCCTGAAAGGATCTCCAGAGAGAAGTGTACACAGAAACAATCAAAATTTCCACTGGAATTCTGGATTTGGGGGAAGAGAAAGACGGTTGTATATCTGTGAGAAGAAGTATACTGAAGAGACCTGAGAGAATTAAAATGTAAGATCTTTTGCAGATCATGGTCTATGGTTATGGGGTTAAATCTGTTATCATGTAGGTTTTGTCATCAGCAGAAGGAATGGACTTGAATATACTTTCTCATTCTGTTTCCCTGTATATATGTTACACAAAGCACAAATTAAAACACAAAATTGAAAGCCACCGTGCATTAAAAAGAGAAGATTTGATACTTTTAACGTGAAGTCTGATGGCCAGGGTGGAACGCCCCACCACGTTTTTTGCTGTGCAGCGGTAAAATCCGCTATCTCCATTGCCATCTGTCTCCCTCACTGTGAGATTGGACCAAAAGACCTCACGATGCAGCTGGTACTTCCTGGGCATCAGCCAAATGCTCTCATTCCGATTGTTGTACCAGATGATTTCTGAGGCCGGATAAGCAACTTTCAGGATACAGGTCAGGTGGACATCACTCCCTTCAAACACTGTCATTGCCCTCCTTGGTGTGACAAGAACGGGGGCTTCTGCAACAAAAAATATAATCTATTGTCTTTCCAACAGATTGTCCTCATTCTCTGGCAATCCACTTAAAATTAATTATGGTTTGCAAATATCAGATTGTCGAATTTATGGCCCACAAAGTCACAAAGTCTTTGAAAGAAGTGAGTGTTTTTTATGGAGCTCTTGCACCTTGTGATGTTAGCCATTTCAAATTCCAATTCCAATATTGTCTCCAACAAATCCAGTTTGTTTACATCACATTACCGTTTGTTAACATTGTTAGTTCAAAAGAATGCGAGAAATAAATTGTGAATGGTGTTATATTCAGTTTGTCCCACAGCAGTCATGTGTAAACTAAAAAGATGTATGGTCTTAAAACAATGGAGTTACATGGATTCTGGAGCACACTAGGAGCAAACCCGTGAGATGCCCCAACTGAGGGAGAAAACAAGATTCTGGAACATTCAGATGATGCCATACCTAGTCGGATACTACACATTTCATCACTGGTTAGGGGATGGATCGCTTGGCAGACAAAGTCTTTGCCGCTGTAAGCTGCGGTAGACTTTAGCACTTGATTGTTAATTGAACGTTCCAAGTTCCCCAGAGGTTGGTTTCTCCAGTTTTTCCATTGCAGTGAAGCCAAGGGCAGACCTCCCTCCCAGCTACAAGACAACATTGTGTACTCGTTATTCTTTACTGCTGTAGCCGAACACTTGGGCTGCTCCTCTGGTAAAACTGAAAAGAAACAATTATACACTAAAACAACAACAACTTAGATTTATATAGTGGCCTCCACACCAGGCGGCATCTCAGAGCGCACAACAAATAAATAAACCAACCAATAAAGTTGATCAGGACCTGACCATTTGGGAAAGTTCATCTTGGAAGCCAAACAAGTATGTTATTATATTATTATTATCAGACGCATGTGAGGGGAGGTCACATTCAACGCTTAAGCCTTAGTCTTTATCCTTTGCTGATCAACTTAAATTGCTAGGTAAACAGAGGTGTGTGCAGTAAGGAATCTTGCCCAACATTTTGCCCTGCCGGGAATTGAACCCAGGACTCTCACTTACTAGGCTTGTGCTCTAACCGCTGAGCCAGAGGACTCCCCTATAGCTATTGGACTCTACACTAAATGAGCAGTAAATTGTCCCCAACTTTAAGTTTCTCATTTTCAGAGACTCTGAAATGACTATTGATGTGTGCGATGACAGCAAATTAAAGCAATAATTATTCAGCCAACAATACGTACGTGCCGTAGTCCTGCAGGACAGGTCTGATCTCAGCGCTGGGTGAGAGGGATGACAAGTGTAGGTGCTGTTGTTCCTGGTATCATCTCCTGACTTGACTTTGGTAATACTGGAATATTTCATCACATCAATTGTGCTGTCCTTTATTTCAAGCCACTGGAGAACGGCCGGTGGACGTCCACCTTGCCATGAGCACCACAAAGCTACATCCTGATAATTATTTACCGCCAGCACTGTGCAGGTAGGCTTCCCATCGGGTAGATCTATACACAGCATGAAGGACTGAAGAGGTAAGTAGTTCACATTCTGAGATAATAGAAATACACTTGTGAGCTACAAGCATCGATTAGACAAGCTTGGGTTGTTCAGCTCTTGACAGAAGACATCTCTTAGAGGACCTTAATAAAAGTGTATAATATTTTATATAGGATTCAAAAAGTAAACCCAGAACAATACTTAAGGATGCAGAAGGATAGTAGAATAAGAGGACACAAGTTTAGAGTTACAAAGGGGAAATTTTGGGACAAACACCAGGAACATTTATTTACCCGGGAGTAATTCATGACTGGAAGTGGATGCAAGGAAGGATGGTTGAGGCCAAGACAGACACTGAACTCATTTTAAAACAAAGGTGAGATACATGACAGGAGGATGGGTTTTGTAGAAGGTTGAGATCAGATGGACCGAGGAGCCTTCTTCATCTGAACCAATCTCGTGATCGTATGAACATATTACCATCTAAACTCTCTCCTCAGCTGCGTCTTCCCATTTATAATCAGCCACAGGACAACCGGAGAATTAGCCACAGAATGATCGCAGACCCAGATCTGGTCAACAGCAATTAGAGGGAAGTGGAAACATGCCTATCTACAGTTAGGTCACAAATCTAAACTGCACATCAAGTACAATATCTTCTTGACTTCCTGAAATCAAATCACTTCACTACTTATAAAGAGAAGCAATGGATCAATTGCAAGAGCAATGTGAAGTGAAAGACAGGAGTAAGGTTTACAGTATTTCATAATACATTCCTTGTGTTTAATGCATGGAACATATTATGAAATGTTTCAAATTTTTCCAACCTAACTCTTCCAACCTAATAATTAAACACATGTTGTATGTGGACTCAGTGATTTCTTAGCTCTGATGTGAACTCATGTGCAAATAACTATTGGCAACATTGTAAATGTGAAAATATTTGTTACATTTGTAAAATAGTTTTAAAAATATATAATTCTGAAATGTCTGATTGCATCACCTGCAAGTTTGTTGATCTTATGAAGTTTGCCTTACAAAGAAAGATAGAAAATACTGAAAAGGTATTAACGTATTTGACACCTTCTTATAGGAGAGCATACTTACAGTAAACAGTGAGTATGACTGAGGTCTTGGTTCTGGCGTTGAGGGCAGAGTTCTGAGCAAGACACGTGTAAGCTCCGGTCTGACTTCGCGATATTTTCTTAATGACAAATTTCTGCCCCGAGTGAATCTGGGAGTTATTGTAGAACCAGATGTAGTGGCTGGGTGGGTTGGAGGAGGCAGAACAGGTCAGGAAAATTGTATCCCTTTCAACTGCTGAATACCCCACCGAAGTGAGAGTGTATGGATTGATATTAATGGATGGTTCATCTGGGCCAACTGTAAAACAAAGGACAATGATCTCACTTGAACACTGAGGGTTTGTTACTGATATCATTGTGAATGAGTTGCACTAACACTTATAACAATGTCAGTCTTTGGGCAATGCTTTTGACACTTTCACAATCCATCTCAGTATTAACGTTCACACAGATTAACTCCAAGAAGAATAATTGTGTTTAGAAGGAAAAGCAATGCTCAGCCATCAGGCCTTTCACTGTGAGTCGGATTGCTAAATTAATGCTAATTATTAACATTCAAGTTGTCAAAGTTGAGTTGACAATGACTAATAATAAATTATAAAAATCTTTACTTTTGATACAGCCTGCCAGCTCAAAACCCTTCACGCTGTGTGACTATCTGTTTGACTGTGTGTGTTAGTTTGACTGTGTGTTAGTGAGCAAATGGGACAACAAATTTATGCACAACTGTGCCACACACAGCCAGGAGGTGAATGACCAATTTTATTTGGGAGACTGTTGGCCAGATTGTTCGGAGTAACTTCCTCCCTTCTCTTTATGAGAAGTGAGATCATTTGTCTCACACTAAAACAAATATTTATTTTATTGTTGGAAAATACATGTTGTAGCAGGATTGTGCTGGGCTGTGATTGAATTTAGCTTTTTTCAAATTGTGCACAATCTTAAAATGTAAGAAGACGCTGTTTTAAATCTGAGAATGTTGGGATGTCCTCCTGGGGCGTGGAAGGCGCTGGACAAGTGTAACTTGGTTGTTGTTGATTCTATTGACACTCATCATTCCAGAATTTCTATTCCAATATTTTCAATGACTCACATATCACTTCCAGCCACTGGGGGTCACTGCTCTCTTGGTTCACCTCACCCCTGACGGAGCACGTATACCATCCCGTGTGGTTCCTGTGGACGGAAGTCAGGTTCACCACAGCTCCCGTCGCTTCAGAGACGTTGACAAAGCTCTTTGACAGTGTGGGCTGCCTGGTCCATGTGTACTCAAGGGGTTCGGTTCCATTTTCCACTGCGCACAGCACAGAGGCCACCGAACCCTCTACGGGAGATGAGTTACTCAGCTCAATAAATGGCTTGGAAACTGGGACTGAAAGATAAAGGAGTACAATTGCCTAAACAACGGAAAGACTAAAAGAGAGGTTCAAATGTAGAATCAGTCCATTCTGTTGTGTTAAACTCAAACTGCTATCCCACCATCATCACAATGGAATTGTGAAGGGCTTCATACGCCTGGCTTCATTGATAACTAAAATATTGAAGAGTTTTTAAAACTGAATGAAGTTCATTAATTAACACAAGTATTAAAAGGTGCTTTCCCAGTTTTCACAAGGCCTTGTGAAATAGGCCAGTCTCATTGTACATTTGTTACTTAGATTCACATCCCTCTCAACACATGATGTTTTGATAATTAACACGTTGCAATGATCTTTGCTGTCCTCCAGTGATTACGTATCTGTCTAACCCCCCTCCCCCTCCACCCCCATCACCCAGTCATGACTGGATTGAAAACCCTTGTCTGGGAATTCTAGATACAAACCTGGGCCTTGTCTCACTGTGACTGTGACACTGCGACATTCCTGTCAGTGGTTATTGAACAGAACGTGTGTCATGAGGGGGAGCATTTTAAGGACAATTATGGAATAAGAATATCAAACTCACTCAGAACAAATACATTCACAAAGGTGTACACGAGTTTTGTTCCGTCTTCAGTCTCGTACAAGCTTTGACAGGTGAAACGTCCTTCTGCTGCCAACTGCAAATTGCCAATGACAAGGGCTGCGCTGCCAGAGACCCCACGCACATCACCAAAGACTGAGGACATTCTCTGCAGTTTGGCTCCTTGTCCATAATTATACAACACTGCTCGAATGTCACTGAAGCCAGTTCTGCTGAAACCCCAGATGTAAATGCTGGGTAAGGATTCTCCGCATTCCAACACTACAGAGTGGCCAATGATTGCTTTCACCTGAGTCTCTATGTACTGCACCTCCTCGGGATCAAACGGGATCAATCCTAAATGAAACGAAGAACAGGTTAAACCTACAGATAAATAATAATCATAATATTATTGCAGATAAATGCCAACATCTCAGGTTTTACATTGAACTACTTTTCAATCATTGCATGACATTGCAGAATAATCTGGGGCCTCGTTGGTAGCTTGCTTGGTGGATAGATGTACTACAATGTATGACATTCAGTGAGAGACCAGAAAGTTTCCATCATCCATCCCTGATCTGCTGTATTACCACAGTTACAATTGGCCCGAGCCCTCACCCAGGAAATGGGAAATCAGCCAACATTATTGCTTCAGACATTTCAAATTTCCCTTGTTCTTAATCTTAAAAACATTGTTTTAAAATTTAAGATAACAATCCCTCCTGGAAATGTTAGCACAAGATTGGCCATGGTTCAGCCCAACTTGCATGCTATCAGAAAACTGGCTACAAATTCTAAACAAATTCTAACAATTTGGGTGGTCACCCAACACATTCCATTCACACCCAACATGTCAAGTATTCAATACTGCACCTACTTCTAAAAACTGTCTGTTTCATCATTTGTTCAAAATATTTGTTTGATGACTGTTCATTAGAAGGAAAATTAGGACAGAAAGTAGGACAGGTTGCAGACTCACATTACTGTAATGGCTGTACAATGTTTTTCAGGATGTCGTGTTCATCAGAGTGAAGGTATCAGCGCTGGAAGGAAACACTCTTCAGAATAATATTTAATGTAACAAAAATCTACAATTAAAACTATGGGCCAGGAACACAGGAAAACCTTCTTTCTCTATCATCTGTGCCTACTGTCAACCTCAACCAGATCAACAACAAAATTACGCGTATAGCGCCACATCAGGAGGATGTCCCAAGGCGCTGGACAAACGTTAATTTGCCGGGCTGAAGATTGCTGGCTTGTCAGCCTGTCCAATGCCACTGTTCAATTGTTGGCAACTGCTTTCAAACATTTTTTTCGCTGTGAGTTTGCAATATCGATCCGCACTGTAGACAACATGGAACATTGAAGGCTCTTACCGTGGGCCAGTGGGGTGAGGATCCAGAGTAACCTGAAGAGGAGGTTTAGATGTAAATTCCAAGTCGCTCCATCATCCATTTTATAAACATTAACATACTGCTGGAAAATCCTTAGGTTTACAGTGAAGATCCCTCCACTAGCGTAACACAAACACCTGCTCCACAATCCTCTTGGAGTCTCTCAAGCTCTTTACAATATTTGTGTATTTCTGCTTGAGAGCCCAGGTAATCACAGTAAATCCTGGACTGAGATATAGCAAGAAAAACACCTGTTTATTGCAAAGCAGCAGCACCAACTCAACATTCCCTCAGACTGACTGAATTATTCATTTTCTTCTCCTTTTACAGACCAGTCTCTAATTACTAGCTTACTTCAATTCTCTTGCTACAGTATTATGTTGAGGTAAACATTTGTTAAAGTCCTCTAAAATAAAAATAATCCTGGCATTTAATAGTGCTTTTCACGTTTTATCAATGTCTCAAAGCGCTTCACAGAATATACCTTAAAGTGAATTGACTGTATATATTTGTGGGCAAAACGCCGCAGCCAATTGCGCACAGCAGCTTCCCCCCCACACAAACAGTTGTGGATTGAAAATGACCAATTTTTATTGTTGTGTTTTTTTTGACAGATATTAATAGGCGCGTGTGTGCAGTGTGTGTGTGGAGTCAGAAATCTTGCCCAAGGTTTCGCCCTGATCTGCCTGGGTTTGAACATTGGTCTCGCGCTTGTAAGGCCCGTGCTCTAACCACTAAGTTGCAGGAGGTCCACAACTATTGTTTTTAAAGGTGTATTAAATTCTTTATCTGATAGTCTATTCCATAGATTCCCTGTCGGAATGGATCCTTTCATCCCCGAGAAGTCGTTTTCATCAGGAAACTCTTAATTCTTTCATGGCTTCAATTTGCAGATCTCCTTGATAACAGGTACCTTAGAGATAGGTAGAATTACAAGATGTGTAAGTCACAGCATAGTTACCAAAAGATCTGGAAATTCTGGCAGCTGCCACTAAATTATCTTTTTCTTGACTCAATGGTAGAGCAGTATTATGACTGTATTCAATAGTAGAGAAGTACTATGAGAAATAAGAATTTTCCTTTCTATTCCTTGCTTTGTTCGGTCGCCCAGAGTCCATTTTGAGTTGATACTGAAAATGCTCAGATCTCACTATCAGAAAATTAAAGCAAAGCGTAAATAATTTAATTCTCCAGTAACATTGCACTTCTCCGTTAATAGTGGCCCAAAGGTGCTGAGATGCTGCAACTCATAGAAACACATCGATGATTGATTGAAGGAAAGCTTTAAATGATCAATTTACACCCAAATTAGACCAGATTATAATTTTTTCTGGAAAAATAATTGGTGGCGATCAGCAAATTTGAACTCATCCGTCCCATAGGATTATAATAATTCTTGATCTGATATTCCCTTTAATATCAGGACCATGTCTCAAAGCTTGTGTCTAAAGTAACTAGTACTGAATCACTCCATTGGTGAGTTGGCTTGGACTGTATGAGGGGACTGACCTATGAGGATAGGTTGAATAAACTAGGGCTGTATTCTCTAGAGTACAGAAGAATTAGGGGAGATCTTATTGAAAGCTATAAGATTCTTAAAGGGCTAAAGTAGATACCGAGGGACTGTTTACCCTGGTAGGAGAATCTATAACCAGGGGTCACAGGCTTAAAATCAAGGGTCAGCCTTTTAGAACAGAGTTGAGGAAACATTTCTTCATTCAGAGGGAAGTGAATTTATGGAATTCATTCCCCCAGAAGGCTGTAGATGCTCAGTCCCTGAACATTTTCAAGGCTGAGACTGATAGATTTTTAAAAAATAGAGGGATTAGGGAATATGGGGATAGGGCAGGTAATTAGAGTTAGGTCAGAAGATCAGCCGTGATCTTATCGAATGGCGGGGCAGGCTCGAGGGGCTGAATGTCCTGCTCCAAATTCGTATGGTCTTATGTTCTTATGAATTCCACATTGTGACATGTGCCTTGAAGGCCACGATCTTTGGACTCACAGGTGAGAATGCTACCAATGAGTTCGACTGACACATTAACAATACATTGACTTGCAATTTATATAGCTCCCTTTTTGCTCGGTAATCTCTTGTGTTAAATAAAATGGCCTATTTTACGCCAAGCTGGGGACAACAGGAAGGTGAATATGTCAGATGACACTTAATATTTATTTCACAAAGAATCATTAAAAAGATGATTATGATAAATTCCACTGGAGAATAAAACACTACTTTGGGAGAAATGGTCATTCAATCAGATTAGATTTCACCCAGATACCCAAATCTTCATTACATGTGTATAGAATCCATAACTCTCACACTGTAAACTGCAGCATACAGCTTGATTTGTAACATATATTACAGGGAAATCCCACCTTGAGTGTCTCTAAGGCATAAAACATCAAAACCATGTGTGTGTCCACAGATTTATATGTACTGTAAATCACAGAAACAGACCCAAACCCAGCCAGATTTTAATCCAAATTATTTTTCACCAACTTGTTAAGACCCTCCCATACCCATCTTGTCTTTTCCTTGTGTGTATGTCCAGCTTCCTCTTAAAGGCATCGACACTATCTATCTCCAATAGTATCTCCTACTTCAAACACATTCTCGCTGCCCTCTGTACCAAGATGTTTCTCCTCAATCCTCCTAGTCACTGGCTTGTCTTTGTATCCCATGGTAATAGACTCTCCAGCAATTCTGTGAGCTGCGAGATTTGTGGAAAACAAGGATTTGAAATAATTCATGCCTGATCCAGTCCTGTTGAATCATTTTACTGAATAATTTACTTCGTAACTGAGAATGTGAGACTGATTAAGTTTCTAATCCTATTTAAACACTGTTGAGTGAAGAATTGCTATTGCATTATATCTATTGGACAGACATTGTAAATAATTCATCTGATTGTTTTACAATATTTATCAGTGCGAGTCTCAGAGTGTACGGTCTACAATATAATAAACAGAATGTGCTTCAGTGGGTTGGGTCCTGGGTTTGAATACACCAACTACCAGTGAGAGGGAAATCTCTGGTCTGTGAGCTGTAAGCAAAGGGAGTTTATGGCTTTATTATCAACGGTCCATAGCGTTGTCCACACCGCGTGGCATCTCAGAGCAGGGCTCAGTGGCAGAGGGGGAGGGGGGTTTGTGGGGAGAGGGGGAGGATTTGTGGGGGGAGGGTTTGTGGGGAGCAGTGGGGGGATGCGACTGTCAGCACGGTAGGAGAGGAAGGTTTTGAAGTGGGACTTGAAAAGGGGCAGAGAGAGGGTCGAAGGGAAAGGTCTTCAGGTGAAAAGATGGAAAAGGAGGGGCCTTTCCATGTTTGCAGGGAGGGAGTTCCGAAGCTTGGGGCACAGCAGCTGAGAGCCCAGCCGCTGATGGTGGAGCGAAGGTTTGGGGGGAAACAAGGACATGAACAAGTACTGCTGTGAGGAGAGGTGAGGAGGGGAGGGATTAAACACAAGAGTGAGGATCTTGGAAGTCGATCGGCTCTGTGAAAGGCTGCTGGGGAGTTTGGCAAGTACTGAGGTAATCGGGGTGCAGAGTTTAGTGCAGGCGGATGAGCTGAATTTTGTGAATGATGGAGGAGGGGAAATCAGCGAGGAGGGCTTTGGAGAGGTCCAGCTGAGAGGTGACAATGGCAAGGACCAGGGTGGAGCCTTTCATATCAGGATGTCTCTAAATGCCTTATAAGGTCTTACGTATAAAGCTTACGGTACGAGGACTTACTGTAAAGTGTAATAAGGCCTCGGTATTCCGAAAGCCGGCAACTCCCTAAAACTGGCAAGATTTCAAAATACAACAACAAAATTAGCAAAATACTCACCAGTATTGAGTGAACGTCGGTCAGCAAAGATATTTTTGGAGGGAATACAAACAATATTAGATTTTTTTTCCAATGTCGGCAATTCTCCCGAAGTTCGGAACAGCTGCTTGTAAATCCCGGTGTCACAACTCCGCCATCCGGCCGTGTTCACAATCGGCCATTGTTTAGCTCGACAGCGTCGCTCCCACAGCCATGGTTGGGATAAGGTTTCTAAACAACGGCAAACTCTGCAACCCAGGAGGTGCCGGAGGATTGTGAGGGAGGGTTGAGAGGGAGGATTGTGAGGGAGGGTTGAGAGGGAGGATTGAGAACAGTCAAACCACTTCTTACTCCAGAAACATCAACAACGTTTATTAAACTGCTCCGGCCATCAAGGCAAGACAGACACATGGTTTGGGTGAAAACAGAAAAGCAGAGATTAAAGCTGGTTAGCAGCCATTGTAAGGTCTAAAAATAATAATAAAAAACAAATCAACGTTTACAGATTGAAACAACATATTTAATGTTCTTACATGAATAGTCTTGGAAGTCCCATAGAGCAAAGCTTCCTGAGTTAAAATAGAGAGAACCCATCCCAAAGCTTGCATTCCTGCAATATTAACCCTTCTAATTTTTACTAAAGTATAAAATAGTGTTGCATTCAACCATTATTATTAAGAAAATATTTTTTTGTGCACTTTCTCCTGTTTTTGTTTACCTTCCCCCACATTGGGATGGAGACTCCCCGGAAGGCACTTCCCACTGGGAACAAACATTCCCATGTGATGAAGTGCTGCTTTGATTTACATGTGAATGATGTAGCGAGCGTGGTGGGGGGGGGGGGGGGGGAGAGAAGCATTTCCTGACTCACACCTGGCACCAATCATCTGAGCACAAAGGCAATCGGCCAGGCCGAGGCAGGAGTGTGAATCTCGTCTTCAGTCCTGAAACCGCAACTGCCACCCAAGCACATTATTTAAAAATTATACAAATCCATTTAAAGTGCCTTAACTAAATTATTTTTTTTTGTATCCCATAAATTAGCAAAATACTCAGCATCAAGTGAAAGTCAGCAATATTCCCAATGCACCCTGTCCCATAACAATAATTGCAAATCATTCAAATCATTCAAATTTAATTTCAAGTAAATTAGATCCCTGAGTCTTCATCTAATCAGTCACAGCGACGGCAACAATTGCACCTATGATGGTAATCTCAAACAACAATAACAAAATGACACTTGTAACACATCGGGAGGACGTCTCAAAGTGCTGGGAATGATTATGTTCTGAAAACCTAGGAAGGCAGAAAGTGCAGGTGATGCCTATCATAATTAGGCTTGTTTGTTCTAGAGCTGATTAATTTCAAAGCTAAGATAAGTAGCTATTCTGAGGGCATCCATGGGAGGTGTGAGATATGTAAACATGACAGTAGTTAGAGGGAAAACCCTATTAAATTCCTTCATTATCTCAGCCAATCCATCTTCTCAACTGTCTCAGAGAGTTGGCATTTCAAATTGACACAATACAAAAGAAATCCCAAATGTAATAAAAATAGTATTTTTTTAAGATCCCAATGTATTGACACTGGGCAGATTTTTGACAAAAGCAATAATAAATGTTGTTGCAGTTTTGCTAACATTGAAATTCACTTCTCAGTAAATCTGGGGACAGAACCTTGCCTCCATTAATCCTTCGCTTCAGCATTAATGCACAACATCTTGTTTCAAAATCATAAAACTAACAATAATGTGCAAGGTTCTGATGGAAACTCTTTGATCAGAAATCCTGACTAATTTAAAGGAATTAATTTAAAAGTTCATAAAAATTACTTTCAAATTTTGCTGTAAATCATAAAATAATCAAATAACAAACGAGTAAAATTTGCTGTTGATATCACAAATTCCACATGGCTTTTGCACTGAGCGTTTTTACATGATTATTTAGCCCCTCAGTGTCTAGGTCAAGAGACTGGACAAGGCACACACAAAACATGATTCAGATACAAACTGTTATTACACAGAGATAGAACCTTCCCTAAAATCTGATTTTCCAATCAGGGCATTAATCAATGTGGGAACGCCAGTCCGAGCTATTAGTTTAGCTTCAATAAGGAGATCGTCTGTAAATTTTCCATTGTCAGTGTTCAAAAAGAAACCTTTCGCACCATAGCCTTCAGCAACTTTGTGATAATCTGCGGATAACAGGGACATAATCTTTGAAAAACACTTGGCAACAATTAAAATTGAACTACAACGTTTTAAAAAAACAGATTGTGAAGGATCTGAATCTCAATTTGAAAAGGAGGAGTATTTCAGTACCTGTGTAGCTGAGGTTACAAGCCACACTGCTGCCCAGCATTGGAACTTGCTCACGGGAAATCTGGCTCCAACAAGCATCATTCCCAACCAGCGCAATCACAGGTGTCTAGAAAAATACACGAGACAAAGGATATTCTAAACAAAACAAACATTTATAATGTTCTTTCAGATGTGCAGAATATTAAAATATTCCATTGGAACTGACAACCAGATCCTGAGTGTGAAAATGTGAGGCAACAGGGGAGATAGAGTCAGTAAAACAAGGTGTGAGGCTATTACTGAGCCCAACTCTGTGACGATAAATCCTTAACTCAGCAGCGCAAACGCCAACTATAGCAGAGAACATTTGCCTTTTGCTTTTTGGCTAAGATCAGTTTAGTTTCTGTGTTTATCCTCTTCGAACGTGCCATCGGTCACCCCACTTCCCTCCACCTTCCTCGATCCCGACCCCAGCTCAGGACAGAAACACTGACTCCAGCGCCTTGGGACACCCTCCCGATGTGTAGTGTTGTTGTTGTTGTACCTTGTGCCGTTTGAAAGTATCAAACTCGGCAATGCTGTAGCCCACCGAGCCATCGCCATAGATTATCCAAACCTGAAACGCAGGAAACAGACGCAGTCAATCTTTATGTCTGATCCCCAAACCACACAACTGCCAATTAGAATCTTGTCACAGTTGTGTTCCCAGCCTGAGGAACCTCTGCCACTGGTCAGAGATAATAATAATCCTGGCATTTGATATCGCGGCTTTCCACATCTTATCAACGTCCCAAAGCTCTTCACAGAATATACTGTAAAGTGAATTGACTGTATTTGTGGGTGAATCGCGGCAGCCAATTGCACACAGCAGCGTCCCCCACACACACAGTCGTGGATTGAAACGACCAATTGTATTATTGTGGTTTTTGGAGGGTTTATTATTAGGTGTGTGTGTGCAGTAAGGAAACTTGCCCAAGGTTTTGCCCTGACCTGCCTGGATTCAAACACAGGTCTCCCCAGCTTGGTCCCCAGCTTGCAAGACAAGTGCTCTAACCCTGAGCCACAGGAGCTGTTGGTCAGAGAACCATTCTTTTCCTCCATTTCCTTCTCCCTTTCTGACTTGTGCTGAGGCGTGTATTTCTATCAACACCAGCAAGCCCATGGCTCCCTGCCAATCAGCCATTCCCAACATGTGAGCCTCAACAGTTATCATCACCAGGCTGTGGCCGCATAGACAACACGACTGAGCTAGCATCAGTTAACAGGGTAATCTTCTTAAAATGCTTTGGTCTCAAACTCCCATTAAACAGCACAAAAAAGCCACTTATTGCACTTCCTTCAAGAAAAATCTACACCATAGTTCATATTCTTGTTCAGCCCCAGAATCTCAGCGCAGTGTGAATCCACAACAAACCCCCAACAGAAGCCAGTCCCAGCCAATCCAGGGGAACCTTGGCCTGTACATGTGCGTTCCAGTCAGCGACACTGAAGATTGACCTTCGAACGATGTCCTCCCGACATGAAAGGCGTTAAAACGAGTGTAATTTATATTGTATCTGGAGAAGGAACCTGGAATGTCAATTCACTTTGTTGTTGGGAGATAAATAATCAGAATTACAAAGTGCATCAAGTTTGGATTTAGCCGAAGAGGAAATGGAACAGCAGCAAAAACCTTCTCCCTTATTCTGGTTAAAATTGAAAAATAAACAGGTTATTTGCTGATGGGTATGAACCTTGGGGCAGTACAAAACACACGTAAAAATGCTGTAAAAAGCTGCAAGTCAGGGAGAAAGTACAGAGCGATTAAGATATGTAAAAGGGAGGTACCAGAACCACAGAACCGTAAACATTTACAGCCGAACAGAGGCCTTTGGCCCACCATATCTGCACTGTCAGGTGTCAAAACCACTGCTGGCTTGATTCTCATATCTCTTCAAACGGTCATGTACGAGTGGCCAGAAGAAACCAGGAAGAAACAATGGAGGGAATGGATGGGAGTCAAATTCCAATTGATTTACAGCTGGAACGGCTGCTAATTTGTCCCGTTCGTGTCCTCTGCTGCTTCCGTGACTTACATTAATGTGTTCCGTACCCGGAGGGAATCCTGTACCATAGAGAGCAGTGACGGAGTATTTTTAGACAAACAATGAGAGGAAGGTTATTTAGGAAGAATAAAATCTGTTGTCTGAAATACTTTCTTCATCCACACCTCTGTTCTGATTTGCAATATTGCACAAATGTGCGAAAAGAGATTAAAATATCCACCATCATCGACTCAGGTGGGTTGGAAAGGCCAAATGGCCCTTTTGTGTAGTTGGTGCTGAACTGACCTCAGACTCCGGCCGGCAAAGCTTGGCCCCGAGCGCAAATCCACCGCCCACTCCGAGTGTCCCGAAGGCTCCTGGGAACAGAGGAACAAACTGCGTTCAAAGCCCGACACTGTCAGCAAACACGGTCGATGGGGGATCTGCGCGGGTCAAAGCTCAAAGATCGATTGGAATCAGACGTTTGTATTCTCCTTTGGAATTTTCACTCTTTCCAAACTCCAGGTTAAACACATTTATACTGTCGCTTTCATCCCTTCGGCCGAGACCCTGCACCTTATCAGCCTGTCCGTTCCCTCTGCTCGCTATCCCCCGAGGGCCATTGGCGCTCAAACCCTTCAGACCCACCCCCTGGGGGAGCACCATCCTGGGGCCCTCCCTTTCCCTTCCTCCTTCAAAACCAATCTCAAAACTTTCCTCTTTGATTGTCTCTTCAGCCAACCACTACCCTCCTTCCGTCTTCATTACAATCCCAGCTGGGATACAAACACTTCGCAGGCCAATGCCTCAGGACGTCCTGAAAATCCTTAAACCAAATATAATTTGTTGTGGCCAGAACATTTCAGCTGCTGCTAGCCGTTTCCTCCCATCACAATCTGATCTTTAAAGTAGCTTCACATGTGAGCTGAGCCGAACCACACAGATTGGCGGGGTGGGGGAGTGGGGGACACAACAAGAAAAACTACAGTTCAAATTTCAAACACAGGGAACAATTTGTGGTTTGGACTAATTATTTATAAAGAAGAATTTTGACCCGTTAAGCACGATCCACATGCTTTCCCATCGATGTTGAGAGGAACAGAAGTGAAAATTCCACGTGAAAATGGTTGTTTAGAGCTTTTATTTTGCACTCACCAGGATCCAGCCACTGCAAAGGGCCATGGGTTTGTACAATTCTCGCACAACTTCCCACGAAATCACCTCCGTCGGCTACAATGATACTATTTTCAACCAGGGCATTGTCCGTGCAGTACAGAACATGTAGAGGATTCAAGTGCTTTTCCATCTTGTCTGTCCTCTTTTCACTGAAAGGAAATAACTTGATAAGGAAATAATTCTGTATTAAAAACTTCAGTTATTATTATTAAACCATGAAATGGAATCACACCAGAGACGCCTGGCCTGACTGACTCGGTGACTGCAGTGAGCGATCTCACCTGTTCATTTTGTCTATTGCTCTGTCTTTCTCCTTCAGGCTCTCTGTCCATTCATGAGGAGACTTGTGGCCGGTCAGGCAATCGGCCAGTTTAACCAGGAAGCTGCCAGCATCACCTGCACATAAACAAACGTGTTCTGTCCACGTCTACTGTGTAACTCACTGATCACAAAAGACAAACCTCATCACAAGTCTGAATTACAATTGTCTTCACCCCAATGTTACGGCTGTATTTCTCTCCTGTACGTGACAACAGGCATCGACGCCAAGCCCACCCTGACACGCCTGATGCCCACCCAGGCTACTTTCTCTGGATCAACAATTGTAGTCCAACAGAAGCACTGAGGATCAGCTGGGCTGAGACACGTTTAGTTTTGGGATCAAATCCACATCCTCTGACTCATTAGTTCGGACAGTGCTTTTCCTCACTGAGCAATGGTTAGAACCTAATCCTGGGTTAGTAAGGATTCTCTGGAGCCTGTTGCAGATGTAGCTTACCTTGTATAGCTATCTTTGGCTTCCAGAACATGTCTGAGTTCTTCAGGAGCTGGCTTCGGTCTCGGTTTACTGCAATAATATCACTGTGTCTGCTCAGAACACGGCCATAAGACAGACGAAAGTCACAGACTGTGCCTATTGGCGGGAAAATGCAACAAAAATTATGAAAAAGGTACTTCCTCTTCTGAAACTCAACAAGAGCAGCAGCGGGAACTACACAAAGGGTTGTTTGTGTGTGTGGAGGGGGGGGGAGACGCTGCTGTGCGCAATCGGCTTCCGCGTTTCACCCACAAATATATATATATATACAGTCAATTCACTTTACAGTGTATTCTGTGAAGGGCTTTGAGACGTTGATAAGATGTGAAAAGCCTCGATATCAAACGCCAGGATTATTATTATTATAAACTGACCTGCCAGGATAACGAGATCTGCTTGCTTCAAAACGTCTGCCCGGCTGTTTCGAATGTGAATAGAATTGTCTTTTCCCAACATCCCTCGAGCCATTCCTCCCAGGAAACAAGGAAAACCGAGATATTCTAGAGCTTCCCTGTTCAAACAATATCTAAAATAAGCTTATGATTATTCTATTCCTCCCCTCACAGTGATCCAGGTTTAGATAGAACCAGGAATCATTATAACAGTGAGTAATAATAACAAAATTACATTTGTATAGCGCCTTTCAGGTCGGGAGGACGTCCAAGGCACTGGACAGTCAAGTGTTTCAGACCTGAGCTGGGGTCGGGTTGAGGGAGGCAGGAGGGAAGGCTAGGGGGTGGGGGAGTAATCGTTGGGAGGAGAGTCTTGAGGTGGGATTTGTCGGAGGCCAGAGAAGGGGATGGGGTTCCAGAGGTTGGGGGGGGCAGAGTGGCTGAAGGCTCGTCCGCCAATGCTGGGGCAGGTGGGTCAGGGGACATGGAGCAGGCCAGGACCTGCTGAGTGGAGGGGGCGGGCAGGTTGGTAAGGGGTCAGGAGGTCGTGTAGGTAGGGTGGGGCGAGGCCCTGGAGAGATTTGAAGGTGAGGACCAGGATCTTGAATTGGATCCTGTGGGTGATGGGGAGCCAGTGAAGTCGGGTGAGGATGGGGGATCATTAATGTCTCTTTCAGTCTTATACATTCCCGAGATCCTTATCTTACCAAAGATGACATAATCTCTGGGGAGACAGAGCGGATAATAAAATTTAAAGAGTCTGGGCTGGCCCATTGCTGTCCAATGGCCAAATCTTACCGGAGGCTTTGTGCTGATGTAGGAGGGAGCATCACTTGACTGCCCAGAACAATAACTGGCCTTGTAGCCCTGCTGACCAATTCCACACATTGCTGGACCTGGAAAAACACATGAACAAGAATTAAACAGCAGCAGCAGCAGCAGCAGCAGCAGCGTTGGTAAAGGGTGATGGCAGGGGACCCTCTATGTAAGGTGCCTCTCAAGAGAACACGTTAGTTATAATGTGTAATAATTCCCTGGACCTAGAATATTGTTTATAAATGGGGTTGCCCTATACTCCAGCCAGGAAACTGCAGCATAATGTCACAGAACTGGGAGAACATTTCCACGTGAAGGTGCTTTATTCATACAAATTGTTGCAGAGATTCAGCAGATACCAGAGAGAGGAGGTCTGCCACATTGAGGCCTTATATAGTTACAGTATAATTATGGATTTGGAAGAATTATTTGGTCAGTAACCAATTTATACTGTATTTTGTGCAATGACCAATTATCTCCATTGTTTCCTCATCAACAGTGGGATCATTGCCAATCAGTGTGTATTAATGTCTCTCTATTGTTTGTTGTCGTGTGCGCAGGAATCTACCTCGGAACTTGTGGCTTCTGGAAAGATCACTTTAATCGGAGTGACGTCCGTGGGGTGCCAGGCTCCCACAAACAGATTCCGTATATATATCTGAAGGTACCTGAATAAACACAGAATAATCACATGACGAACCTCCACTAGATACTATTCTCTCTAAGGTCCAAAGTTCAAAACATAACACACACAGCAGATTGATATTGAGACAAATAAATCAATACTTAACAGTGGAACACTCTCACGCTACTCTCCAAACAATCACTGCCTTCCTTGTAGTATCTACTATGGACCTATGTTAACCTGGTCTGTGGTGCGTATAGCTTCCAACACTGACTAGCCAACCATAGTCAACTTGTGGGTCGTCAAATTGTCACTGCATTCCATGTGTTTGAGCCAGGAGGAATTCTCTGTTTCAATTAAATCTTTTAAACTTCTCTTTGAACCTCTTCTCTTCTGAGGCAGTGAATCATACTGGGAGATAAGGATTCCCATGTACACCTTACCCAACTTATCGTCCTTCTAGGGAGAAGCCAAAACAATGAGACTTAGTGGAAGACCTTGAAAGATTGGGGTGGGAGGAAACGAAGGGAGAGGGAAGGGAAGGCACGTCCATCGGATTGAACTGATTGACACAAAAGTCAAATCCGCACAAGAAAGGAGGAAGAATAATTGCAAAATGCTACAGAAGCTGGAAATCTGAAACAAAAACAGAAGTGGCTGGGAACACTCAGCAGGTCAGGCAGCATCTATGGAGAGAGGAAAGTGAGCGAGTGAGTGAGCGAGCAGCATTTTCATTTAGGGCTCGATGGTGGAGGAATTCTATGTTTATTGCTGTGAATCACCTCCAATGCATTACAGCACAAAGAGCAAGCTTTCAATAGAAACATTCAAGAACATTTTTTGTTTCATATCTTAAAATTTAATAAACTCACCAGTTTAGAACTTTGGAGACGATTCCTGAGCCAGATTTTACTGTAATATGTTTATTGACGATATAGTACGGATAAAGGACATCGATCGGGAACTCGACAAACACGGGCCCTGTTCAAACAGAAAATTCAGAAAACATTCACAAACACAGCCACTTCCAACTTGAGCTGGAGAAACAGCCCAGCAACACTCACTCCACCTTACTCAGCCATTCCAGAATCTTGGTGTCGTGTTTGAAGCTGAACTATTCCTTCTACCCCATATCCCTGTGAGGACTTGCTCTACATTCCCCCACCCTCTCAACCTCGCTGGCCTCTGCCTCACACCACACGCCGCTGGAACCCTCGTACACGCATTCGGAATATCCAGGCTTGACTATGTCGATGACCTCCCCAACTTCTCCCTCCGTACACTACAGATCATCCAGAACTCTGCAGCCCATGTCCTCTCCTGCACTTGGCACCATGACCATATCGCCCTCGCCTGACTCCACTGGCTTTCCATCACACAGAGGATACAGTTCAAAGCCCTCCATGGCCTTGCTCCCCTCTACCCTGTGGAGTCCTGTAGCTCAGTGGTTAATAGCACTCGCCTTGCAAGCGAGAGACCTGGGTTCAGTTCCAGGTCAGGGCGAAACCTTAGGCAAGTTTCCTTACTCCACACGCCTAATAATAATCCCTCAAAAAATAAATTTGGTCATTTGAACCCCGACTGTTTGTGGGACAATCCTACAATAATACCAGATGCCTTTATTCATCAGGTTACCCTAACCCTAACCCAACTGTTCAATCTCATACCTGGGGTCCCAGACAGAGCTATGTTAATAGCTTGGCGTAGTACTGGAGCAATGTCCCGGACGGTCTTGACTGAAGTCGTGAACTTGCACAGGGTTTTGAAAAGTGACAGCTGGTCAATGTCTTGCAACGCACCACGACACTAGGTAAAGGAAACAGAAAATGTACATACACTGAGAGACAAACACAACACCCACACGACTGACATCACACACATGGCAGACAAAGAGAGAGCAAGGCACATACACCAAACAGATATACAATGCAACAAATATCATGGCAGAGACAGACACATACCCACACATAGACTTACAGATAATCTTCCAACGCTCATTACAATTATGAACTCCACTGAGACTTCCAAACACTCGATTAGAACCTATCCTGTGGCTTATTTAAGTTTATCCTATTTGTAAACTTGTCATTAAGTTTTCCCCCCCACCCGCTCGCTGTCCCACTGTACCATTGCAACACACGTGTGACGGGGGAAACGAACAGTTTACTGTGTGTTTGCTCAGCGCCAGGGAGGCTGAGGGACTCCCGACTGTACCTTCAGAAGGGTGGAAGCTGCGCCTCCGATCAGCAGCACTGGGGACTCGGCCATCTGTGCGTTCTTCACGGCCGTCACAGTGTTAGTCACTCCGGGGCCGGCCGTGACTATCGCGACACCAATCCCACCTGACACACAACAAACGGCACAGTCAGAATGACAACGACGACAACAACAACTTATACAGCGCCTTTCACATCAGGAGGGAGTCCCAAAGCACTGAACAGTCAGGTTGGGACCTGAGTGGGGTGGGGGGGGGGGTGGGGGGAGAGTCGGGGAAGGGGAAGGAGAGCGGGAGAGGGGGGGGGAGGGTTAGTGGGGGTCGAAGAGGAAGGTCTTGAGACCGGCCTTGAAGGAGGAAAGGGAGGAAGTGAGGGGGAGGGGCTGCGGGATGGAGTTCCGCAGTGTCGGAGCGGAGAGGCTGAGAGCCCGGCCCCCGATGGTTGGGGGGGTTAGGGGGGTGGCTTGAGTCTGCTGAACGGAGGGGGTGGGGGCAGGGCTGATAGGGAGACAGTAGGTCAGAGAGATAGGTGGGGGTGAGGCCGAGTAACAACAGGTGACACAAAAAACCCATCCCAACAACCCCCACCCAGGGCCCGAGTCATCGAGGAGCCGCTCCTCGTTGGCGATGAAGTCAAGGCTGATCTCCAGCAATTCACAAAACTTACATTAAACCAGAATGATCTGAGGAAGAACTTCTTTCAGAAAGTGTCAACTTTATAGACTTTCATTCCTCTGTAAACCTATGGCTTACTCTATAGCGTGTGACTAGAATCGTACATTCCGCTTCCCCTTGGGCTATAAAATGCTTTAGTCGTATCAAGATTGTTTTATTCTGTGTTCTAAGTTCTTGGGCAAGTTTCCACAAAAATATTTAATAAAATTGACCATTTTATGGTCCACGACTGTTTGTGGGGGGGGGGGGGGCGCTGCTGTGCGCAATCGCCTGCCGCGTTTCGCCCACAAACATACAGTCAATTCATTGTAAAGTGCTATATCAAATGCCAGATTATTATTATCCTGCCAAACGATTTGAGACATCTCAATGACGTGATAAGGCGCTGCATTTAATGCAAGGATTATTATTATTATTATTACAGCTACCGAGGTTTGATTAAGGCACCGTCCAGCCCCACCATCACCATGGCTACCCCTCATTACCTGTGAGTCTGGCCACAGCATCTGCGGCAAAGACAGCGGAGACCTCATGTCGAGTGTCGATCACACGGATCCCAATCTTCTCACACGCCACCAGAATGGGGGAGATGTGGCCTCCAACCAGCGTGAAGATAAACTTCACATTGTGGACCTTCAGGATGTTGGCTATAATCTCCCCGCCATGTTTAGTGCTGTTGGGCTCCACCTGGTCAACAAGATCACAACAAACCTCTAACCCATCCACATAACAACCCTCACCCCCCACCCCTGCCCCAACCCCAACCCCCCCCCCAGCCTCTCCCCAACCCCCCCACCCCCTGCCCCTCCCCTACTCTCCCAGCCTCTCCCCAAGCCCCCCTCGCCCCCCCACAACCCTCCCTCAGCCTCTAACCCATCCACACAACCAAGGTCACCCCTGGCACCCCCCCTGCCTCCAGCCTCCTCCCCCAGCCCCACCCCATGAGCCACACCCGTCCCTCTAGCCCCTCCCCCAGGCTCCCCTCCCCTAGCCCCTCCCCTAGCCCCACCCCCCAGGCCCCCCGCCCCGTCAGCCCCTCCCCCCCCCTCCCTCACCTTGTATACCAGCTGGTGGAGCAATCCCAGCCTGTAGGCCGTGACCAACACGGCGACTGTGAGCGTCAGGATCCCGGCCACGATCACAGCCCCCAGGCTCAGCTCCATGTCGATGTAGTCGGTGTCCAGGTCCATGGCGGCTATGCGCAGGCGCAGCTCCCGCCCTGACTGATGGCCATTCGCTCCAATCACAGGGAGGTTAGGGGGCGGGGGGAGGCGGTGCAGCCTTCCGACCAATCAGAGGCTCGGGGTGGGGGCGAGGCGGCCTCCTGACCAATCAGAAGCTCGGGGGCGGGGCCTGAGCTGGAGGATTGTTGACTGCCCCACGGCTAATTGGCCGCGGCACGTGACTGGGGTGTGGGGGCGGTCACCGCCCCCTGCTGGTCGCAGCTGGAGCTGCAGGTTTCAGTTTTCACTGTTGTTTATGTCTTTGTATTTTTAACTTTTTAAACAAAAAAATTATCCTGATTATTGTTCATGGTGGGGAGGCCATGGGGGAGTTGGGGGGGGAGAGGCCATGGGGAGGGGGCCATGGAGGGGGGTGGGGGAGGCCATGGGGGGGAGAGCCTATGGGGGGGGAGAGGCCATGGGGGGGGAGGGGAGGCTATGGGGGGCTATGGGTGGGAGAGGCCATGGGGGGGGGGAGTGGAGGCTATAGGGGTCTATGTGGGGTGTGTAGAGGCCATGGGGGGGAGGGGAGGCTATGTGTGGGGGGGGGGGGGGAGGGGAGGCTATGGGGGGGGGGGGGGAGCGGAGGCCTTGGCAACCAGGGCTGGGCAGCAGAGAAGGTGCCACCCTCTGTACCATTGGCAGACACGATAGACACACACACACACACACCCACAGACACTGAGACACACACAGACACTGAGACACACACAGACACTGAGACACACACAGACACTGAGACACACAGACACAGTCACACATACACTGAGACACACAGATAGACTCAGACAGTAACACTAACACATATCTTCACACTGTCTCTGTCACTGTGTCTCTCTCTCTGTCCCCCTCCCCCCCCCCCCCGTCTCTGTTTTGAGTTTCTCGTTTTGAAGTTTCCGGTTTCCCTGCGGCCTCCGTCACCCCCCCCATCCGGGTCACAGAGACACAGGTACACATACTCCTCACCCTCACACATACCCTCACACACTCTCCCCACCCCCTCATGGTGAGAGCTTTGATTTATGTAAATCCAGGTGTGAATCTCGGTCGGGGTTTCAGGTCTGTGTGTCAACTCCCCCCCCCCCCCCCCCCCACTGCATCCTCCCCACCCCTGCACGCCCCCCCCCCCCCCCACCCCTCAGCCTTTTTTGGTGACTTGATTGAAATCCATCAATAATAATAATCTTTGCATTTCTTATGCTTATTTCATCCTCATCACATGTTGTCGACCGAGTCCCAAAACGCTTGACAGAATCTACTGTGAAGATAATTGACTGTGTGTGTGGGGTGTGGGGGCTTGTTTGTGTGAGGGTGTGTGGGGGTGAAACGCGGCAGCCGATCGCGCTCAGCGCTGGATTGAAATGACCATTTAATTTGACTGTATTTTTTGAGGGATTATTCTCAGGCGAGTGGAATCAGGAAACTTGCCCAGGGTTTTGCCAAAGTTCAAACTCGTCACTTTTTCTTTAAAAGTCTTTAAAATGAAGTTTGCACTGTGAGTCCTTGCTTGTAAATGTTAAGTTACCCGGAGGATTCTTCTGTGTCTCAGATACTAGATGGCATCCATCACAAACCTGGACTCAAATGAGGGGAATTTCAAAGATGACGTACCATCAGCAAAAAAGCCCAGGTACAGTGTTTACATATTAATACAACATAAATACCTTCTGGGTGACAGAAAACTAACGTCCTTGTAGTTTGCCTTCCGCCTTCCTCGACGTGTCCTGTCCCAAACTATACACTGTATCCCAAGATATTATTGTTTCGTAGAAATCTTGTCTAATTTGTTCTTGAAACAAGACATTTTCTGCTCCCACCGCCTCCCAACCCTCGAGAGCTTTTATTCCAGATGTTTACTGCTCACTCAGACTAGGTCCAGCCATGATGCTACTAATGGTTAATTGCTTTATGATCTGCTGCCACTAGATGTCTCTACTCCCTCGTCTGAATTATCCAGAGTCCAGCTAAAGAGGCTCCCACTGAATGACATAAATCTAGGGGGATTTTCTGTGAAAAATTTCTAGAATTTCTTCCTGTATATTGCTCCAACACATGTTGTCGGACTTCCTTCCCACTTATTGTGAATTAATTTAGATTTTCTTCAAAGCGTTTTATATGTTATCCAACAGGAAGCTTTTGCCAAGTCTGAAAACTAAAAAGCCACAAGATCTGGTGCTGGTGATTGGAACTGGAGTGAGTGCCGCCGTTGCCCCCGAGGTCCCTGCGCTGAAGTCCTGGAAGGGACTGATCCAGGCTTTGCTTGATGCCGCCAACGACTTTGACCTCCTGGAAGACGAGGAGAACAAAAAATTTAAAAAATCCCTCCACGAAGATAAGAACTTGGTACACGTGGCGCACGACCTGATACAGAAACTCTCTCCGGTGAGTGAACGCAGCTTCAGAAATCAAATGAAGTGTTTAAGGTGAAGGAACTACTAATTTTATCTGTGGACGAGTGATAATCTCTCCAGGTAAATCAAGGTGAGTGACGGGGTGGCTCAGAGGGCTGCAGTTACAGAAGAGTTGGGGGTGGTGAGGGGTGGGGGGATGAAATAGGTGCAAAACTTCTTTAAAAAAAATTATTCAAATCCAGTCAAGTCCAGGCGAAACTTGGGCAAGTTTGCTTACTCCACACACACACACACACACACGTCTGATAATAATCCCTCCATAATAAAATTGGTCATTTCAATCCACGTCTGTTTGTGGGGGGGGACGCTGCTGTGTACAGTTGGCTGCCGCGTTTCGCCCACAAATATATATATATATATACAGTCAATTCACTTTACAGTGTATCCTGTGAAGCGCTTTGAGACAGTCTAGAAGACGTGAAAAGCTCTATATCAAATGCAAGGATTATTATTATTCATATAAAGAATAAGACATTGAGTGGATTAGTAAGAAATTGAAGGGACCAGAGCAAAAGAATGGTATAGGACCATACAGATCAAACCAGCTTGATAGGAGAGTGAGTATATCTGATTGAAATTAAATGGGCCATTGAAATCTTTAGTGATTGTTTATATATTAGTTGGTTACCTTTGATGATTATTTGCTTAAAACTCCACAGCGTACCAGCAATATCAGATCAACCTTCTTTAAAGACTGTTTGTATGAAGTTTTTGACGACTTGGAATCGAAAATGGACGACGTTGGGAAGCATCTATTGCACTCAGTCCTGAAACTAATGGAGAACGGAGCCCTGGTTTTAACCACAAACTTTGACAATCTGGTGGAGATCTATGGCACTCACCAAGGGCAGGAACTGGAGTCCTTAGACCTTACTGATGAGAAAACGGTAAAGCTATATAGTCATTTCTGCCCCCCAAAAAATGTTGTACAAGTTTATAACATCAGTCGGCCTTCCTGCTCCAGATAAGACTTTTCGTTTAGAGTAAAGCCAGGAAATGGCCACTTGACACACAGAAACCTAGAGGAGGAGTCAACGCTTGGTCCTGTGCAGGCAAACTGAGAGGCATTGCTTTCTGCTCCATTGTGCTTGATATCGCAGAAGCAGCGAGTGATGGCACTCAAAGTGAGAACTGGTTATTATCAGGCAAGTGAAGTAAGGAAACTTGGCCAAGGTTTCGCCCTGACCTGCCTGGAATCAAACCCAGATCTCTCGCTTGTCAGGCGAGTGCTCTATCCACTGAGCTAAAGGAATACCAATATTTATTTGCTGACAACAGAATGTCTGTTCTATGTTTGGTAGTTAGTAGAGATGGTGACAATAAACATAGCCTTTAGAAATTTAACCAATTTGGTTATCAAATTTATCCCCAAAAAGCAGTTTTCCTCCTAAAACTGCTTCTCTTGTTTTCCCTGTTTTGTCAGGTAATGGAATGGGCTCAAGGGAAAAGAAAGATGAGCGTATTACACATTCATGGCGTTTACACCAACCCGAGTGGAATTGTCCTACACCCGGCCGGCTACCAGAACGTACTGCGTAACACAGAAGTCATGGTAGGATTGCTGTCACCTCCTCAGTGTAAATATTACAGCATCACATTGCACAGGCTGATCTAGCTGGGACCACCTTGACCATGAGGACTTTGGCTTGCAAGGTTAACTGTTGCTGAGTGGGCAGAATCTCCCAGCAGTTTGTGTTAAACAATGGAAGTATTTAAAAAAGATAAAATTATCTACTTTAGAAAGTGGTTATTTTAATGTACATTTAATATAATAATGTGTTTTCAAGTGTAAAGGCAGGAAATGGCTGTTTGACAGACAGGGTGAGCTGTCGTCACTGTGGAATGGCTCTAAGGTGACCATTGTACCCCTCGATGTCACTAGACTGACCTCCTGTCTCCATTTTACCCAATTTAACCTTTAAAACGTAACTGCGACACAGGAAATGTTTGGAGAATTGTAACCAAATGTGGAAATCCATGTCCCCGAGTCCATTTCATGATTTGATGTAAAGTGGAAACTTACCAATAAGGTCAGCAAGTGGACCGAGAGGTGGTGACTCTGAGCAGTGTCCTCTCTACAGTGTATAACATGACGCTGAAATGGAAGTGCAGACAGTCATTGGTATTAGTGAATTGTCCACAGTGAGTGACCTTAAAGTGAGGTTATATCTACATTCGTGAGGATGTAGACACGAGTAGCTGTAATTTCAGCTCCTAATGTTCACGCAGTTTATGTTTTAACTCATTGAAACAGAGGGAAATTCAGAAGCTGTACGAAAACAAGGCCTTTGTGTTCCTCGGCTGTGGCCGGACAGTTGAAGACACAACGTTCCAGGCGCTGTTCCTCGAAGCGGTCAAACACAAGTCCGATCTAGAACATTTCATGCTGGTGCGCAGGGACGATGTGGACGAGTTTAAGAAGCTGCGTGAAAACATGCTGGACAAGGGCATTAAAGTAATCTCGTACGGAGATGAATACAACCACCTCCCCGAGTACTTTGAGAGGCTGGCTAGCGAGATATGTACGCGGGGGAGACACGGTAAGCTGGTTTGGAGAAAGTAATAATCAAACAGTAGCGAACCTGGCGGCTACAACAGGACCCACCAAATAAGTATTTTCCTCCATACAAATTCCTTTTGACCACATTGGATGCATTGAAAACACCAAAGCACTTCACAGAATATTCTTTAAAATTAATGACTCTTTTTTGACCAATGTTATTTGGGGTATTGTTGCCCGGCTCCCTGCCGTTTGTTCCAGAGTGGACAGGGATCTTTAGTGACCTATCTGAACAGGGAGATGATGTTTTGATCTCTGATGCTCACAGTCCTTGCTCCGCTTGCCTCCCACTCTCACCTTGAACTTACATTCAGGACAGTATTAATTGATCATTTGCATTATCAGCCCCCGTTATCTGGACAGTGAAATTCCAAAGAAATGCAACTTAACTGCTGTCACAGACTTGTGCTTAATTTTTATTTGTTTTCCAGAAAATATACCACCCAATCAGCTTTCTCCATATCACAGGAGAGAGCGGAGCAGGGCAGAGGTAGGAGAATTAGGCCAGGGTGACTGGCCACAAAGTGGCTTTACCAATAAAATTACACATTGCATCTCTGAGCCCACAGAGAGCCTTGTGATGCTGTTAGCCACTGGCTCCTTGTTTTATACATCGATGAGTAGATGATTAATTCTGAAGCTAAAGCAGTCACTTCACAGCCTGTGACCTGCTGCCCCCTTGTCAACCCGTCCGCTTCCCCCCTCAGCTCCCGCTGGCCAGACCCACTTTTAAGGGCCTTCAGGATTTATGCAATCCACCCTTTGGAATTTCATCTCATATTCCCTTCGTCTCCCTCCAAGTCATTCTCAAGGCCCTCCTCTTCAATTCACTCCAGCCTTCCCGAGTCACAGGGAGAGCAATAGAGTGATTCAAGGAAGGACATTTCAACACCTTATGGAACTATTGTATTGAAATGTCAACAACATTATTGTGTTGTGTTATTACAGCTGAAACATACTGTGGGATTTCAGTTACTGTGTGTTTAACTGTTCTCTTTCTATCAGCCACAGGGATAGTTAATGATGGTCATACATTAAAGAACGGTCCCGTTACAGCAAACACTCAAGGTACACATTCAGAATCATTATTATGATACAAGATCAATTTTTACATAAAGATTTCATATGATCAAATAAGAACAGCTGAACTTAGAATAGCTGAATCTTAGTTTCTGCCTTTTATTTTAGATTGGATTGATCTAGAACCCTACATTAGATTCAATTAGGGACAAAATTGAGAATTCTTAAAATGTTACCCGGTGAACAATCTTCTCGCAGCTTCTGCCACTTTATAGAATCATACAGCACAGGAGGCCATTCGGCCTATTGTGTCTGTGTCGGCTCTTTGAAACAAACTGTCCAAATTAATCCCACTCCCGCTTTCTCCCCCATAGCCCTGCAAACCTGTCCTCCCCAAATCACTACTCTCTTGAAAAGGCATTGTCGAATAACTTGCTTAATGTCTTTTGCATTTGGGGTTGATAGTAACTATGCTGGGGCATTTCACCCACAAAATGTCAATTCATTTTACAGCATATTCTGTGAAGCACTTTGAGGCGTCTACAACACAATTATATTTGTTCAGCGCCTTTCGCGTTGTATGAAAAGTGTCAGTGATAAGCACAAAAGTAACATTAAATAAATAACAAGTCAGATGTAATCTTCCCAATGTTTAGCATTGAACCTTTTCTTCAGGAATCTATAAATCTACAAGGCACGATAAGGTGTTATGTCGAGGGCATGAATTATTTAATTTTAACGATACTTGGTTTACTCACTGTCTTTCTCCTGTCCAGATCAGAGAATTGATGCAAAAGATAAAACTGTGTGGAGATGAGTATTTAAACGCTCCCCGCCACAAGAAAATGCAGGGGAAGCCTGTCTGGTGACCGAAGCTCATTGCCAGAGCTGGTGGAACGGAAGGACCTCATTACAGCTGCACTCAAAACACTCCAGCTTCTTCAGGGCTCTATAAATCAAGCATGTTCAACTCCAAAACCGGTTTTGTTCTTCTGCACATTAAAAATAAGATGGATTCAACAGACTGCAGCATCAACAAAGCTTTGCCAGCCCTGATGGTTCTTGCTGTTATTGCAGTGAAGTTTGGTGTCATCACTTTATACATTAAATGAGTGACTTGTGTACAGAGCATTTCTATCATTTAACACTTATTAATATTGCTGTGATGGGAGATAGTCTGTTACAGCACCACTTCAGTAGGAATCAAGATAGTAAAACTTCTGAACATCGGTAACATTTGTTGGAATACCAGTGGGTGGGGATGGGGGTGGGTCACACCTAGTGTCCCCCGTGTGGTTCCTTTCTGATCAATGGTGAGGTAAGAAAAACACGTATTGCAAAGTATTGCAGCAGCCATTGTTCACACATGGCTAGGAAATGAAAGATTGAATAATCAGTATTCCTGGCCAGATTCCTTTCTCAAACACAAAGGATCGACTGAGATATTGCTCTTTTTCCTGATGGACGTGGATTCCGATTAGAAAGATTGGCTGAAAGTGAGTTGCAAACAGTCCTAACAACAATTGCATCCATATCTTACTTTTGTTCACTAACTGTTTGAAGAGGTATTTAATGTGGTATTTTGTCAAGTGTTTTTCCGAAGTCATAGTGGGCATCGATTAGGAAGTCACTGCAGGAGCAATTAACTTTTATATTAGGCAGTGTTGCACGTTTCCAGGATCAGAATACTTCATACATTAATTGATAAGATAGCACTTCATCAGGCAAATGGCTTGACAAGTACACTGAATAATGAGATAGTCATGATATCTTCTTTCCCTGTTACTGCACCATTAGGCTTTGCTGCTGCGCTAAATGTAAATCTCTCTGCCTTTGACTCACAGGGAATAGGTTGATCCCACATCACGTACAGGTGAAACCTCACTCAAAGGCACACACTGAAAATGGTGCATAAATATCATCAGACACTGAATTATCTAATATGAACAGAAAATTGCTCTAGTAAATTGCATAGAAACAAGAATCTTTGAAGTAATCCATATACTCACCTTGCGATAACATATCCAACAAATAAACACCTTTCGGCCTCATGAAGGCCCTGGCTGACAATTATAGCAGCTTTATTTAATAAATTCTCTTTACAATTTTTCTGTAGTTCCTAGGCAGCCAGTACTGATATTTATTGCACTACTTAGAATTAACAATGTTGGTAAAAAAAAAGCACTGGATTTATCTTTGTCCATCAGTGATGCAGTACACTTCCCTGTGTTTTTATTTCAAAAGCATATTCAGCGTATCTGCAGAGAACTGAAGGAGGTAATATGCTGAAAATGTTAGTGATAGACAAATGCCACAAAGCACATTCAACATTGATTCTTCAATATGTAGGGAAAGTCAGCAGTGACTGCTGTCGGGAGCAGGAGGTTGCTGACTGTTGTATTGTTGCTGACTGTTGGTTGTATTAAGACAATAGTGAGAAGCAGGTGTTTAAGCCTTGATTAGAGCGCTCACAACAGCCTTGGCATTCAGGCTTCGCAAGTCGTTGTACGTCTGTCCAGTTCCAACGAAGACTATTGGCTGGCCAGTAATGTAGGTCATGGAGATAGCAGCACCAACCTGAAAACAAGAATGCAAGTATGATTCAGACCCTATTGTGCAAACACTGTTTTACAGGAAAAATAGCGAATGACCAACTGTAAGTTTGGGGCCATTCATTGTTGGTTTTGCTGATTCCCAATTCTAATATCTCAAGATGTCTACATCAAGTTGGTAGGTTTGGGAGAGCACTAAAGGTTATAAGATAATTTAAGAAAGTTTTCTGGTTTGCAGTCCTGGTGCAGTGTATTATGAGAGAAACACTTTTGTCTACAGGAAAGCACCAATTCAGGTACTGTACTGCATCAGTCTGTGTGTTAATATATAACTATCTTTGCAGGTGATGCAGCACCATATTACATCATTGAAACATTTGAAGTGTTTCTCAAGATTGCACATGTGTATTTGTGGTTGCCACAATGTCCACAAATAGCCACAAAGTGAATAAAAACAAAATTACATTGATAGAGAATAACCAATTTTGAATGGCCATGACACAAAGTGAAACCTTTTTTTGAATCGTGCCACGGGATTGTTAAATTCAATGTAAATTTACATTTGTATAGCGCCTTTCAGGTTCAGTGGCCGTCTTAATGTTCACCCGAATAGGCAGATACACAACCATTATTTAATAACTCATCCAATGGACAGAACTTCTAACAATACCACACCACACTTTCAAAATACTGAAGTGGGACTTGAACCCATAACTACTAACTCAGGGCTTGCAACAAGTGAGTCACAGTGACAGCTTATTAAATATATTACCCTCCTTTCATTTTATATAACCTAATCGCAGTTTGTAACTATGATTAAGCCTCGGCACAGCTTACAATCTGTTGTATGCCATTAATATTTGCTTACTCTAGAGATTTACAAAAATGTCACCACACCCAGAGATGAAAATTCTTCAGACATTAAGCTTCCACTGTTACACGATTCCTTTTGTCTACTTTGGCTTTGTCTTCTTACCTTATCATCAATTGTATCAAATTTAGTCAGAACAATGCCATCAATCAGCTGGGGTTTCTCAATCATAGAGTGATCAGCCAACGCCTGGTTAAACTTCACCTGAGAAGGAGAGACAGTTTTTGAGTAAAAACACAAAGCCAGTATTTTATCTAATGAAGCATAGCCCCTACAAACATCAATAGGCATGCCAGGCTGGCTCAGTTGGAAGCTCTCTTCCTTGAGACTCAATAGTAGGGATTGCAATCCAAGTGCACTTTCTATCCCAACCACATTAAGCTCTACACACAGTTTCTCCAACAGACTTTGGCATCCAATTCTCATAATTCTGCATATACCTAATCACAGACACATAGCTGTTCAGACAGCCCCCGTTCACATAGATTAGTGTCGCAAAGTGATACAGTATGAAAACAGGCTATTTGGCTCAAATATGATTCAATTGAATGGTAGAGACCAATACTCACCAACTGATCCACAGCCTCATTTCCCACCAGGGCCTCACCAACGAACAGAACCAGATCGGGCATGTTGATGGCAATGAGCTTGGCGAGAGCCGTCATCAGTGGAGTGTTGTCCTGCATCCGGCCTGCTGTGTCCACCAACACCACGTCAAACTCATGGTTTCGAGCTACAGAGAAATGTACCGGTTCAGCAAAGACTACAATGGTTATTGAAAAGCTTTAACTGAAAATCTCACACATAATTCATTTCCCAGGAAAGAGACCTCAAGGAGCCATTGTTTCAACAAATTACAACTCGGTGTTTCCCTCCCTATGACCCCCCCTGTAGACTCATATCGACATTCAATCCATGATGGAGTTCATCTCCACATACATCACCCCAAAATCAACATTCACAGTAACTGTAGCTATTTAAATAGTCTCTCTATTCAATATATTTGCAGCAACAAATTATGTATTTGTGTACCAAGTATTCTGCTTATGATCTACACTAAGTATAGTGTAAGGATTCGAATGACAATGTTATTGCTGCAAATTAAAGACAGGCTTTTACCGAATGCAATGGCCTCCATAGCAATGCCGGCAGCATCCTTCCCGTAGCCTCTTTCAAAAAGCTGCACCATGGGCTGCCCGTTGTTCTGCTCTGGGGGGTGCAGGGAGTTCAGCCGGTGAGTGTGGGTACGTAGCTGCTCCACAGCTCCAGCTCGGAAGGTGTCACATGCAGCAATCAGCACCCGGAATCCATTCTCCATCAGCCAGAAAGAGATCTGTACAAAATGAACAGTTTACTGTGACTGAACATTCAACACGTCAGTAAAGAAATACAATCTGTGGAAGGCAATCCAGCCCTGAATATACACAACAGGGTGGGGGGGGGGGGGGGATCCTGTGAGCTCAGTGCTACCAATATTGCAGTCAGCACAAAGAACACATTCATATATTGTGAAAATAGGCCTCAGTACTAAAAGCACCTGCAAACATTTCAATACAAAATACAAGCTTCCTCATAAGATAGTTTTCCACTTCACATCGATTGGAGCTACATTTACACTCAAATCAGTTTAAGTGATATATACCAGTGCATTGTAATAATTAGGCAGATTTGATGTCTAGGGCAAGGCAAACACTAAGTGTGCTCTGTTTGACACCCAGAAATAAATATACAGCAGAACAAGATGCCATACACAAATCTTTACATAAATGAGTCGTAGCAGGGACGATATTCCTGGAAATTAAAACAATTGTAAAGCCATTAAGAGATGCAATGAATCAACTGGAAGTAAAATGCAGAAGGGCTATTAAATTAGGAATGTACCTGGGTTACAGATAATTACCAGCTTGACCAGACACTTCAGTAGTGTTGATTTAACAAGTTAGTATTGATGATATACATCATCTGTACACTGTATGGATTTCTCACCCACCTTGGCAAGGTTGGTAGACTTCCCAACTCCGTTTACGCCACAGAAGGTAATGGTAAAGGGCCGTCTCTGTTTTTGGGCTTCAATGACATCACGCAAAATATCCACACGCCTCTTTGGCTGTAGGATCTGTACGAGGGAATCCTGTAAGGCTTGCTTCACTGTGGAGGTTACCGCTGCAATTAAAATAATCAATTAGCAAACTACCAACATGAAGATCATTCACACACACAAGATGGACTGTCAACTCTTCATTCTTCACCCTTTCTCTTGAGAAAAGTGAATCAATTAGAGTAACCCATTACATGGTCCCAAAGTGGTCTCGAGGCTAGAACATAATTATTGAAACAATATACCGTATATCTCCGCGTATAAGGCGCACTTTTTTTCACGTGGGAAGATCTGGAAAGTTGGGGGTGCGCCCTATACGCAGGTACAAGAGATTTTGAGCCTCGGAAATACAGTAAACAGGAGGGGCGGCCGGCGCGCTGTCAGACGGGGTTTCGTCAGTGTGTCCGGCGAGGGTTGGGGGGAGCGGGTGACGGGGCTTCGGCCTCGGCCGCCCGGGCAGCGGCAGCAGCAGCGGACTTCAGTGCTGTGCTTACCTTCTGCCGAACCCAGTCTGCCTGCCTCCCTCCCTGCCTGCCTCTCTCCCTCTCTCTCTCCCGGGCTGCCTGCCTGCCTCTCTCCCTCTCTCTCTCCCGGGCTGCCTGCCTGCCTCTCTCCCTCCCTGCCTGCCTGCATGCCGGCTTGCCTCTCTCCCTCTCTCTCTCCCGGGCTGCCGGCCTGCCTCTCTCCCTCTCTCTCTCTCCCGGGCTGCCGGCCTGCCTCTCTCCCTCTCTCTCTCTCTCTCTCTCTCCCGGGCTGCCGGCCTGCCTCTCTCCCTCTCTCCTGGGCTGCCGGCCTGCCTCTCTCCCTCTCTCTCTCCCGGGCTGCCGGCCTGCCTCTCTCCCTCTCTCTCTCTCCCGGGCTGCCGGCCTGCCTCTCTCCCTCTCTCTCTCTCTCTCTCTCTCCCGGGCTGCCGGCCTGCCTCTCTCCCTCTCTCCTGGGCTGCCGGCCTGCCTCTCTCCCTCTCTCTCTTCCGGGATACCGGCCTGCCTCTCTCCCTCTCTCTCTCCCTCTCTCTCTCCCGGGCTGCCTGCCTGCCTCTCTCCTTCTCTCTCTCCCGGGCTGCCTGCCTGCCTCTCTCCCTCCCTCCCTGCCTGGCTACCGGCCTGCTTCTCTCCCTCTCTCTCCCTGGCTGCCGGCCTGCCACTCTCCCTTTCTCTCTCCCACGCTGCCGGCCTGCCTCTCTCCCTCTCTGCCTCCCTCTCTCCCTCCCTGCCTGCCTGCCTCTCTCTCTCCCTACCTACCTGTCTCTCCTCCCTTCTGCCGGCAATATCATTGAAAATGCTTCCGTTTTTTTTGACCAAGAAAAGGTCAAAAGTGGGGGGTGCGCCTTATACGCGGGTGCGCCTTATACGCGGAGATATACGGTAATCCAGTAAAGATATACACTGACTTCCCACCCAACCACAGTGGCTAAATTACCACAACATCACAAGTTCAGAAACTAGACCAAGATACAAAACAACTTACTACTGAAAGTTCCCATGACTTTTCCTTCCAGCTTTTTGGCCACCGATTCACAAAGTTGGACTGCGATATCAGCTGCAACATTTTTAGCTTTGTAAAAAGAGAGAAAAATAAATAAACTTTTAGGCAAATCATCTAATAAATGTCTAATATATTTGCATCATAATATACAACAACAATTTATACTTATATAGTGCCCTCCACACAGTGTAGCATCTCAGAGCTTAAATATAGACAAGACACAGCACATTTTGGCAGGGATCAGCTGGGTGTCTGACATGAAATTCATTACAGTGATATCTGTTAGAATAGAATCCACATTATTTCCCTGGAGGAACACATCCTTCTTACCCAATTCCGATATATATAGAAAGTATTACAGGCAGGTTGGCTGTCACTTACCTCTCTGTAAACCAATTAAGGTGAACACCAGGTGTGGATGTACGACGTCGGACTCCAGAAAGTCTTATAATATTACAGAGAACAACTCTAGACCTACCAATTAGGTGATCTTTCATCTTTTCAAGCACAGATTCCATGTCCTGGGGAGTAAGGCTTTTAGATCCAACCAAGCCCTTCAGCATTCCTAGCATCCCTCCAAAGCCAGCTCTCTTCGCACTGCATGCAAAAGGTTTACAGATCACTCCATTTCAAAATACTGGTACACTTTACAGATTGATTTCCATTCATATCCATTCAGTTGGTGGAGGAATGTTATAAAGATGTACCTGGTCTTTGAAACTTCTTGGATAACACTCTGTTCTTCCTCCTCCTCCTGCTCCTCAGAATCACTACTATCATGATCCACATCTTTCAGATTTCCTTTCATTGACTCAAGATGTTTGCTCTGAAATACACAATAATTCCAATAATAACCTACGTAAAAAAAATCCTATCAAATGAACAGTAATCCTTACATTTCACATATAGCATCCTTCTTGTTGGAAGTCTCAAGGTGCTTCATACAATTTACCCTAAAGTGCATTGTGAACACAAAATCAAAATGCTGCAATTCATGACAAAATGTACAGTCAATTCAGTGACAGTAGCAATTGCTCACACCAAAGTCCCACAAACAGTCACGGATTGAGTGACCAAATTATTATGTTTTTTAAAAAGGGATTATTACCCCTGGAAAAGTGATCCAACAATCGACTAACAACCATTTCCTAAACAGGAGTGTGGAGTAAAGAAAATTGCTGCCTGGGAATTGAACCTAGGTCCTCTCATTTTCAAGGCCAATACTCTTAACTAAACTGCAGTACAAAGTGAATTTATTTGCTAGAATACCAGAAAAATCTCCTTTAAAGCCATAAGAGAGAACTCATAAACTTAGAGACCTGACTCTGTGTGTGTGTGTCTCTCACTCTCTGCTGGTATCTTAGATGAAAAATAATCTTAGTATAGACCTAGGATCATAGACTTGACCTTCATGGTCGAGGGATAACTCCATCCAAAGCATTTACCAACAACCATCATAGGAGCTTGCAGACAATTCAAGTAAATTCCTATAATTCTCACAAACTGAAAGGCATCCAATACTTTCACTGACATTATCATACAGATATAGCAGACCTGCTCACCCTTAGTCTTTAAAACAAATTCAGAAAGGAAGAAAACGCATATTCTTGAATACTCATGCAAAACCACCTGCCAACTGGCCTTGGCTGTGAGTATGGGAGATTTAAGTCATTTTGCTTATGGGTTATTTCAGTCTGTGCTAAAAAAAAAAAAATGTAATACTTGGCACTCAACCAAATCATTTTTTGTTGATAAGCTTCTTCCGTCTTAGTTTCCTCTCCGAAATGAAACCAGACTTAAAGAGAATACATCTAGGAAGTCAAAGTGGAGCATTTTTATATTTTCCATTTAGGAGGTCTAGCAAAGCTCATTAAATGCAAGAATAGGATATCCTTGAGGATTCCTCTATTTGTGGAATAAGTCAGCTGAATAATAACAATGAAATAGTACCATGTTACTGCTGCTATTGTCCCCGCTGTTACTGACAGTGGATTGACCATTGACCAATGAGGGGCTGTAGTCCAGTCCTTTGGCACTGGCTTTTTGATCCAGAGACCATATACGATCCTGTTTTGGTTTCCTTGGTTTGGGGGATTTGCTAAATTTAAAAGAACAAAGGTTACTGCAGAATCACTTCATTACAGCCCAACATTCACAATCCTTCTACACTACTCTCCCACCACTCAATCACTGTTCAATTTCAGAGAATGCTGATGATTAACTATGTATACAGCTGTGCAGTTAGTTATCCAGCTGCTAAATGTAAAATAATTATTTGGTGTCTCGTCTCAAGCATTTAATTGTCACTGTACGCATTACTTTTCCAGCACACCTGTCTCATAGCATTGAGGAGCAGGATCATCAGACAATATAGAAAGGCTGCCTCTGAGGTTACTTCTGAGGGTACAGATCCAGTTATAACAGTTCTATCAACTGAAATTATTTTTTCTGGAAAATGCTCTTTGGCAAGCGCCTGATTTGTTACTCTCAGAAATACGGAGGCTTTTCATTTCCTCTCACCTAGTTTCTTTTTTGTCTTTTCTTTTTAATTTTTTGGACAAATCCTCACGGTTTCTCAAAATGATTTCATCCTGAGTCAATCCATTCTGATTGGCGTCCCCTGCTGCGATAGCCTTTAATGGGATCTCCACTGCCTTTGGTACTGGAGCTGGCTCTGGCACAGGGTCAGATCACACAAGCACACAAACCACCAGTAAGTAAAATGATTCAGAACAGGTTAACTTTCCTATTTAAGAAAAAAAAATGCGTGAGTGACTAAGGAGCCCGTCCTGCTCCAGTTACCTTGCACATGAAGGAACTAAAATGATGCAAAACAATTGATTATACAAAAAGCTAAAATGCTGCGATGATATTATGATGTTCTAGTCTTGCAATGTGAAAGGACAGTGGCACGTCTGAGCATTGCTCCCACTCAAGGTGTCATATTGGGGAGTCTTATAACAAAATGTTCACCACAAGTTCTTTAACCAGCTGTTCTAAAGTCAAATTTTGCGGGTCAGTTGGGTGGAAATCCATCCCATCACCATGTGCCTAAAAAATATAGTGATTACACTTTACAGTAAATCTTGAAGTGCTTTGGACGTATCCTGCCATCGTGAAAGATACTTTAACAAATGCAACAATTACTATTAAAAGTATTGAAACCAGACTGAATTCCATGTATGACATCTATGGATAGACACCCCTCAACTAGCTGCTACCTCATAACGCCCCTGTACTTCACTCTGACAATACTCCATCATGAAAAACCAATACTCACCTTCCTTCTTGTTTTTCTTGTTCTCCTTCTTCTCTCCCCCACGGACTTCTATCAGAGATTTTACAGTTTTCTTCGATTTATCAGATTGAATAAATGTTTTCATGGCAGATGGTGCTTTTGCTTTGGTGCGTTCCTCAGCTGCCCTAAATACAACCAGCAAATACTTAAAATATTGCAAGTGGAATAAATGACTAAACATCTGTGCTAGTTTCTCATTCTCCAATTTTCAAAGACTGAACGTAAAAGGAATCTTTCAAACTTCAGAGATTTAATGTTTTGATATGCCGACAAACGCACATTATATTTAATTTTCTCTTCTAAACAGGTTGACTAACAGTGGCAGTTGTTAGTCAACCAAACGTTATTCATACTTTGTTGTTGTACTTCTTGCCTGCTTCCATTTGGATTATCAGAGTCTGGAGATCACAACCATATCCTATTATATCCTTAACCAAGGTTACACATACTTTCCAGCAAAAATGGAGGAAGTTACTAAATCGTGAATGATTTTCAGTGATTGAACTGGGAACTCTGGTTGATTTCTCGGCTCAGGTGTTCAGATGTAATTGCTTGCACTCACTGGGAATTATTTAGCTAGTGTCAGGAATCAAACCAGATGTATCACCATTCTTAGCAGATGAAGGAAAGCAGAGAGTGTTTACATCCACCTTCGCGCACAAGCAACTGGATTACTGCCCAAAATAAAGGCAGGCTCCACAATTACCCAGCTATCTTGTTGTTAGGGTGTTTGTAAGGACATTGGCTACCCCGCAGTATCTTCATGCATGATTCCAGACAAGCATCAAAATGCTATTCATTGGCAGCAGTGTAATGGACAGCCAAAGATTAATGCTGCTTCTGCACAATGGCCAGACAGATGGCAATCGGATTCATTCAACCCAAGGACACTGCAGTGCCAACATCTTTGGAACATAAATGAGTTTACTCTTTACCTTAAGAGCATTCTGAAGTCATCTGAAAAGTCGAAAGAGCCGCTGATGTGGCCAAGCACTCCATGCTGCTGCAATTGATTTCTATATTTGTCACGGAACTGCATATGGATATCATCAATAAATTTATCCACATAAGTTAAAGTTAGGATTTTTTGATAACCCACCTGCAGAATAAAGAAAAATGTATTTAAAGTAACAGGATCTCCTTACCACCCAGCTTCAAGCTGTCAATTATAAATACATCTTAAATCTTGGCGAATAATTACAGCTTTTTGCAATATAAAAAGTAAACTGGAGCCAAGTACACAAAACAAACTATCCATAATAATCCAATTCTTGCATTGAGTATAGTATCTTTCATGTTGGGAGGATGTCTCAAAACACTTCACACAAAATCACATCAGCCCATTTGCACACTGGGACATCCTCCCGACGAGAAAGAAGCTATACAAATGAAGGGGGAAGGGGGGGGGGGGGGGGGGGGTGACTGATTGCACGATCGAAGAGGAGGGTCATGGAATGGATGTGGGGAGGGGAAAGACAGTTGAAAATCGAACAGGACACCTAGGTTCCTGACTGGCTTGGTGAGGTGGAGTATACATTCGTGGAGGTTGATGCTGTCAGTGCCTGAGGTGCAGAGGCGCTGGCGTGAGCCAATCAGGAGGGCCTCGGTCTTGTTGATGTTCAACTATAGAAAGTGAGCTCTCATTCAAAACTTGATGTGCAACAGGTAGTCTATCTGGACAGTAGTAGTCCTGGAGATGGGTGTCATCCGCATACATATGAAAGTTGATTCCATGTCTGCTGATGACGTCACCAAGGGGGAGCATATAGGTAGAGGGACCTCAGTCATGCAAAGGACGGCACACCAACAATACAACCTCCCCCCACCAAACTAAAGTATCAGCCTTAACAATGCTAGTTCATACGTCCAAAATTGGGTTTGAACCTACAACTGAGCCAAGGTGGTAGCCATGAAAATCTACTGCATTGCACAAACTGAAAGAAGTGAGCGTTCAGCAGCACCTTACAGTTACTGTGGCAGTACTAATCACATTCACTATAGCCTTGGTCTTAATGGATGTCAATATTGGAAATACTGCAGAACATTCTGCAAAGCTCCTGTTTCTAGAACAGGAAATCCCTATAATTTTAAGTAATTGGCATCATAACCGATTTCTCAGACATGTGCATATGTGCATTTCAGACAGTGAAAATGGCCTGTTTATCAAAACTCACCACAAATAGCAGCTCAAACTCATTGTCCAGCTTGTATTTAAGTGTAAGGGCCTCATGAGTGAAGGAATTGGTTCCCCCTCGCTCCTGTAAAAATGAAAGTTCATTCATTAATCAAACAATTTACTTTATAATGCTTTTCCATGTAATATTTTAAAGCATCTGAACTTTCTCTTCTGTAAATTAGAACACAAATGGGGCACCTTGATGCAACCATAGTCAGACAGATATAATATAACACTTGATTCAGAGCACAAAAAGTCCTGGCAAGATTCCTGTTGGTGCACAGTCATGATGTACTCTTCCAGTCTAACGCATGGACCAACAACCCCATGTTTCACATGTTGACTAACATTGTGGTTTACTGTAAATGTAAATACTTTTGTGGGTCTAACTTTCACATATGCACCAGAGAAGTTATTTTAATTTGTTAATTGGCCACCTGAACACCATCCAGAGCCTGAACATCAGCCAGAAACTTAGACAGCAGATGTAAATTCCCCAAACACACCAAAGCTTCAAAACAAAGCAGAATCCATCTGAGTATCAAGTACATTATCAAGCAAGAATACCCATGGCCCCAAGGCAGTTACAATAACATAAACAACTTGGTTTTTTTTTTTAAAAATTCACAATGATTGAAATATCTCCCACAAACATATAGTGAATTTTCCTACTTTCCTTCCCCCAACGCGCCCCCCCCCACCCGCCGCTCTGGTCCTTACCTCTTTTCCCCCCTTACTTCCCTCTTGTCTTCTCCCTCCCCCCCTGCTCTGTCCCAACCTTGGGACGTTGTTGTATTCTGTGAAGCGCTTTAAGACGTTGATAAGATGTGGAAAGCGCTTTATAAATGTAAGGATTATTATTATAAATATACAACTCATTGTATCTGTGCTGGCCATTCCATATCCAAATCCACATAAGGCAGAAACACAACACAAAATACTACAGACGCTGGGAATCTGAAACAAACACAGAAGTTACTGGGGAAACTCAGCAGGTCAGGCAGCATCCGTGGAGAGAGGAAAAAGAGTCAACAACTGGTCTACAACCCTTCGTCAGAACCCAGACGTGAGTCCCAATAGGGATAACAGAACCACACCATATGGTAAAGTCTAGTCACTCGCTTGGCTTCTGGTCACAGACCCCAGCATAACGCAGCGATTCGTAAACGTTTGGATCTGACGCCAGCACAAAGTTAACGAACGCGCAGCCCTGGTGGTGTGAGCTAAAGAGCATTTACTATTGTGGGCACCAGCCGAGGGTATCCTCAACCTGAAGGACAAAACTTTAGTTAGTCCGTCAGCCTTACCGGGGAGTGAGTGAGACAGACCTGCAGACAGTGAGACAGTGTGGGTGTGAAGGGGCTTGGATTTAGCACCGACGCCACTCACATCGGGAGGACCTCTCCACGTGTACTGACTGTGTGTGTTTTGTAGACGAACTCGGGAGTATTTTAAGGTTAGAAGTGGACATTTCTGTACCAAGCATATTTGACACCGGGTAGGGCATTTACCGGTGTCACCAGAGACTGGCGCCGACACTTGTTAGCGGGGCTGGTTAGCTCACCCCCCCATCTCTCTCTCTCCCATCTGAGGTGTGCAGCCACAGCAGCGCCGTGCAGAGAGAGTGAGGGAGAGAGAGGGAGGGAGGGAGGCCTGACTCCGCGGGGCTGTCAGTGAGGCTGAGAATCAGTCAAGCCCTTCACTCTCTCTCTCTCTCTCTGGCCCTGAATGGCCCACACCCCCTAGCCGTAGCTGTCTCCCCCCACCCCCCAGGCTTGGCCTCGAGAGCCATGGCTCTGATCTCAGGCCTCGCCTCAGGGGGTGAAGCACCGGCCGGCGCGGGCGACAGGTTCCCGGGGAGGAAACCGCTCTGCGCCCCTCACCTGGAGGATGACACTCCGGATGAGAGCATTGACGGTGCCGCTGACGGAGCCGCTGACCCCCTGAAAGCACCAGAGCACGATGCCGCCTTTACTGAAGATCGAGAAGAAATCCAACATGGCGCCGGCCGCTCGCGCTCCGAACAATCCAGAAGAATCGGCCCGCGCGCGACACCGAGCGACACGTCAGCCAGAGGCCCGGTCGCGCATGCGCTCAGCTGCCAGAGGCCGGGCCGCGCGTGCGCTCAGCTGCCAGAGGCCGGGCCGCGCGTGCGCTCAGCTGCCACTGGCCGGATCGCGCATGCGCTCATCTGGCAGCTGGGTAGCCTGCGCGCGCAGAGCTGACTGACAGGCGGAGGTGAGAAGTTGTTGGCTGACTGACTGATGACTGACTAGCTGTACTAACCACATACCTAACTAACTAACTAACAACAACAACTACTCCGATTTATATAGCGCCCTCCACGCCGGACGGCGTCTCGGATCGCTTCGAGCTGACTGTGCTAACCTGACTGTACTAACCTCACTGGGCTTGAGTGTACTAACCTGACTGTACTAACCTGACTCGGCTAACCTGGCTGTACTAACCTCACTGGGCTAACCTGAGTGTACTAACCTGACTGTACTAATCTGGCTGCACTGACTGGCTGAGGTGAGGAGATGTTGAGCTGTTGTGTGAGGCGGCGGCTTGTGAGCTTCTTGCGGCTCCCGCGCCATCACCTTCCCGCCTTCAGCACCAGCGCCAGGCACGGGAGGCGCCGAGACTTCCTCACAGGTGAGAGAGAGCCGCCACGGGCCCGGCTGGCGGCGGGAGGCATGGCGTTTGGGGGGGGCTGGAGTTGGGGGAGGGGGGGTGGGGGGGGCTGGGGGGGGGGGGGACAATATAATGATTATTTGAGATGCAATATTATTTCAAAGTTAAACTTTTACTTTGATCAGTTTAAAGTTCTGGCTGTTTGAAAGGTAATGCAATAGGCAAGTAGGCATTCAAGGCAATTCTTTAGTTATAGATTCCATCTAGATAATTGGTAACTGCTGTATTTACAAAAAGGTAGTTTATTCATTCATCTGTGAGGGTTTTTTTTCTGATCATAATGCTGCTTCACCCCTTTAACTTCTTAAACTCTTGCCCTATCATACCCTTGCAGTGCCAGGTGTGACAGGCACTGTACACATGTCATTTTCTTGTTGTATTGGAGAATGTTGTTGCCAGTTTTCTGTGGAAAATTTTTCTCAGTGTGTCGTACAATACTGAAGCCATAACCCCAGGGTAAAAGTCATTATTTATGTCCCATATATCGGCAACAGGGGTTTGCTAGCTTTCATACAGCTGTCCATCCTCATTGTTTGGTGACCTTTTATTCACAATTGTTTTCTCCTTGAGCGCCACTCTTTGACTGTCAAATTATGTGTAGGATTATGTGTTTGGGATTTAACTCTTACATGTTTCAGCCTTTCATTCTATATCCTCCCAATGATTTCTTATCTCATGGTCACCTCGGACCTATCTATTTTTGGGTTGGCTGGGTGTTTGACACATATGAAACTCATCACCACGGTTAAAAATATCCAAACCAAATAAATCACATGGATTCCATCTACACATGAACATTCCCATGTATTGGAATGGAATATTCATTTCCCAGGGAGATACTTACGCATTGTTAATTGCAGATAGTATTAGAAACAGGCTGGCAAGAGCCAAGGCTCGGAGAAACCCAGGGAGTGCGTTTGGATCCTAGAGTTTAACCAGCCAAAACTGCAGATTATTATTGAAAGCACTGACTACAAGCTATCTTGCTGCTTGTAAAGGTATCATTTGGAGTTATTGTTTGTAGGGCTAACAGGAGCTGAGTGGGAAGAATTCCTGCCTCACTGACTGGCCAGCAAGGTGATAACGTCACTGAATAAAGTGTTTGTTAGTCCCTGGTTACAACCATGTTTCTCTCTATTCCAGATTGTGAGAATGAGTTTGCGAAATTCAAGCAGAAAACCAAGGATGCACTTCCAGGCAGTGACTGGAATCCTGTGTACCAAACTCCTGGTCTGCCTCCCGAGTGGGCTGATGTTGTCATCGTGGGGGGTGGGGTGGTGGGCTGGTCCGTCGCTTACTGGCTGAAAAAAAAGGAGAAAATTCGGGACACGCTCCGAGTGGTTGTGGTGGAGAAGGACCAAACAGTGAGTTTACAGACCTCACTGACCCTCCCCAATTCAAAGTTCACTTCGGTACTTTGTTGTGAAATATTCACAAATAAATATTTATTTGAAGTATTCTCGCCTGGCCTCCTTTGCCTCCTTCAAGGCCAGTCTCGAGAGTTTCCTCTGATCGTGCTTTGTGGACATTTGCCGACCCTCCATCCATCTTGATTCCAACCCCCAGCTCGGGTGAAACCTCTTCACTGTGCAGTGCCTTGGGACATCCTTCTGACATGAAAGTTAATATGTAAATGTAATTTTCTTATTGCTGGTTGTTGTTGCTTGTCCCCTGGGTCGCCCCTCATCAGAGCTTTAGCTTGCAGTGCTATGGGAGCTGAGTGGAAAAATCTTCTGATCAGCTAAGCTGGGGTGTCTGTAGTCAGTAAAGCCCTGGATACTGTGGAGACACCTGACTCAGGAACTGAGCTACTGAGACCATCTCAGAGGGTTGACTCTATTTATGACATTACCCATTACCTTCTGCTCTGCTCCCAAGTCACAGTGCTACAAAAACAAGTCAGTGTTTTATTGTATATCTGCATTACTACAAGCTTACTAAGCTTTCTGTTCTCCCCAGTATTCCAAAGGTTCCACAGCTCGATCAGTGGGAGGAATTCGTCAACAATTCTCTCTGCCAGAGAACATTCATTTGTCCCTGGACTCTGCTCACTTCTTACGCAATATAAAGGTACTATTGGAACAAACTCATGACTTGGGTGATACAGTACAGTACTTGGAGAAAACATTTTCCAGCTCAGGTTGACTTGTTTTAGATGTTAGGTACACCCATTTTTCTCTATCTCTCATAAAGATGAAGCATGCTGAGGTACAGTTCAAAAGGCTCTGTGGCATATAATTCAGGAGCCATTTTGCAAACGTGAGTGCTTTGACGGAACAAATCGCGATGAAATGGCTTTAATTCCCTTTAGTGGAGGGAAATTAAAGTTGTGAATAAGTTTTTTACAAGAGATTAGACACTGTCCATTAAATTTCTCTTGCTGTCTGATAGGAGAACCTCAGTGTGTTAAATAAAGACCCGGTGGACATCCAGTTTAATCCTTCGGGGTACCTGTTCCTGGCCAGTGATGAGGGGAGTGCAACTCTCGAGGAGAATTATCGTATTCAGAGGTGAGAAAGCCTTAGAAAATGTGGGAGGGATAGTCCTTATGGAGTGGGTAGAACTACATCCAACGGAATGGGCAGTTATCAGACATGCTGATGCTCTGTACTCATACATCAAACTAAATAGATACACTAAGAAAATCTTAAGAAAAAAAAACCTTTGGTGTAAGAAGCTGAGAGGACACACCGTAAAAACGTGGTTACTTGTTCCACACCTTGAGTGAAGGGCGCTATATCAATGCCAGTTGTTGTTGTAGTGACTGTTAAGTCGGCAATCTCTGTAGTTCATTTGTACCAGTTGGGAAAACTATGAACATTAAAGAAGACATGGGGTGTTGGGGGATGAAATAATACATTACTGAGGTTACACTAATGTTTCCATCATTAGGGGAGAAGGTGCGAAGGTCATGCTCCTAACACCACATCAGTTACACAAGAAGTTTCCGTGGATCAATATAGACGGTGTTGCAGTTGCCTCATATGGTGAGTGGCTTATTAAGGCATCTTATGCCTGACAGCCTTTACTTCCTCAGCTTTAAGACCATCGACCTAAAGTAGTAGTGCCCTTTCTGCCAGCCTATTTGTCTTCTGCATTCCTTTTCTCCATTTCTCCACACTTTCTGTTCCTCTATCCAATTAAGTATGTGAAAAATAGTGGTCATAACATGGGATCCCACCACTTACGAGTTTTTGCTTCCAGTTTTCTAACCATTTTTTGATCCGTTCTTCAACTACCCTTTGACTGCACATGCCCTGATATTGGTCATGAATCTACCACATGGAAGCCCTTCTGAAAAATCCAAGTACCATATATCTCCGCGTATAAGGCGCACCCGCGTATAAGGCGCACCCCCAGTTTTTGACCTTTTCTTGGTGAAAAAAACCGGAAGCATTTTCAATGATATTGCCGGCAGAAGGGAGGAGAGACAGGTAGGTAGGGAGAGAGAGAGGCAGGCAGCCAGGCAGCCAGGAAGGGAGAGAGGGAGGCAGGGAGAGAGAGAGAGGGAGAGAGGCAGGTCGGCAGCCAGGGAGAGAGAGAGGGAGAGCGGCAGGCCGGCAGCCCGGGAGAGAGAAAGGGAGAGAGGCAGGCCGGCAGCCAGGGAGGGAGGGAGAGAGAGAGGGAGAGATGCAGGTCGGCAGCCCGGGAGAGAGAGAGGGAGAGAGGCAGGCCGGCAGCCTGGGAGGGAGGGAGAGAGGCAGGTCGGCAGCCTGGGAGGGAGGGAGAGAGGCAGGCCGGCAGCCAGGGAGGGAGGGAGAGAGAGAGGGAGAGAGGCAGGTCGGCAGCCTGGGAGGGAGGGAGGGAGGGAGGGAGAGAGAGAGGGAGAGAGGCAGGCCGGCAGCCCGGCAGAGAGAGAGGGAGAGAGGCAGGTCGGCAGCCCGGGGGAGAGTGAGAGAGAGAGAGAGAGAGAGAGGCAGGTCGGCAGCCCGGGAGAGAGAGAGGGAGAGAGGCAGGCCGGCAGTCTGGGAGGGAGGGAGAGAGAGAGGGAGAGAGGCAGGCCGGCAGCCCGGGAGAGAGAGAGGGAGAGAGGCAGGTCGGCAGCCCGGGAGAGAGAGAGAGGGAGAGAGGCAGGTCGGCAGCCCGGGAGAGAGAGAGAGAGAGAGAGAGAGGCAGGTCGGCAGCCCGGGAGAGAGGCAGGCACGCAGGCAGGCAGGGAGAGAGAGCGGCAGGGAATGAGGCAGGCAGACTGGGTTCGGCAGTAGGTAAGCACAGCACTGAAGTCCGCTGCTGCTGCCGCTGTCCGGGCAGCCAAGGCCGAAGCCCCGTCACCCGCTCCTCCCAACCCCCGCCGGACACTGACCAAACCCCGGCTGACAGCGCGCCGGCCGCCCCCCGTTTACTGTATTTCCGAGGCTCAAAATTGCTTGTATCTGCGTATCGGGCGCACCCTCCACTTTCGAGATCTTCCGACCTGAAAAAAAGTGCGCCTTATACGCGGAGATATACGGTATACTAGATTCACTGCATTTCTCTCATTTACTTCATCAGTTACACATTGAAAGAATTTGATGAGGTTGACCTACTGGATGATTAGTTATTTCATCATTTATGAATTTTGCAATATTGGCAGTAAACCAGGCTCTGAGCTATATCTGGCTGTGTATCATTGAGGATGTAATTTTTTTATGTTCTTTGTTGTGATATTTCATTTTATCACTATCACTCGGTTGAGAGCAGGGAGCAGGTTCTGCCAGCAGTGGTAATGTTGAGATTATTATTGAAGCCAAATATGTCGTCCATGTCTGAATTCTGCTCAGATGTTTCCTTGTGTTGTTTATGGTAGGTCTCGAGAATGAAGGCTGGTTTGATCCCTGGCTGCTGCTGAATGCATTTCGAAATAAAGCGTTGTCCATGGGCGTCTATCATTGTTATGGAGAAGTGACTGGTGAGAGCAGCTTATCTGGAGCAACCAAATGGCATGTAGGAGAGCTGTGATTGGAATGTATATCAATTTAAGCTTATATAGTGTCTCTTGCATGAAAGAAACCTCTCTAAATGCTTCACAGAACAAGATTAATTAGAAAAAGTGATCTTTTGTTGACAGACGTTGCAGCTAATTTGTCAGCAATGTCCTACAAAAAATAAAACAAAGTGCCAATGAATTGCAAGCTTGGAACAAAGTTGGTTGAGGAGGTAACATAAAACTGGATCATCTGGAGCAAAACTAAACATGAACTGCCGTCTGCTACCGTGATGGACACTCATGTGAAAGGTTCTAGAAACATTTTCCTGAGCTCCAGAGATCCATAGATTCCTCTATGCTAAGTTATCCCAGAGGCATGTAGCTCAGTGGTTAGACAGGATGAAATCTTGGGTAAGTTTCCTTACTTCACATGCCTAATAATAATCTTTCAAAATAAATAAACAGTAAATTGGATATTTCAACCATTGACGCTGCTGTGCGCATTGGCTGCCGTGTATCGCCTACAAATATACAGTCAACTCACTTTACAGTATATTCTGTGAAGCGCTTTGAGATATATAGAAGATGTGAAAAGTGCTACATTAAATGTAAGGATATTTTTTATTATCCTGGAGACTTAAAATACACCTGATAATTTTAAAGACAGTTTTTGTGGAGGAAGGAATTTAAAGGTGCTTCATTGACCAAATGCCTGGCAAAAATGAATTTGTTTAAGAGGGTTTGATGGCAGAAGGCAGAGATACGATGGGCTGAATGGGCTCCTTCTGTGCTGTGATATTCTACGATTCCAACGCAATTTTGAGGGGAGGGGGATTCGTAAAGGGTGAGATATGCCTCTGGCGATAAAGCCAAGCATCCCAATAGCTTTAATTTTTAATCCCTCTCCACACCTGTGAAGGAGCTTTTTCAATGTTGTGATTTCTGCTGACAGGCCTAAAACATTCTGTCCAGGAGACGGAGGCAAATGATGGGAGCACGATGACCTGTAAGAGAATCCATCATGTCCATGTACGAGGTTCTTGATAACTCCACCCTCTTCAACATTCCTTTTTAAAAAAAAATTGTTTTCTATGACAATTGCCATCACAGATTCAGACAACTCACTTCGGGGCTAGCAGCTCCCTGAGCTCAAACTTCCCCCAGGGTTTAATGTAGCGTCTAGTTGGAGGTCGAGTTTCCTTAGGGACCTGGACTTTGGAGATAATGTGTGATGGGGTATCTCAGGGGGCCATAGATCTGCGGGGGGGTGGGGGGGTATGATGATTGTTGCTGTTCTCCGCTGGTAGTTTCTTGGTGTCACCTGACGATGACAGTTAAGGATTCACTATATGGGGATTGTTTGTAAATCCATCTGGTGACAGATCTTGGATCTGATCTCAGGCCAAAAACCTAATCCCTTCTTATTTCTGGCTGATGATAGGTGCAGATGCCAAACAGCTTGGAGTACCAGCCGGTGAGGTGTGCTTTGGTTGTGAATGCAGCTGGAGCTTGGTCAGCCAAACTGGCAGAGATGATTGGAATTGGTAGTGGGCCTGAGGGTACTCTGGCTGGTACAAAACTCCCTGTGGAACCCAGGAAAAGGTGAAAATGGGAACTGGGGGAGGCTGCATCATGAAGGTCCTGTTTCCTCACCAGCTTGCTGGGTCAGACGTTCTACAAATATAATATTTCACCAAATAACTCGTTATCTGGCATAGAAATGGCACAACATAGTGATATCACTCGGAGGTTTCGACTTGAATAAAATTCAGCTAATGTTCAGCTCCGAGAGTGCAGAATTAGTCCAGTTGGTGATGAAAGTGGTCTCTTATGCCTTTGGCTAATTGTCTGTGTAGTCGTGTAACCATGGAGATGTGACTACTTTTCCTAATAACTTGCTGAACATTCTTCCTCCCTTCAAGGTATGTATACGTCTTTAATTGTCCTGATGGTCCAGGCCTAGACTGTCCTTTGATCATTGACAACAAGGGAGCGTACTGCCGACGGGAAGGATTGGGAGGCAACTATGTTGGAGGAATTTCTCCTACAGAGGTGAGCAGCAACAGATCTCAGATTTTCCTGTGTCCAAAGGAAACACTTGTGCATTCATACATCACCTCACGGCTGGACTACGGAAATTCTCTCCTAGTCGGCCTCCCCAGTTCCTCCATTCATAGGCTGCAGGCCATCCAAAACTCTGCAGCCCGTGTACTATCCCGCACCCGCCTCCGCGACCACTTAACCCCCACCCTCGCCCGTCTCCACTGGCTCCCCATCCTTCAGAGGATCGAGTTTAAGATCCTCGTCCTCACCTACAAGGCCTTACACGGCCTTGCTCCATCCTACTTAACCGATCTACTCTCCCCCTACACGCCCACCCGGACCCTCCGTTCAACAGGACTTGGCCTGCTCCAAGCCCCCCGCCCGAACCCCCCCCACCATCGGAGGCCGGGCCTTCAGTTTCTCCGCTCCCACCTTATGGAATGCCATCCCTCAATCCCTCCGTTTCGTCTCTTCCCTTTCCTCTTTCAAGGCCGGTTTGAAGACTTTCCTCTTCGATCGTGCCTTTTGTTCCACCCCGAACTCTTTTACCTCCCCTTCGTGTTTCACCCCTTCCCAAACACTCCCCTCCCAGCTCGGGTCACACGCCTCCTGTTCAGCGCCTTGGGACGTCCTCCCGACGTGAAAGGCGCTCTATAAATGTAAATTGTTGTTGTTGTTGTTGTTGGAATAACTTGGATTTTTACAGCACCTAATTACATCTAAATATCTTAAAGTGCTTCAGAGATAATTGCTGTCAAATCTAGTGTTTTGAGGACAGACATTTACTGTATTTCAGCAACATCCTGATAAGATGGCCAACGAAATGAATGACCAATCAATTTATAGTTGTTGAGTAAAGAATAATAAAGAAACTACAGTATTCTAGTTTGAAACAGTATCATGACATCTTAACAGGCATATCTCACTGCAGGAATACACAAAGGCAGTATTTGCTAATAAAAAGATTGGGATTTGATCTGATAGTCTAGGCTGACACGCCATTGCAGTTATAGTGGAACACTATTCTTTGTTGTGAAAGGCGTAATTTGTTGTTTGCTGTTGTTAACAATTTTTATGCCCACAAAATATACAGTAGATCCTGAGATACACTTTAAGATGCTATATCAAAGGAAATTGTTATCGTGATTTCATCATCATAAAGCTCTGAGATATTTCAATAAAGTTCTACAAAACTCCTTTTTCATATAGGGATAGTATGTTGTCTCTCCACATGCACAGCACAATTGGCTGTTACTTTTCCAGGGAAAAGGATAAATCATTTCTGTTTTCTGCTGTTCAGGAGGATGAGCCAGATCCTAGTGACCTCGAGGTGGATTATGACTTCTTCCAAGAGAAGGTGTGGCCCCACCTGGCTCACCGAGTGCCAGCTTTTCAGACACTGAAGGTGAGTTATTCTTGAGTATTTAAAGGTCCTACATTGCCCTGTCGAGATTAATTATTCCACCCATCACGTCGGCCCTAACCATCTTTTGCCTTTAGGTGAAGAGCGCCTGGGCCGGTTACTATGATTACAATACCTTTGACCAGAACGCAATCATTGGGGTTCACCCACTGGTCCCCAACTTCTACTTTGCCACTGGGTTCAGTGGCCATGGGCTGCAGCAATCGCCAGCTGTGGGCAGAGCCATCGCCGAGCTCATTTTGGATGGGAAGTTTCAGACCCTTGACCTCAGCGCATTTGACTTCCTCCGGTTCTACACAGACACCAAAGTGCTGGAGATGAATATTGTGTGAATGTGGGATTGTGTCACATCAATAATAATAATTATAATAATGTATCTGCACTTCAGGTTAATTGCATGAGAAGGTGGCATTGATGCTTTGATGCACTGAATCTGTCTGTTGTTGTTTAGCTTCCACAAGCTGGGCAGCAAGTTTGATCACGTAGACAGACAGTTTCCATGGATGTGGGATGTTTCAGAGCTGTCTACCTGCTGCCCATGGCATAAACAGCCACTAATAACTAGCCAACTGCATCTGCTGGGATTCAAACCTATCCCAAAGATAGTTTAAAGGTTGAGCTCCCAATCTTGGTGCAATAACTGGTTACTGACATAACTGAGTGAGTTGCTTTGGGAATGTGTCATTTCATGCCTCCCTCCATGGCAACAAGGAATTGATTGTTTAATGATTTTTTTGCACAGCTGGTAGCGTTTGATGTCGCTATGATATACAGCCCGATGTTCACAAGTGGGAAGTGACTTGTGGCAAACTTTGTTTCAATGAAATCATAAATGCTGCTCATATGTGTTCATTTAAACAAATAAAAGCTACAATAATAACGTGGTGATGGAGATTGCCACAATAAACCTCGTGCTCTATACTCTGCATGACTTGTAGTTTTATGTAACACTCAGATTATGGGTTTGTGTGGTGTAATCCTGTAGTTCAGTGGGTGTTTGCAGGGGGAATTTGCCTTCAGACTATTTTAAACACAATTTATACGGTAAGTTTTTCTATTCCTGCAATGAAACGTATGGGAGTAGGATGAGAAGAATTCTGGGAACCAGAAAATAGGATGTTCCACTGGCCTGAAATACTACAGAAACAGCCCAAAGTATTTGTCATTTAAAAAAATTATGAATAAAATATAATTTGAAAAGAAACATGGTGAATGGTACAAGCATCGTTATTGCCAATTACTGTACCTTGGTTTGGGGTGGGAAGTTGGAAATACGAAACAAAATCCACGTACAGTATTTAGTTTATTCTAAAACTGATGTGGCATCCGGTCAGCGTTTATATCATTTATATATCAGTTATACCTCACACGGGGCAGCATCCCACAGTTCACATTACATTTGAAGTAACAACATTGTAAGATTAGGGGCATATTTTGTTATTCTTTTGCTAAAAGCAGTCTGTGAAGATGAGAGAGGAGAGTTCTGTGGCTGAAGGATTATTCTGGGGTTTCCCCACCCTGATCTGGGAGGGTTAATGACTGGGAGTTGAATGGGAAGAATCCCTTGTCCCCCAATATCTAGTCTGACGTTCCAAGTACATTCGGAGTCAGGCTGAGCGATCTGCCGTCCAGGCTTGGCTCCCAACACTCACATGATATTGACAACCAGCTCACCCAACAACAACAACCTGGGTTTATATCTCGCCCTCCACACGCGACAGGGTCTCAGACACATCCCCTGGGAATAATCACCCGGACACAATGGGATCGTTTGAGACGACGCGAAGCCGTGAAAAGCGTTGGATCAAATACAATATTATTATTATTATTAATAGGGGCTGTGACCCCCGCCCCGTGTGTGTGTAATATAGTAATCCTGCCGTTTGATATCGCGGCTTCTCACGTCTTATCGACTGTCTCAAAGCGCTTCACAGGATACCCTGTAATAAAATAGTGACTGTGTGTGTGTATTTGTGGGCGAGCGGACCGTGGGAGTCGATTGCGCACAGCAGCGTCCGCGTCCCCCCCCCCACACACACACACACAGAGACACAGACACACACAGTCGTAGATTGAAAATGACCAATTTTATCATTGTTCTTTTGGAGGGATTATTGTTAGGTGTGTGTGTGTCTGTGTGTCTGTGTGTGTGTGTAGTAAGGAAACTTGCCCATGGTTTGGCCCTGACCTGAGCTGCCTGGATTCGCACACTGGTCTCTCTCACGCGTGAGTGAGTGACTGAGTCTAACCCACTGAGCTACAGGAGCTCCAATATCAATGAGGATATGATCTGACCCGATGGGGTAATGTAGCCCCTAGACCTGCCATGTGGGGGGGGAGGGAGACAGAGAGACAGTGAATGTGGGTGGGGGAGGGAGGGAGGGAGACACACTATGAGACAGACTCTCTGTCCTCCCCCCCCCCCCAGTGACAGACACTGAGATTCTCACTGACTTTGGCCGGAAGTTCCGGGGCCAGGGGCCTGATCAGCGGCTTCCGGCTCCATCTCCGCAGATTAGACGTCAAATTGTCGACATTTATCACCAAAGACCCAGGTTCGCGACCCCCCGGGGTCTCTGTGTGTCTGTCTCTGTCTGTCTCTCTCTCTCTCTGTCTGTCTCTGTGTGTGTCTCTGTCTGTCTGTCTGTCTCTACCCTCCAACCTCTCTGACTCTCTAACCCACCCCTCTCTGTCTCTCTCTAACCTCTAACCCACCCCTCCCCCTGTGTCTCTGTCTCCCTAACCCACCCCTCTCTGTCTCTCTCTAACCCACCCCTCTCCCAGTCTCTCCCTGTCTCTCTAACCCACCCCTCTCTGTCTCTCTCTACCCTCTAACCCACTCCTCTCCCTGGCTCTCTCTACCCTCTAACCCACTCCTCTCCCTGGCTCTCTCTATCCTCTAACCCACCCCTGTCCCTCCCCCTTGTTCCTCTCCCCCCCCCCACCTCCGTCCCCCTCTAACCCCCCCTTCCCCCCCCACCCCCCTCTCTAACCCACCGCTTTTCTCTGTCTCATTTTTTGTCCTGAAGATACAGTATTTGGATTATCAAATCACCCTGTGTCAGCGGTGACGTGTAGTTTCCTGTTAAACTTGCTAAATTTCACAACTCACAAGCTCCCAACAAACTATTTTATACCTTGACCCTCTCCCCTCCCCACATAGATATAGGACACATTTTGCCTGAAGCTTCTTCTTCCTTCTTGTTGTGAAGCCCCAATCTCTCCCCGGTGTGAAAGGCGCTTGATGTAAAAGTAATTTTGCTGCTGTTGTTGTTCGCTAGGCTTTTGCTGAACATTTGACCTGCACATTGAGCTGACTGCCAGGAAGGATGTGGTGGGACCACAATGAGCCAGTGTGTGTGTAAGTCTCTAACGCTGTCACAGCTCTGTTTCTGTAACACCCCTGGCTGCCCACCCGGACAAGGCCCGGCCGAGATCGCTCGGATCAACAGACGAAAACGACAACAACAAAATTACACTTTTGGAGCAGCCTTTCACGTCGGGAGGACGTCCCAAGCCAGGACGGGACCTGAGCAAGGGAGAGGAGCAGGGGGGAGGGGAGGGAGTGAGTTGGGAGGGGGAGGGAGAGAGTTGGGAGGGGGAGGGAGAGAGTTGGGAGGGGGAGGGAGAGAGTTGGGAGGGGAGAGAGAGAGTTGGGAGGGGAGGGAGAGAGTTGGGAGGGGGAGGGAGAGAGTTGGGAGGGGAGAGAGAGAGTTGGGAGGGGAGGGAGAGAGTTGGGAGGGGGAGGGAGAGAGTTGGGAGGGGGAGGGAGAGAGTTGGGAGTGGGAGGGAGAGAGTTGGGAGGGGGAGGGAGAGAGTTGGGAGGGCAGCAGAAGGCACGGTCGAAGAGGAGGGTCTTGAGGCTGGCTTTCAAGGACGAGAGGGAGGGAGCGAGGCGAAGGGACTGTGGGATGGATTCCCAAAGTGTGGGGGCAGAGCGGACAAGACCAGAACAAGACTATTATTGGGTTTAAGGTCATTAAAACCCCCAGGTGCATCCTTGGGGTCTGGTCGGAGCTTTACACGGAGTTGGCATCTGACCCTAAAAGACTATAGCAAAGGTCCATCTGTGTAGAGGTTGGAAGAGCTGGTGGGAGACGTAGATCAGATTGAAGGCCTATTGATGATCCAATGCGTTGGGCAGAGGTAGACACAGCATTCGGGCTCCATTGGCCAATGGCAGGCGGCAGCCGGAGGCTGAACCGGCTTTGAATGTGGCATGTTTGACAATGGAAGGTTGGAATCAAACCCACCCTGTGTCTCTCGTCTACTGTCAGGCAGGTCCACAATAGTCTAGTGCGCGGCTGGTATCAGTCCGACCAGAGCTGATTGGCTGGACGCTGAAGGGCAGACCAGTCAGGGGCATCTCTGGGTCATTCTGGTGTCTGGACAAATGAGTTCCTCACATGAAATCCACCACCTACGCATGGACGTGTGTGTTGGAATGGAATGAGGAGCCTCGGCCTGGAGAGAACCTTGTCCCGGAGACCATGAGGTACACGTGACCGAAAGCCATGGTTTAGCTGGAGTGTCGTTCGTACGCGGGCGACTGCTGCTGTCTGACCAGATACAATCACAAAGCAATCCACCACAGCAAAAACAATAATAATAATCCTGGCGTTTGATGGAGACTCCTCCTGGCGCTTTTCACATCTTATCGACGTCTCAAAGCGCTTCGTAGAGAATACCGTAAAGCGATATCTGGCAAGCTGGCACCACAATCTTTATTTGGGGGCCAGAACCCAAGTTTGAATGAAATAATTCACTTTTTCTTTTAGGAATTTTGTTTGCAACGCAATGGCGTTTGGGCTGGGAGTGTGAGTCACTGAACTCAGCGTCTGGATGGCTTGTAAGTAGATTTTTTGGAAATCTTCACGTTATAACACAGTCCCTGTAAAGTGATCCAAGATATTACTACATGAACTATATGGTGTAACGATTTCAGGCAGTATTGGATCATCTTAGCAACCCATGCAGTGTCCCACAAGATACGTACGTCATTATTATTCTTTGTATTTCCTAATCTATTTTGTTCTCCTCATTTTTAAGTGTTTACATTTGTAATGCAGACTAGCTAGTTTTGTCCACTCAATTCACTTGACAGTGTATTCTGTGAAGCGCTTTGAGACGTTGATAAGATGTGAAAAGCCGCTGTATCAAATGCCAGGATTATTATTAATATTATTATTATTAGCTGCACTATTTTCCTTTACATTTTCACCAATTTTATTTTGAACAATAGTTTGAGATGTTTATTTTTGTTTACAAGGAAAGGCACTACGTATATAGCTGTAGTTACTGAGGCTTTAACTGTATATCGTAACTTTATGTTTATTTTAAGTATTCATAAATATAATACGAATAGTTTTAATGACCTTGTTGCTAAAGCTGATAAATTTACGCCGTTCAGTATTAAATCGATAATTTAATAATACAGTGAGTTGACTGTATATTTTGTGAGGCGAAAAGCCGATTCAAATGCCAAGGATTCTTATTCTTATTATAAGACTCCCTGCCTGTGTGTCCCAAGTTACAAATTTCCTAACTATTCCTGCAGTTTTCTTCAGGAGATTACTCGGCTTGAAGAGGAAGCGACGCCCTAGCTCCAGCCCCAGCTCCAGAACTACCCACTGCCCTGGCCTGGGGCCTACCTCTGGCCATCACTGTGCATCCATTGTTTCCTTGTCACACACCCTGAGCAGTGGCGCCAGGTGGAGCAAGGAGTTTGATGTGTGTATCTGCCACGCGGAGGACGACATCAGCTACGCTCACGAACTCGTGTCTTTCCTGGAGCTGAAGCCAGACCCGCTTCGCTGCTTCCTGCAGCTGAGAGACTCGATGCCAGGAAACGCCATCTCCACAGAACTCTGCCAAGCTGTCAGGAACAGCCATTGCTGGGTGCTGGTCATCAGCCCCAGTTTCCTGAAGGACCATTGGTGCCGATACCAAATGCAGCAGGCTCTGGCGGAGGCTCCGGGATCCAACGGGCGCATCATCCCAGTAATGAAACAGCTGGAGCGCAAGGACTACCCCGAGGAGCTCCGATTCCTTTACATGATCAACGCCCAGCTGGACAAGGAAACGGGGTTTGAGAAGATTCAAAGCGCAGTGATTTACTGTACGTACTGAAGTCCTGAGCTTTACGTGCAGAAGGCTAGAGCACAGAACTGGGGAAGTAACGTTAAATATATATCAAAACATTGGTTAGACCATATTTGGAGTATTCTTACTGTTCTGATTACTCGAATTCAAGAAGGATGTAGCTACAGAAGAGATTTGTTAGAAGGCTATTGGGGAGGCTAGAGAGGGGGGGGGCGAGGGATAGGATGGGTGAAGGCTCATGTTGGGGTCTAACCAAAGTTTTGACATATATTTACCATGACTTCCCCAAAATTTTATACTTCTGGATACTGCCAGTTGAGCTTGAAGGCTGTAGGTTCCACATACTGGTGATCCTCTCAATCAGACGCGATCTGAATCTTGGGATACTTCCCCAGCTGCCCCCTCCCTCTCCCCCAACCCCCTTTCCCAGTCGATGTCGATTCCTCAGTGACTGACTACACACAGAACATATTTGCCGAGGCTTTGCCCTGGCCCCCACTTCTGTTGGCAGCTGACACATGTGGCGTTCGGCTACTTTCTGCAGCTCAATGTTAGAAGCGTAAAGCTTCCGCACTCCCATCTTCACACGGAGAATTGAGAACATCCACTCAAGCGCTCTGAGACGCTGTCCGGCATGGAGGGCACTGTGTAAATCCAAGTTAATGTTGGTGTTGAACTGGAGATGATGGAGCCAGATTGTATCAACAAATTCAGAGGTGGTTATTGGACGGAATAAGTCGATTGTTTTCTTGCTTGATTGATCCCGGGACCAACCAAACAGACTCTCCTGTGAGACCTCTTGTCATCCGGTGAGACCACAAAGTGAATTGTGAAAGCTGATTGGTGTTGTCTTTATGCCTGTAGATCTCGGGGAGCTCTGTAGGAACGAGCAGGCTGAACACAGCCCCTTCTCTGACAGTCACAGCATCTGCAGCGAGGGGCCACCCGATGTGGAGACCATTAGCAACGCGCTCGAGTCCACGATTTTAACATAACGCGGTGGAATAAAGGATTGGAGCTTTGCTTGAATAACTGAAATGACATTCAGTCAGACACAGCAAATCAGACACATTCAGCCGCCAGCAAGATGGGATATTAAACCTGGAGAAGTTCTCTTGTGATCCAGAGTGGGATACAATCATAATATTGGTTGCATTTGATATGCTGCCTCATCACATTGTAGATCCATCTCAAAACCACCTCACAGGATAATAATAATAATAATGCTGGCCTTTGATACATCTTCTAGACTGTGTCTCGAAGCGCTTCACAGAATATACCGTAAAGTGAACTGACTGTTATTTTGTGGGCTACCTGCCCCCCAATGACTGACCTGAGCTTTCACATCCTGCCGATGATCCAGGCTGGCTGTGTTGACATCAGGAGTGGCCTGGACTTGTCCGGCTCTGGAGCGAGACCACAGATCACTGGCTGGATTCCGACATCGTCTGGCCCCCTTGGTGCTAGTTCACCTCCCGAGGAGACGTCGCACAAATTCACATCGGAGCGCGCGGCTGAACAGACAGATTGGCGGTGAATTGGGTCCGATGTTCCCACTGAAGCTGCTGTGAACGGGGGACTCTGTGACAGAGACATGGAGGCTTCACCACGACATGGCCGTTCACTGTCTTTATCTCTGACGTTCTGCTGTTGCTCCCTCCGTCGCACTGTATTACATGAGAAGCCACATGGGGGGAATCCTTACACTAATTTTCTGGCTGACCATTTCATTATCGTGATGGCTGATTTCCATACCTCTGTCCACTTGTGGATTGATTGATTATTGATTGATTGATTGATTGATTGATTGATTGATTGATTGAAACCTAACGCAGTTACATTTGTGTGTTACAAGGTGAAGACTAGCTCTGGTGGTATTTCCATTGCATTACACGTTTACAGATTACAGAATAAAGTACGGTTATATTTTCTATATTTTAATTTCACTTTTCCTTTTGGGCTAAACTTCAACTACACCATCCTGGCCGGCTCCCGCCCATCCTTGACCGTAGCATTCGGTCATCTATTCAGTCAGCCCCCCCACCCCCAGCCCTCATCTCCCCAGCCCCCCTACCACCCCTAGCCCTCATCTCCCCAGCCCTCCGAGCCCCCCAGCCTGGATGCAAGCCCTTCACTGTCCAGTACTAAAGGGCGCTGTAGTTACTGTACTGTAGTTACTGGGCCTCCGGGCAGCAGGTGGCGCTGGAGGTCCGCGCGTCCCTCGGTCACTCCTGGGCTGCTCTTACGGCTTTTTTCGCGTCTTTGGCTGAGGTGAAGATGGCGGAGCCGAGAGGCGGGAAAAAACTCAAACTGAGCGAGTCCGCGGCTGAGGAGAAGCCGGGGGAGGGGGAGGGCAGGCCCGAGGGGGAGGGGGAGCCCAGGGCCGGGGGGGAGGCGGGAGAGGGGGAGGCCGGGGCTGGGGGGGAGGCGGGAGAGGGGGAGGCGGGGGCCGGGGGGGAGGCGGGAGAGGGGGAGGCGGGGGCCGGGGGGGAGGCGGGAGAGGGGGAGGCCGGGGGGGAGGGGCTGCCCGGGGCCGGGGGGGAGGCGGGGGCCGGGGGGGAGGGGGTGCCCGGGGCCGGGGGCTGTGGCCTGAGCGGGGTCCGTGTGGAGAGAGTGCTGCAGGACAGCGCGCGGAGCAAAACCATCTTCATCCACGGCCAGGTACAGATACAGTATTACTGTACACTACACTGTATACTGTATACTGTACACTACACTGTATACTGTATACTGTACACTACACTGTTAATAACAGCCGCTCAGCCCGGGCTGTATGTACTGTACACTACACTGTACACTACACTGTATACTGTACACTACACTGTTAATAACAGCCGCTCAGCCCGGGCTGTATGTACTGTACACTACACTGTACACTACACTGTATACTGTACACTACACTGTTAATAACAGCCGCTCAGCTCGGGCTGTATGTACTGTACACTACACTGTATACTGTACACTACACTGTATACTGTACACTACACTGTTAATAACAGCCGCTCAGCCCGGGCTGTATGTACTGTACACTACACCGTACACTACACTGTACACTGTATACTGTACATTACACTGTATACTGTACACTACACTGTTAATAACAGCCGCTCAGCCCGGGCTGTGTGTACTACACTGTGTACTGTACACTATACTGTACCCTGTATACTGTACTGTACACTGTGTGTACTGTACACTACACTGTTAATAACAGCATCACTACAGTATTACTGTACACTGTACACAGCATACCGTATACTATATAATAATAACATCACTACAGTATTACTGTGCACTGTACACTATATAACATCACTACAGTATTATACCCTATAATAATAACAATGTCAGTACAGTATAATAATATATAATAATATAACTACAGTATTAGACTTGTAATATAGTTATATTTAGGTGTTCTCACCCACAGCTGTTTGTGGGGACGCTGCTGTGCACAATCGGCTGCCGCGTTTCGCCCACAAATATTTACAACAAAATGTCAGTTGAGCAGTCAGGAGGACTTACTGAAATAAGTCAAAGTAGAAAAATAGTAGATCAGCTGTTCAGAAATCTATACCAGATCAGAGCTTGCCGGCTGATGTTCCCAGGGTAATTCTCTAGTGACAGTGAGCGGCAAGAATTCCTGGGAGGTTCGTCTTAACGCAGTTACGGTCACTAAACGTTGCGGAATATGGGATAAAAAAAACTTCCTGTTTGGGGGACTTGTGAAAAGGAGTTTTGGGTCATTTCATTTGTTAAAAACCCCCCCATCAGATTGGAGACGGTGCGGAAGCCAAAGACGTCGTAATCATCTTAGAGAAAACACCATTCCACGAGGAAACGCTGCCACAGCTGCTGACCAAAGCCAACATTCGACTGAAGATGAAGAATGACATCTACAGCACCTATAGTCTCCACTCCCCTCCAAACCTCAATGGTACGTCCACGCCAGCCCCCCCCCCCCCCCCCCCCCCCCCCCCCACGCTGCCAGATTCAATGAGAGTGGAGCGCGGGGAACAAGATCATTGTGTCCAAATGTGTAAATCGAGTCAAAATGTTATTCTGATTGACCTAAAGATTGCCACCTAAGAGTCTATAAGGTCAATCGTTCAAGCTCAACTGCAAATTGTTTCAAGCCCTTGCAACTCCCTACTTCTACCTGCTCACATCTGAAAAGCATTAGATCAAATGCAAGGATTATTATTATTAATGATATTATTATTATCCCTCTTTACCCTTCTTCAGATCACACCTGAAGACTTTTCTCTTGGACTCTGCTGAAGCCACCTCCCTCCCCTTTCTCCCCGGTTGCGTGAAACTGTGCCATTGTTTAGTGGCCTGAGATGTACCCTGGGAGCTGTATAAATGCAACCTGTTTGAATTAATTGTATGTTGGTACATTAAGCGAATGACCGATTTTATCTGAGGGATGATTGACCAAGCAAACCCGGAGAGAGAAACTCCTTTCTGTTTTCAGGTAGTGCAAATTTAACACACACCTAAAGAGGAAAACGGGATCTTAGTTTGCCGTATCATCTAAACTATGACCCATAATGTTGCATTAGTCACTCACTAGGCTATTCAGGGTGCTTCGAAAACACTTCTTACATTTTAGAAAAAAAATCTACATGCAAATCAGCAGTTATTTGGAGAAATATACTAGCCTTTTGATTGATTTGCTCAATATTAAGGTGAAGTGTTTGTTCCTTTACAGAGATCAAAGCCACAGTGGTGTATCCAGCTACGAAAAAGCACATCAAGAAATATTTGAGGCAGGAGGTTTATCTTGTCCATGAAAGTAGAGAGGACTACAAGGCCATCACTGCTCCGTACCTGGAATCCAAATCATTCAGCATTCAGGTAACGGAGAGAATCACTTTTACCTGGGCTAAAACTAGCCAAGACAAACCTCTAAGTTGCTGAGAGAGTTTGGATAGTATTGGTTACTTACGTTAACGTGAATTGGTTTATTTTGTTTCAGTGGGTGTACAACGTTCTAGAGAAGAAGGCAGAGGCTGATCAAATCGTTTATGAAAATCCTGATGCACAAAATGGCTTCCTCCTCATGCCAGATTTAAAGTGGGATCAGAAACAGGTAAGAGCTTGGTGGAGATGCCTTGACCTGTTGGAATATAAACTTTTAGATTTTGTGCTTTCTGTTTTTGTTTTGTGTAAATATTATTCCTAATGTTTGATAACATCTTACATTTGTGTCCTTGGGTTACCAAATTGTGTAAATAGTTTCATCCAATTCATCTTGGAGTTTCCAAGGAATAATATTTACACATTAAGGTTTATCAGGACATGGAAACATCTCTGAAAACAGTAGAAGTGGAATCCATAGTAGCTTTTAAAAGGAAAGTCGACAATTATTTGAAAATAAGCCTTTAAAGGCAATGGGTAAAGCGGTGGGACAAACTGGATAGAAGCTTTAGAAAGCCGGTGAAGGGAGACACAATGGGCCAAATGGACACTTTCTGTGCCATAACATTGTTTACTCATAGTTTTGAACATTTTTATTAGGTCATCTTTCATCTTTTCTGATTCAGTGAAAATGACTTATTTTCTCTACCTTACGCTCTCATCCCTGCTAATCCTAGCAAATACCTTTTGGTCTGTATTCATTTGAGTTTTGAAGGTTGAGGGGTGATCTAATTGAAGTCTCTTATTTTCACTGTTCACCAGTCAATAACAAATTCTCAACAATGCAAGTTTCCTTATTACTACTTCTATCCAAATGGATTAATTTTATATCATGTTCTATCTAAATCTTATGCTCTAATTCTGCAGTGAAGTATTTTTCACATGCCGAGTAGTTAGGGTACAAACTGCCCTGCTGAGATTGGTGGATGGGGCAGAATCTATATTGACTTCAGGAGGGAATTAGACAAATATCTTAAAAAGATCAGTGTCTAGTACATCTTCAGATCTGTAGAATCTGATCAGGGATATGGGGAAAGCGGGGTGAGATACACAATGGCTTCTGTACATTTACACAGTAAATATCCTTTTCAGAATTCTCTCATTTATTTTGAAAATTGGAGATCTTTCCTCACTCAGGTTTAACCGTTTGAAAAATAGGTTCACAAATAAAAACCTCCTCAAGAGTGATTTTATTTTCAGCTATTTGGAAGTGAGACATTACCTCACCACCGATCACAGTTCCCTGTCTGTGATCTACGTATGTTTTTAGAAGCTGATTGTGGCCTTGTTTTATTTGAATTGAAATATTGCCAAAGCTTTGATCACTGCAGATGCTTTGCAAGAATCTGATGGATGATTTGAAGCACAAAAAGTTATCCCAATGGATCTGGGCTTCTGCAGATAATCACGCAGTACTGTACTATAGAACTGTAGTATAGTACTGTAAACAAATCCTCACCAGGCCTAGAAACACATTTCAGATTCAACTACTTTCCCCATGTAATTATTCCTTATTCAAGTGTTGGAAGTTTAAAAATAAAGTGACACAAATTCTACATTTGTGCCAGAGTCTGAACAATGCGCTTGCTCTGGGAAAATAATGAAGAAATCTAGAGATCCAGGATATCTGATCTTTACTCGTGTAGACTCACATGGATTGACTCATTCTGTCGTAAGAGCAGTTGCATTTCCGCGTTGCTCCTGCGCTTATCTATACAAGATGTTTGATTGCTTTGCTTTGGGGTATTGAATCCTGCTTGCACCTCACTGTGTGGGTGGGTGGGTGGGGTGTAGGGTCGTTAATGTAACTTTGATCGGACATTATTTAAAATGCAAAGATTATTATTACAGTATTTGAAACCTACCTCCTTGACCATGCCTTTGATCATGTTCCCTCGTCAACAAAGGTCCATATTAGAAGTCCCATGAATGGACAGACAGGACTTGCTGCCTTATCTCTGACGATGGATTGCGCTGGTGTTAGTCTCCCTCACCAGAGGGTGTCACAGAGTGAGAGTGCTAGAGGCTGAGCCAAACAGTTCAGGTGCAAACCCTTCACTGTTCAGCTCCTTGAACCCCACGTGAAACCTACTATAATAGGCACAATTTGTTGTAGAGTTTAGAAACGGGAACTTTGAAATTGAATTTGTATTTGTACAGCAAAGTAACGAGTTCTGTGGTTCCAAGCTCAGACCCTCGATATGAGAGAATGTGTTGGAAGATGCCATAATCTGATCTGATTTTGAAAAAACTTGTGTTTTTCCTTCTCGGGCAGATTGAGTCTCCTCCAGGTTTTACAGATGGAGTGAATAAGGTTTTACAGATGTCTAGTGCTCTTGCCAAGAGTGTCTGCACTAGCTCGAAAATACACTACTGAGCCAACACTCTCAGCTCTCAGCTCCCACTCACACCAAGGTTTCCGTTTGTTACATTGGTTCAGTTTTATTGGTGGAAAATTCTTCCACAGATCTGAAAATGAAACGCAAACATTGATCTGTGTGTATGTACCTAGAGAAGGACACACTGCAATTACTACAGATAGTTCATTAGTTTATTGTTTGGTTTTGTTTATAACCAGGTAATGTTATGGAATAAATTACCGTTGGGAGTTTTTGGAAGGGGTCTGGTTGGAGTTGGTAGGGAGTTAGGAGGTTGCAGAGGTAGGGGCCAGCAAAGCCGTTGCAGGGGTTTGAAGGTGAGGACCAGGATTTTGAATTCAATGGTTACATCTTCCTCCCAACTCACTCCTCCTGATAACTTGTCGCTGAGTCTCTGTCAAGTTATGAACCAGAGAGTCCCGACCTGACGTCCTCCCGATGTGAAATGTAATTCTGTTGTTGCTGTTGTTGTTGTTATCAGTAGTTTACTGTAAGTGACTTTCCTCTGGCCTGACCTGCAGGTAGATGACTTGTACCTGCTTGCCATTTGCCACCGCCGGGGGATAAAGTCACTGCGGGATTTGACAACAGAACATTTGCCTTTGTTAGAGAACATCCTGCGGGAGGGTCAGGTGAGAGTGGAGCGAGTGACCGATCAGGACATGTCTAGATCAATACAGAAACCGATCGTCTTGAGTTGAGCGTTGTTGTGGCAGCCCGGGTGCTCACTTCCCTCCCCGTTCTATCAGACTGTCTGAGGAGACTCCAGCCCAAGGTTACGGGGAACTGTCATTGTTGACCATTGCCCACCACTGTCACCCAGGGACGATTCACCAGATTAATAACACCAGGGATGTCAGGGTTCAGCTGCTCAGACACTGGGTAAACTAGGCAACGTTTGTGAGAATCTTATTGCCATCAATACAGGGTTGATTATAGCAAACAAGGGCTGGGTGGGCAGATACAGTGCCCAGAGTGATACAGACAGTATCTGCCCAGAGTGATACAGCCCTGAGCCCAGACACTCTGTGACTCAGGAAGGGGCATTGCTAGCACCTTCTCGCAGGTGATTTGTGGGTGTAACAGCTGAGAGCAAGTTTCACATCCATCCTTTCGGCCTTCATTAGTGCCGAGACTTGTGGAGAGTCCAGGCAGGCGAAATGACAGTGTGAGCTTTGCCTTTACATTTAAAAATAATATAAATAACAAGCGTTGACACAGAGTAGATGGTGTAGGTTCTGTGTGTATTATGCCTAATCATACTAATTAATGCAGTAATTTTGCTGATGCTGCAATACTGACTTTCCTCTGCAGGAGGCGATCTCCGAGCGGTACAAAGTTAAAGGAAACCAGCTGAGGATTTACCTTCATTATCAACCTTCCTATTACCATCTCCACGTTCACTTCACTGCACTGAGTTACGATGCTCCAGGATCTTCAGTGGAACACGCCCACCTCCTCTCCACCGTCATAGAGAACATACAGATGGATCCTCAATACTACCAGAACCGTACTCTGGTCTTTACCTTAAAGGCCGATAACCCTCTTCTGCAGCATTTTAAAGAAGCGGGAAAAATATAATTAGACCTTTTTTTTATTGATGTAAATTATATTTTTCACTTTGCTTCCAAGGTCATCAGAACGTTAATTGTCAGCGATAGGAGTTAAATCAGCTGTGATCCGTCCCTAACCAGAATTTGCTGGAAACAGTGAAATTTTGTAAGATGTATGTTTTTTTATTTCCTGGTTAAAACGACTGAATGGTTTGTGCATTTTGGTTTGTTTGCTTGTGCGCAGAACACTCTATCGTTTGTCAGGTGCCTTGGCCTGCCCTCCCGATGTGAAAGTCAGCTCCCAAAACAGCAGCAGCAACAAAAACAACGTTTATATACAGCACCTTTCACGTCAGGTGGACTTTCCGAGATGCCTGAGAGTCGAGCGTTCACACCAGACTAAATAGGTGCGACGCAAATTTCTGTGCCTTTCTTCTCCTCCCCAGCATTGTTGAGGCTGAAGTTCCCCATGAGAAACCCCCAGAAACAAAGTCATTGGCTTCAGTAATCCACACCTCAACTGGTAGGCAACTAATAATAATAATAATAATCCTTGTGTTTCATGTAGCACATTATCACGTCTGCTAGATGTCCCGATGTACTTTGCAGAATACACTATAAATAATAATAATAATAATCCTTGCATTTTGACCCAGCGCTTTTCACATCACATCGACGTTTCGAAGCGCTGCACAGAATATACTGTAAAGAGAATTGACTGTACATTTTGTGGGAGAAACGCGGAAGCCGATTGCGCACAGCAGCGTCCCCCACACAAACAGTCGTGGGTTGAGTGACCGTACAATTTACAGATTTTGAAAGATTATTACCCCCAGAAAAGCGACTGCTGGGTTCATACATACTGCTTAACAAGCTGCGGGGTGTGGAGTAAAGAACCTTTGCCTAACGTGTCTCCCTGGCCAGGAATCCAACCCAGGTCCTGTTGCTTAGGTCTCGCTGGCAAGGTGAGTGCTCTGACCAGTCATTTCACCAACAAATATACAGTCAATTCTCCTGGTCTCCTTCATCCTGCCTGAATCCCTCCCCCCCCCCCCCCCAACTGCTCTTGTCCCTACCTGACTGTACACCGCCTTGGGACGTCCTCACGACGTGAAAGTCACTGTATAAATGTAAGTTTTGATTGATTTGGTGGATTGATTGATTGTAATATCCAGCATGAGAAAAGGAACACACCGTTAGTGGTGGTATTAATCTGGTTTCCCAGGCAAGAGTAAATATGTTTTCTGGCCAGACCGAGCCCATTGGAGCTATTCTCACCCAATTCATCTTCCTGCTCTTTCCCCCATTATCTTCAAGTGAACGTTAATAGAATCCCAAGGCACGATTCAGCAAGAGAAGTGTTTCTCCCAGTGTCCTGGCCAACAAACAACAATAATAGGTTTTGGGATCGCCTTTCATGTGGATGTTACCAAGGCACTGGACAGGCAGACAAATCACCCAAATAAAATTTGTGGCTGTTTGCGAGACACATTGGCTGCTGCGTTCGCCCACAAACTACACAGTCAATCCACTCTTCAGTATCCTGTGAAGCGATTTTAAGATGTCACGATGACACGGTAAGCCAATACTGTATATCAAAGGCAACATGCATTAACGTTAATGCAGCTTTCAAAATAACTCACTTAGTGGAGGGTCGGAGTGTGTGTACAATGGCAGGGCCTGACTGAGCTGGGCTCTGGGGGGTGTGGCTGTCAGCCTGGTCAGAGAGGAAGGTTTTCAGACAAGTGGAAACCACTCCCAAGTAAGTTTGAAGGAAACAGAAGAGCCTGAGCTTGTACACAACGGGTCATTGTTCCAATTTAATTTGGGGAGAGTTGTGGAAAGTCCAGATGATGAGCTCAATAAGTAGGAAGAAATTATCTTCCAGTAACATCTTTAGAGCCTCCAGAACAAAGGTTTTCACTGTCATTTCCAACGGCTTAGAATTGTCCGGCTTCCAAGGAGCTGCGAGGCCGTCAATAGCAGTTTTCAGCTTCAAAAGCCAGTGAGTGAGGGTATGGCATCTGTGACGGAGCTTCAGTAGTTATTATTCTCAGCGTCTGTGGAGAAAACTTTTCCGTTGCCCTTCCACCGTTTCTCTTTCTTGGCATCGAGGCAACATTCCTCTTGTCCCTCGGAGTAAAGACGAAGTTTTGGACTCTTATTACTCCAGCTTCAAACCACTCGATCTGTAAATTCATTGGCACGCAATGTAGCAGACGTGTCTACAGTTCAGAGCCTCATTGATAAGGCAGGTTGGTTAGCCATCAATCATGTTTTCTCGGGATCTGTTTGACTCCTACGGGTAAATCTGTATAAGTGTTGTCTCGTTGAAACCCCCACTTAGCTTTTCCCCCCCCAAATGAGGATATGTTTTGACATGCTGATCTCACAAGCTGAACGATAAGTGGACCACCCAACACCTGAAGGACTCTCTGAATTCATTTAAAAAAGGAGTTTGATACTGTGATGCACGTGCCGTCAGTCAGGAGGACGCCCGCCTCTCTCCAAGCTTGAGAGCTGACATTCCAATCCAATGCTTGGGAACGCCACATGTAAGTGACAAGACTGCTTTACACAAACTAATAGTTTACAAAAATGATTTCCTGGGGGAAGTAGGGCCTTGGCTACGGTTTGGGATAGTTTTGGCCGGACGCCTGGCAGGCAATAGTGGAATGTACTGGCAGATATTATATATTTAACACTGGCTGCACACACTGCAGCTCTGCTTGCAACCAAAGGCTGCAAAATGGAATGTAGGAGACACACACACACATTTAATGTTTATGCTCACCTGGGAGGACTCCTGTGGGAGGATTTGATGTTTTAGAAATGTAATGATTGTCGGCTTGGACATCACAAGAAATTCCTTTCTCTTTGAATAGCGCCAACGAGATCCGGTGGTTGGAGAATTGATTTGTTTCCCATGTTACCCTTCACTCAGAGGGTAGTGAGTTTATGGAATTCACTCCCCCAGAAGGCTGTAGATGCTCAGTCCTTGAACATTTTCAAGGCTGAGACTGAAATTTTTTGGAAAAATAGAGGGATCAGGGGATAGGGCAGGTAATCAGAGTTAGGTGAGAAGATCAGCCATGATCTTATTGAATGGCAGAGCAGGCTCGAGGGGCTGAATGGCCTACTCCTGCTACTAATTCTTATGTTCTCATGTATTCTCCATTAGGTTATTCAAATAGAATACAATTGACATTGATACAGTAGCTTTCATTTTGCTAGGTCTTCTCAGTGTCTTGGAATGTTCTCCTGACGTGAAAGGCCCTTTAAAAATGCAATGTTGTTCCTCTCCCGAGTGTTGTCACCAGCACATGATTACACAAGAGAGTCTAGTGAAGAAGGGGCCCCATTGAGCGTTGGGCTATAAGTACTTCTCACTGTTTTGTTGATTAGCTCAGCCGGGCCACCAACCCCCACCCCTCACAGCGATGGGTGCGGAGGGGGAAAGGCACGAGTGACATGGAGGTCAAGAGAAAGAGGCTGACAGAGCAGGCTAGCCGGAGCACTAGGCAACGTCAATATGGACAATAATGTGTTTCCCTTATGTTTTTTTGCAGTGTCGTACCGTTTGACATCATTGTTGAGTTTGCCTCTTGGCAAGTTCTCTTTGGAGTAACTGTTGTTTCCTATCTCGTCTTAGTTTCTCGTGTTACTGTAGAATCAGAAATTCACAGCTCAGACGGGAAGTTATTCAGCCCATCGATTCGAAACCAACTCCGACTGCCTTGTACCAGACACAGAGCTAAATAACACAAAGGTGGTCTATGGCAATCACAGCCTTACTGAAAGACCTCCTCACTCATGGTGTACAGATCAAGAACAACAACAATACTATTACATTTCTTTAGCGCCTTTCACGTCGGGGGCGCATCTTAAGGTGCTGGACAGTCAGCGTTTCAGATGCCATCTGGGGTCAGGATTAGTGAGGGTGGAAGGAGGGGTGGGGTGGGGGTGACCCATGGCATGGTCGAATAGGAGGGTCTTGAGGTGGAACTTGAAAGAGGCCAGGGAGGGAAGAGGGGTGGGGGGGGGGGGGGGGCGGGGGGGGCGAGGCGGAGGGACTGAGGGATGGAGTTACAAAGGTTAGGGATAGAGTGAGTGTAGGCTTGCCCACCAATGATGGGGCAGGTGGGTTGGGGGACATGGAGCAGGCCAGAGCCTGCTGAGCGGAGGGTGGGGAGGGGTGGGGGGCAGGTTGGTTAGGGTGGGTAAGGAGGTCGCAGAGGTAGGGTGGGGCGAGGCGAGGCCATGGAGGGCTGTGAATTTGAGGACCAGGATCTTGAATTGGATTCTCTGAATGATGGGGAGCCAATGGAGTCGGGCGAGGATGTAGGAGATAGTGTCAGAGAGCTCGGTGTAGGAGAGGACACGAGCCACAGGGTTCTGGGTGATCTGTGGTCTATGGAGGGGGGAGTTGGGAAGGCCGACAGGCAGGGCGATGGCGTAGTCAAGCCGGGATGTGATGAAGGTTTGAATGAGGGGGTGAGGTAGTGGTGGAGTCGGGCAGTGTTGCGGAGGTGAGGGATCGTGGCTTGGATGTGGGGGAGAAAAGACTTGAGGATTGAAGGTAACACCTGGGTTCCTGACTGGCTTGGTGAGGTGGGAAAACCATGGAGGTTGATGCTGCCAGCGCAGTCCAGGGTGGAAGGCAGAGAGACAGTTGGGTTGGGAAGTTGACCCCATGTTTGGATGAATTCACCTCAAAACCCTCCTCTTCGATGGTCCCATCAAATCCTCCCCTTCCCTCCCTCCCTCCCACCACCCCCTGTCACCTGTGCCCCTCCTCCCCCTCCCCTCCCCACAGTGACTGTCCAGCGCCTTGGGACGTCCTCCCGACATGAAAGGCTCGGTCTGTACAAGGGTAATGTTGTTGTTGTTTTGTTCTCTTCAGTCACCAACCACAAGCTGAGGGTGGAGATTAAATCAGCAGTTTAGCAAATGGCCTGACTAGCTCTCTAGTCACTGACTTAACCAACCTAACCGACTAACTAACTGACACTCGCGACAATCCTGTGAATCGCTTCAAAGTGGCTTCTGACACCACAGGCACAAGGATTGTCTATCTGTCTGTGTGTGTGTGTGTGTCTGTCTGTGGCTGTATGTGTGCATGTCTATCTATGTGTCTGTCTGTGGCTGTGTGTGTGTCTATCTGTGTGTGTGTGTCTGTCTGTGGCTGTGTGTGTCTATCTGTGTGTGTGTGTGTGTCTGTCTGTAGCTGTGTCTGTGTGTGACTGTGTCTACCTGTCTGTGGCTGTGTGTGTGTCTATCTGTGTGTGTATCTGTCTGTGTCTATATGTATGTGTATATCTGTGTGTGTGTGTCTATCTGTGTGTGTGTGTGTCTGTTCTGAGGGAGCAAGAATTTGGAGGCAAATGACAAATAACTTTATTTGTTTCCCGTAAATTTCCGTTTCTATCCGAAAATTCTGTGAGGTGACTCGGAGATAAACCGAGAGGAAATCCGGTGAGAACGAGAGACACAGGGAGGGGTCTGGGTTTCCTCTAACCGTTACTTTGCTGGTCAGGTCTCTGTCTCTCTGTCTGGGAGGGTATATGCCAACGTGGGTGACTGATTCCCCCCACCCCAGGGGCTGTGTGTGGACTTGAGTGTGTGTGTGTGTTGTGTGACTGCGCTGGTGTGTGTGTGTGGGGGGGGGGGGGGGGGGGGGCGGGGGGAACGCTGGTGTGTGGGGGGGGGGGGGGGGAAACGCTGGTGTGGTGTGGGGGACGGGGGGACGCTGGTGTGTGTGTGGGGGTGGGGCGGTGTTTGAGGTGCGTTAATGCGACTTGTGCTGTAATACCTCTGTGTGTGAGAGACTGTGTGTGTGTGGGAGAGAGAGACTGTGTGAGAGACACTGTGTGTTAGTGAGACCTGTGTAGTGTGTGTGAGAGACTGTGTGAGTTAGTGAGACTATGTGTGAGAGACTGTGTGTTAGTGAGACTGTGAGAGAGACTGTGTTAGTGAGACTGTGTGTGAGAGAGACTGTGTGTGTGAGAGAGAGACTGTGTGTGTGTTAGTGAGACTGTGTGTGAGAGAGACTGTGTTAGTGAGACTGACTGTGTTAGTGAGACTGTGTGTTAGTGAGACTGTGTAGTGTGTGTGAGAGACTGTGTTAGTGAGACTGTGTGTGTGAGAGACTGTGTGTGAGAGAGAGACTGTGTGTTAGTGAGACTGTGTAGTGTGTTGAGAGACTGTGTGTTAGTGAGACTGTGTGTGTGTTAATGAATTTGTGTGTTAGTGAGACTGTGTGTGAGAGACTGTGTGAGACTGTGTTAGTGAGACTGTGTGTGTGTGAGAGACTGTATGTGTGAGACTGTGTGTGTGAGACTATTTTAGTGAGACTGTGTGTGAGACTGTTTTATTGAGACTGTGTGTGTGTGAGAGAGAGACTGTGTGTCGTGTGAGACTGTGTTAGTGAGACTGTGTGCGTGACAATGTTAGTGTGCGGATGTACATGTGTGTGTCGCTGTGTCTGTGTGTACGTGACTGACCTGTGTGTGACTGTGTGTGTGACAGTCTGTATGTGTGACTGACTGTGTGTGTGACACTGTTTGTGTGTGTGTGATTCTGTCTGTGTGACGGTGTGTGTGACTGTCTGTGACTGTCTGTGTGTGTGAGACTGTCTGTGTGTGTGTGTATATTCAGTATTGCTGGAGTCATGGACCGTGTTGGAATTTGATGGAGACGAATCGCCGCCGTGAGTAGTTCCCCCCCCCCCCCCACACACAGATTCCCCCCAAACCCCCAGCTTCCCCCCCA
>JAYJKW010000294.1:337500-340476 GCA_035084275.1 Hydrolagus colliei | reverse complement strand
TCTCTGGCTGTCTCTCTGTTTCTCTCAGTCTCTCTCTCTGTCTCAGTTGTTCTCTCTCTCTCTCACTCACTCACTCTCTGTCTCTGTCTCTCAGTCTCTCTCTCTCGGTCTTACTCTCTCTCTCTCTCTGTCACTCTCAGTCTCTCTCTCTCGGTCTTTCTCTCTCCCAGTCTCTCTCTCTCCCTCTCTCTCTCTGTCTCACTCTCTCTCTCTCTCTGTTCTCTCTGTCTGTCGCAGTGGTTCTCTCTGTCTCTCCCAGTCTCTCTGTCTCAGTCTCTCTCTCTGTCTCTCCCAGTCTCTCTCTCTCTCTCTCTCAGGACTCTTTCTCTGTCTCAGTCTCTCTCTGTGTCACTCTCTGTGTGTGTCTCTCTCTCTCTCTGTCTCTCTCTGTCTGTCTCTCTGTCTCCCTCTCATTCTCTCTCTCTCTCTCTCTCTCTCTCTCCCCGTCTCTCTCTCTCTCTCTCTCGATCTCTCCCTGTCTGCCTCTCTCTCTCTCTGTCTCTCTGTCTCAGTCTCCCTCTCTCAGTCCCTCTCTCTCTCAGTCTCTCTCAGTCTCTCTCTCGATCTTTCCCTGTCTGTCTCTCTCTCTCTCCGTATCTCTGTCTCAGTCTCTCTCTCCAAGTCTCTCTCTCTCTTTCTGTCTCTCTCTTTCCCTCAGTCTCTCTCTCTCTCTCACTCTCTCTCTCTGTCTCTCAGTCTCTGTTTCTCTCTCTGAGTCTCTCTCTCTGTCCCTCCCTCTCTCTCTCTCTCTCTCTATGTCTCTCTCTCTCCCTCAGTCTCTCATTCTTTTTCTCTCTCTTCTGTCTCTCTCTCAGTCCCTCTCTCTCTCCGTCTCTCTCTCTCCCTCAGTCCTCTCTCTCTCTCTCTGTTTCTCTCTCTCTGTCACTCTCATTCTCACCCCCCCCCCCCTCTCATCTCTCTCAGTCTCTCTCACACTCTCTCTATCTCCCCCCCTCTCACTCCCTCTCTCAGTCCCCTCTCTGTCTCAATTATTTCAGTCTCTCTCTCAATCTCTCTCTCTCTGTCTGTCTCTCCCTGTCTCTGCCTGTCTCTCCCTGTCTCTATCTGTCTGTCTATGTCTCTCTCTGTCTGTCTCTCTCTCTCTCTCTATCTGTCTCTCTCTCTCTATCTGTCTCTCTCTCTGTCTGTATCTCTATATGTCTCTCAGTCTCTCTCTGTCTCACTCTCTCTCTCCCAGTCTCTCTCTCTCTCTCTCTCTCAGTTTCTCTCTCTCTCTCTCTCTCTCTCTGTCTGTCCGTCTATCTGTGTCTCTCTGTCTCTCTCTGTGTCTCAGTCTCTCTCTCTCTCTCTCTCTCTCTCTCTCTCTCAGTCTCTCTCTCTCAGTCTCTCTCAACACCCCCCCCCCCCTCCCTCTCTCTGTCCCTCTCTCTCCGTCGCGTGTCTCTCTTTCTCTGAGTTTCTCTCTCTCTCTGAGTGTTTCTCTCTCTCTCTCTCTCTCTCTCAGTCTCTCTCTCTCTCTCAGTCTCTCTCTCTCTCTCTGTCTCTCTCTCTCTGTCTCTCTCTGTGTGTCTCAGTCTCTCTCTCTCTCTCTCTCTTTCGCTCTCCCCCATTCTCAGTCTCTCTCAGTCTCTGTGTGTGTGTGTCTCTCTCTGTGTCTGTGTCTCTCTCTCTCTCTCTCACTGCCCCTCTCTCATTCGCTCTCTCTTAATTTCTCTCTATCTCACCCCACCCTCTCTCTGTGTCTCTCTCTCTCCCTCTCTCTCTCTGTCTGTCCGTCTCTCTGTGTCTCTCTCTCTCTCTCTCTGTGTCTCAGTCGTTCTCTGTCTCTCTCTCTCTCTCAGTCTCTGTCTCTCTCAACAACCCCCCCCCACCCCCCCCCTCTCTCTCTCTCAGTCTGAGTCTCTCTCTCACAGTCTCTCTCTCAGTCTATGTTTCTCTCATTCTCTCTCTCTCTCTCTCTCAGTCTCTCTCTCCATCGCGTCTCTCTCTCTCTCTCTCCCAGTCTCTCTCAGTTTCTCCCTCAGTCTCTCTCTCGCACTCCCTCCCTGCCTCCCTCTCTCTCTCTCTCTCTCTGACTCTCTCTCAGTCTCTCTCTCTCTCTGTCTCTTTCACACTCTCAATCAAATCTCTCTCTCTCTCTGTCGGTGTCTCTCTCTCTCTCTCAGTCTCTCTCTCTCTCTCTCATTCGCTCTCCCCCAATCTCAGTCTCTCTCAGTATCTGTGTGTGTGTGTCTCTCTCTCTCAGTCTCTCTGTGTGTGTGTGTGTCTCTCTCTCTCTCACCCCACCCTCTCTCTCTCAGTCTCTCTCTCTGTCTGTCCATCTCTCTGTTTCTCTCTATCTCTCTCTGTGTCTCAGTCGTTCTCTCTCTCTCAGTCACTCTCTCTCTCAGTCTCTGTGTGTGTGTGTGTGTCTCTCTCTCTCTCACCCCACCCTCTCTCTCTCAGTCTCTCTCTCTGTCTGTCCATCTCTCTGTTTCTCTCTATCTCTCTCTGTGTCTCAGTCGTTCTCTCTCTCTCAGTCACTCTCTCTCTCAGTCTCTGTGTGTGTGTGTGTGTCTCTCTCTCTCTCCGTGTGTCTCTGTGTGTGTGTGTGTCTCTCTCTCTCTCTGTGTCTTTCTCTCTCTGTCTCTCTCTCTGTGTGTGTGTCTCTCTCTCTCTCTCATTCGCTCTCTCTTAATTTCTCTTTCTCTCTCTTTCTCTCAGTCTGTCTCTCTCTCTGTCTGTCCGTCTCTCTCTGTCTGTCTATCTCTCTCTCTCACACTCTCTCTATCTCCCTCCCTCTCTCAGTCCCTCTCTGTCTCAGTCTCTTTCAGTTTCTCTCTCTCTCTCTCAGTCTCTCTCTCTCTGTCTCAGTCTCTCTCTCTCTCGGTCTTTCTCTCTCTCCTCTCTGTCACTCTCAGTCTCTCTCTCTCTCTCAATCTCTCTGTCTCTCTGTCTGTGTGTCTCTCTCTCCCAGTCTCTCTCTCTCTCCCTCTCTCTCTCTGTCTCTCTCTCTCTCTGTTTCTGTCTGTCTGT